>LQNS02276929.1:3590313-3608223 GCA_001587735.2 Parhyale hawaiensis | reverse complement strand
GAATGGGTTCAAGTTCTTTAGGATAGTCTTTCGGATGAAAATGACTATCTCAGTGATGATCTCCCCAACAAAGCCACAACCAAGAAAGTTGTCCTCCTCTTATCGTCCATGCACAGGCAGCCCACTGTCGTTGAGAATGAGAAGCCAAAAATCATCACAGTCTACAATGAAACAAAAGGAGGGACTGATACCTTTGACCAAATGTGTGCCATATACAGCTGCAGCAGGAAAACAAAAAAGTGACCAATGTGCTTGTTCTTTTGCATCGTAAATGCTGCACTCGTTAATTCCTATATCATCTACCAAGAAAACAAAATGAAGGCGCAACCTGGAAGAAAAATCAGTAGACAGTACATGAGGGAGCTGGCTCTGCAACTGATCAAGACTAACTGTGAGGATCGCATGAATGTTTCTACGCAGCAGCGGTACATCAAACTGATAATAAATAATGTCTGCTCTCTCAACCCTGTTTCCACTGGTGCAGCTGGATTACCTTCTGCTGCTGAGATGAAGAAGCCCATGGTCAGATGCAAGTTGTGTCTATCTAAGGCGGACAAAAAGACTCGATTCAGATGCCATAGCTGCCAAGAGCCTGTTTGCCCCCTTCACTACTTCCCCATCTGCAGCAACTGTGTGTAGAGGCTAGTTTCGTGAAATCTAGTTGTAACCACTTTTGTACCGTGTCTATCTAGCCTGTAAGCATTTATCTATCCCTATTACAGTGAACAACTATCCACTAAACATGGATATACTATACCTCAGAAATTTTCCTAATCAACTGAACATGGGTATACTATACCCTAGAAATTGGCCTAATCCACTGAACATGGGTAAAATATACCCCGAAAATATGTCTCTCGTTCCTAAAGTTATGCACTTTCTTGCAGCTTCCGAACGACTGGGAGGCAAGACCGGATACTAAAGAAGGGATACACCGATTTTGATACAAATTGGCGGCCAATATTTTTTTCTAAAAGACAGGTTTTTTAGTTTCTTTTCCATTAAAATCATATCTAGCCAATTTGAGTATTTTTAATGTCCTAATTAGGTTAAAATAATAGTAAAGTAACTCAAGTTCACTCTCTACATTACCATTTAAAAAAATGTTTGCAATGAGTCATTAATTTTTAATTTTGCATGTCGGGTATATTATACCCATGTTCAGTGAATTAAGAACTTGAATTGATGCTTAGTGATCTAGGGTTAACTTCACATATATATTCTTCCTTGCAACTGAATTTCCACTGATTTTCTGATACCTTTAGTAAAATAATGCTTAAATTAAACTGACAGTATGATTTCCTGGGCATTTTCATAAAGCGTTTCCCAAGATTAATTAAATGTATCCTCAACATTGCTGGACAATATACATATAAGTACCATTTTTCAGGGCACATATTGGTACAGCACAGTCCCAGGATCGGTTGACAAAGCTCCGACATTCACCCAACATTGCGCCGACCTCTGTTCAAGGTTGTTTTGCTAATTGGTGTTATTGAATTAATTAACTACTAATTTCAATTATTGATAAATAAACCTCTCTTGACTTCTTATTTCATTACTCATAAAAAATTGTCTACCATTGCAGTGAAACTTTCTTGCCCTATTTAACATCACCTGCTTTTAAAATTAAATTTCTCTCAGTAAAGTTTTGTAGTAATTTTATTTGCCTTCCTGCTATATTTCTGATTGCTATTTTCTGCACGAGGTCAACAAAAATATTTGCATTTTTTTTTTTGCCATAATCACTCCATACATATCACTGATGCATTACTTTACTGAAATTCCTCACACTGTGCTTTGTTTACAAATCGTCGTAAACAATCGACTTCGTAAATAATACATACACTGAAATGCAACAGGTTATTTTGTAAAGGTAAAAGGTAAAGTCAACTTAGACCACACCCTCACCTGGGAAACCCACATGCACTGGTTTGTGCTGCGGGTATAGGCCCACTGGCCCCAGATGAGCAAGTGTAGTCGCAGTCGTCCTCGGGTGCTTACAGTTCAACCCTTGACTGTTTAGTTTATCATATAAACTTGTATGCAGTGCCCACAGTGTTAATCCTACGAGCATTGCAAGAATAAATCATGCAGTGAATTTCTAAATTTAATCTTTATTCAAATTTCACGAGCACTTTCTTTTGAATAAAATATCACAAACCACCTCACTCATACATTTACCCCAAATCCTGTTTTTCTAGGGCAACAAAAATATCCACAGAATATACCATTTCACTTTCAAATCTATCCTGTAATATTGTTCCAAAAGCTTTTTTGTCGGTTACAGTGGAAATCGTCACAAACTCCATATTTCTTGCAGTTACCCTTTTCTAAAGTTTAAATGTTTTTTTTTTTTCTTTAGAAGACCTGATTAAATTGCAGACGAGGCCTACAAAAGATTTTGCGTTCTCGCTCGTTTAGAATTTTCATTTCCCAATAAATATTGCGCTATAATGTGGATATCGCGTGAGGTGAGGCGATAATGCCTTCGCTTTCCTATGTTATGGTCAACAGTGAACACGTTTTACACACGCCTCGGGGCCGTTGTTCGTTTGTCATACAACAATATACTGGAAGTATGTAGAGGACGTAAATACCTGGCAAGAATCTTTGATTGTGTTTCTTTTTTCTAAATCTTGATATTCAATGATGTATGTAGTCCTTTTAGAGCTACGTGGAAAAGTACGGTAATGGTAGAAGGTAGAGGCAGCTTCACATCGCACTACTACTGGGAAATTCACATGCACTAGTTCGTGCTGCGAATAGATGCCCACTGGTCCCAGACGAGTGTACAGTTGCAGTTAACCAAAGATTGCCAGAGCTACGTTGTCAGAGCCGGAAGGCTCATGCCGCAACTGCAATCCTCCCCCCCTCTTCCACCTTCCTCATTTCTGGGTAGGTCCAGTACTTCATTGGTAGCGGTGGTTTGACCAGGAGAATACTACTCCTACTATAATACCTCATAATGACGTATAAACGATAGAAATGCTAATTTAGAAAAGTTACGGACTGAAAAGAATCACCTGTCTAGTAGAGGCGATCCCCGGTACTATAACATGCAAGCTTAGCACTCTAACGCTCTGCCGTTGCTGTAACCCTGTAAATCAACACAGTATGTCAAACCATCATTGTCATCGCTCTATGGGTTACTCTAAGTGATAAATTAGCCCTTCAGAGAAACGTCGAGGGTTTATGAAGCCTAGGTCTGTTATTAAAGACAAAAACTGAACTCTTATCGCTCATTCTCAAGTTATTAGACATAATATATACATGTTTACAGCTTTCGAATTCGTGTTAATTTAACAAGTATAAGAGAGAAAACCCACGATATCTGTGTCTTTTCTCTAGGCCAAAATATGAGAAAACAAATTCAAGGTATTCGTATTGTTACAGAGAGTAATCTGTATCCTGTTTTCAAACACTTGTATGACCTGACCTCACCGTTTCAGACTGCAGCAGAGGCAGACGGGTGTACTACGCGAGTTGAAGAAGTCCTGTTGTACTACATTTTATTAAATAGTAATTATCGCTCCCAGCGACACAAGATGTAAATTTATAGATTTACGAAATTGTCACACTAACAGTAAATAGTGGAGCAGTGTATGCGTGCCTAATGGGAGCAAATAGAATGAAGGCTTCTGCTCTCCTCCACGCGGGCCACACGAGCCCGACATCCCTATTCGGTTAAAGGTCAGATGGATGACCGTTCACAGAGTCGTATATAGGTCGACAGAAAGTGGACAACTTCAAAGACTGACCTCGTTTGGGTTCGCTGTGTGTCCACAACTAGGCATCTCTCGTCCGTAATCATTGAACTTCGATGACCTACATGCCGCGTGTTTTTGCTTCCATTGCGTCATCCATGCGCCTCACCACTGTATAATGCAAATTATAATTTCCTGAAGAAATTCAATTTTCAAATAGCGTCGTGGAGAATAAACTACACTACGTATTTAATGCTGATTACACACACACATGTAACAGGAAGTGTAATAGTACTTTTGTAAAAACCCGGTACATGAGAAGTTTATTTCAGTGTTGCTGAATTATGATGGCCGTGTACTTCCCTTCTAACTTCTACTGACAGCCTTTGTTCTTTTTTTGATTTTTTTTCCAGATTTGCTGTGCCAATGGGAGTTAAATCAAAATGCAGTCATACTTGTGTTATGATTTTGAAGTTTCCCTAGACATGCTTTGTTTCCCTTGTTCCTTTCCGCTGAGTTAAGACATCTGATTTTAGGAAATGCTAGACTCGCTTTGAAATTGTAATGGTAATTGGAATACATGAGGTTTCTAAGTGCTGGGCATTATCTGCAACACGAACCAGTAGTTGGGGAGTGTGGACTTTACCGATACTTTAACCTTATGTTTGAACGTCCCGAAACGTAAAATGCTGGTACAATGAACTATTTTTTTGTATTCCAGAGAGATATTTTTGAATGCAATTATTGTCCATTTGCTGGACTTTTTTAATTACTTCTTTAGTTATTTTTTAGGGGCTCTTTAAAAATCTTTTCGAAATCCTCTCTAGTGATCTCTTTGCAGACCTCTTAATAATTAAGGGGATCAACCAAGATTTTTCAGAGTTTTTTATTTGCGAACCGATTCTTCTGAAATTTGCACAGTATATGTAAATTTGAAAAAAATAACACATTTTGCTTCTTTTTTTATTTAGGCTTTAGTTTTTGAGATAATGGGAAATATACGTTTATTTTTGCGCAAATTTAATAGAATAGAAGGTAAAAAGCTTTATGCTAGATGATAAACAATAACAGCAACATAAAACATTCGGGCTGGTGCATTTTTAATTAATACGCACTCCAAGCATCCGTAATTGCGTCCATTTTCATTTATATTGTATCAGACTCCAGCCCTCGCTTCATTCAATTAATAATCGACAATAAACCTTTCTAGTGGGGCAATTCAATTGGTACTATAAAGCAGACATTTTTTAACATTTTCACTTGAGAGATTCTAATTATTAGACATTTGTACTTACGTATTCCAGTAATTCTTCTAACTCAAGCAACAACAGTATATGTAAGCATTGATGCTCGTGTGTTTCAAAGAAACAATTAACACCAAGCATTCGTTCTCCCACGGCTGTCATAATATGAAGTTAACATCGCTAGGTATTCCCTAGTTTACTCATATACCAGCGACCATATGAAATAAACCTGGGAACGATTCAAATAGACCTGGGATTAAATCTACGAACGTTTTCAAATTAACCTGGGAGCGTTTCCTACAATTTAAATCAAATATTCGTAACCAATATTATTCCAACTTTGAAGGTAAAAGCGCTACTCTCTCAAGTAACCGTAAATCTGTAAGGTTTTTTGAACCCCTCGTACCGTCAATAAAACTATGCATAATTAAGGAGCCGGCTCAGTAAGCCAAGAATAATGACCACATTTTCTTTTCAAAGATGCTTGACTTTCCTGCTAATCCTTTGGTCTTCAAATACCAACAGCAAAAACTGGGATCTCATTGGCTTATCACGTAAACTTTGCAACAATTTTAAGGAAAATCGCTAGATTATGCACTTTAGGTAGTGAACAAGATTAAGCCCTGTAGGCATGTGCAGACAGACGAGCGACCGCTTCACCAAGTCCTACAGAAAAAAAAACGAGTTTAAGCCTGCTGCGACGTACTAATGTAGCTTACATGCGAATGTCTTACATGTACGTTTCCTGCTAACTGCAGGAAACTGCGTAGTGACCTGCGGAATATCTGAAAGCAGGCATCTTGAAGAATAATTAGACGTTAATTGCGGCAGCGTGGTAGTCGCAGGGAGGAATAAATTTTCTAAATACTTTTGAGCTTGCTGTTAGAATCGCAACCATTTAAAGTACAGTTTTAAGATAAATGGAGGCGTTACATACCGTAATAGTGAATACATAATAGGGAAAACTTCACTACAAGCTCTATTGAAATGCTCTCAAGCTTAGAATTGGCCTTGACCCATCCTGCTAGCAACTTTTGCCCAGAGTCTGGTAGTGCATTTTCTGGCGGTATGCCACTCTCGGCAATTTTTGTTTCTAGTCTGCATGCCTTATGAACACCAACTAAAGTTTCTGATTTTCGTACAGTACAAATAGAGCGGTTTGATAAATCTTCATATGAACGAAACTAGGCCTTTAGGAGTGAGCCAAATACGACAAACACCTTTCAGGAACCTGTGAAATTTGTATATATAACATCACTTTTGGTTCCCTTGTTAACGTCATCGCTGTTAAAATTTTTACATCAGCCGACATCTAGTAGAAGGAGCAATATGTCCTTAAATACCGCGGTGATCAAAACAGGGACTGTTCTAATGCACGCGCAGCTGGGGCATCATCAGAACAGGCAGTTAGTGACGTCACGAGCGCCGTGTGACCAATAGCCCTTACTAGGCCATATCTCTTACAATACGTGATTGACTGCAGCCGTGCACATCTCTGAGGTATACCGGCTATCTAACTGCAACACGAATCAGTGCATGCGGCACCCCCAGTTTGGGGGGGAAGGTTCCGTCAAGTTGACTTTACCTCTACCGTGTGGGGAGCTGAAATTTCTTTCCTCATTTGATGACGTTACGACCCCACGATCGAGCCACACACTGGCCACCGTGATAAGATGCAACAAGAAATCCATATCCTAGGAAGACACGAAGCTCCTCTTCCCTCCATCCCGCTGCCGTTGAATACAAATTATAAGGTTTTATTACTTTGTAGATAAAGCACTGGACACCTGTGAATAGACAGTATGTACAGTGTATGCAAGCAGTGTACTTTTCATATGGAATACGTACAATAAATACTCAGTCAGTGATCTAATGACGTCATCAAAACAGACATTTCAGCAGATGGCCGACCCAAAACAGGGGCGCCGTTGGTATTTCCGAGTGCAAATCTCTGCAAATTTTGATTGGCTGTTGAAATGAAGCTCAAATCGAGGTAAATCGAACTCATTACGAGCTTCTGTGGTTAGTTAATTAGCACCAGTTAGCGGTTGTCTTTCATTAGCGATTAACAGCTCGTCAAGAGAGCGAACTCGTTTTTCCGATACTCCCGGGCCGTTCTTTATGGGCACTTTTTAAAGTTTCCCATACCTTAACTGACAGCGTTTTCGTCGCTTTGCTGGTATAATTTTCAGCATTATTTTCTGGTCGACGGCCTTTTTGTAGTAATTTTTTTGCAGATTGTAAGCAGGCTTGTCTATATAAATATCTAAATTTCAGTAAGTAAAGCTGGACGTTTTTTGAGCTTTAGATACGTTCCTGCTACTTCCCTATTGCCAAAGAACCTTCTACAGTTACTTATAAACAAATTGTTTCTGTGATTCCATAGCCTAGTTTACGAGTGTTTAATAAAGCAGTGATAATAATAAAGCAATAGGCTAGGAGAAGAGAGGATGTGATTTCTAACACATCCAAAAGAATCAGTTGGTTTTCCAAGTACTCCCCCCCCCACGGAACAATGTACATTGAACATAATATACAGTAACATGCCACGTACCTTAAGGATATCAGGATAAAGTAAAAATCCTTTACATGTTACACCGTCATATTGCTGCTGTTGCTGATGTAATTGTATTGTAGTCTTTATAGGAAACTAAACACAGACGCTGGCATAACAGGGGAAAGAATAATGAGAGCTCGACGGACATCTCTGATTTATCTGTGAAAATAGCGATAAACCTAGCAAAGCTCAATGTTCATAAGCTTTATGACAACAGCTCATGCAATTAAATAGTTTATAATTCCTTAGAGGTAGTTATGATAATAGAGTACAGCAATCATTTCACTACGAACACTTCCCTACAACAGTTGTGTACAGAGCTAGGGTCAGCTCCGTGACAGCTTGTTCTTATCTTTAGCTTTTGAAGCTTTGCAGCCATTTTCGGATGAAAGATAATAATAATAAAATAACCTGCGCCCCTATTAGCAAAATATCTATGTTTTTATTCTCCTTGTGGTCCAATCTATCAATCCATTAGTTTAACTGAACTTGAGGCTTTCAGTAATATGAAAAAAATTAGGGCATCAGTAATATGAAAGAAAATTAGGACATCAGTAATATGAGGGAAAATTAGGGCATCAGTAATATGAAAGAAAATTAGGACATCAGTAATATGAGGGAAAATTAGGGCATCAGTAATATGAAAGAAAGTTAGGGTATCAGTAATATGAAGGAAAATTATGGTATCAGTAATATGAAGGAAAATTAGGGCATCAGTAATATGAAGAAAAATTAGGGTATCAGTAATATGAGGGAAAATTAGGGTATCAGTAATATGGAAGAAAATTACTGCATCAGTAATATGAGGGAAAATTAGGGCATCAGTAATATGAGGGAAAATTAGGGCATCAGTAATATGAGGGAGAATTAAGGCATCAGTAATATGAAAGAAAATTAGGGCATCAGTAATATGAGGGAAATTAGGGCATCAGTAATATGAGGGAAAAATAGGGTATCAGTAATATGAAGGGAAATTAGGGCATCACTAACATGAGGGAAAATTAGGGCATCAGTAATATGAGGGAAAATTAGGGCATCAGTAATATGAGGGAAAATTAGGGCATCAGTAATATGAGGGAAAATTAGGGCATCAGTAATATGAGGGAAAATTAGGGTATCAGTAATATGAGGGAAAATTAGGGCATCAGTAATATGAGGGAAAATGAGGGTATCAGTGATACTATCACGGAAACAATAGAAATCAGTGGTGAACTAATGTACTACTGGGGCATGTGCTTTGATGTGTAGTCTGTCTGACTGTCACACCAGATCAGCGCTAAGTACATTTCATTATTTATGTTTCACTGTCGGTCATATGTGCTTTGCAATAATATAACATTTAATCAAATAGAAGTTAATTTGATTAACTGAAGTTAATTGTACTGTGATGGCATTATTTAGAGTTACGAGTACCTATATATGCATGTGAATGAAGTTATATAAAACCCGAGAGAGAGAAAGAGCAAATGGAGTTGTATGGGTTTAAATGGAGTCATGCGAAATGCCAAAGTATATGGAGTTAAAAAAGTCACCAAGGTCATGCTTGAAATGGACCTGAATTGATTTATAAGAAGTGACTGAAGTTATTTCGAGTGATTTTTCGAGAGCTGATGGGAGTCATAGACTGACCGGGGCTAAAATTTGCCGGCAGGGGTGACGAAAATTGGCCGGTGTGTGGTCGGTTTATAATTCGTTATAGCAGTCACCGGTGCTAATTGTTATAAGGAGTTATATAGAGTCTTACGGATTCTGACTAGAGTTAACAAGAGTTGAATGGAGTTCAGTGGATTTAAACGGAATCGAAGGGAGTTTAGTGGAGTTGAATAGAATTGCTTGGAATAACAGGATTACATGAAGCTTAAAACAGTTCTTTACTACTTGAATATTCAATTGAATTAGGCATAGTAAGGCGAGGTAAGAAGTAAAAAGAGCAATTATACTAAAATTAAGTAAAACACAAATTGGTCAAAACTAAATGGACGTTTCGGACAAATATGTCCATCATCAGCAAAAGTCCGAAAACAGAAAATTTGAAAAATATTAAGTACAGTAGTTTTAATTTCACACTATCTATAGATCTACAATAAAACATAATACTACAAAGGACGGGCTGCAAGCAGCGGTGTTGCACTCTGCATGTCGTTTAGTCCTGGTTTAGTTTTAAAAATGTAAAGTGATTCTGTGATACGTAGGTTATGACTACCCTTAGCTGAAGCTAGAATATTGAAATTATCTATAGAAATGTTGCTGTTACATTGAATGACATGATCACGGATGGAGGAGTGAGGAGGGGCACATAAGGACCGACCGGTCCCGGAGCTGACACCTCTTTGCTCGGAAACTCTGGTACAAAGGCTACGGGTGGTAGAGCCTACGTAGCGCTTTCCACATTTGGAACAATAATTGTACACCAGAGACGAACGTAGAGGGTTAGGCAGGCTGTCTTTATAATAAAAGAAGGAACAAGTTTTGTTTCTATTGATTAAGATTACGTTGAAATTTGAAGTGGGGAAATATTTGCTTAGAAGTTTCAGCAGTTCTGTCCGGAGTTTGCACGACTGCGGGCCAAAGAAACAAACAGTCTTTTCTCAGAAAACAACGGCGCGGAACCCATCAACAAGCGTACATATTTGGTTTTTCCCGTCTTTGACCCTCAGTCGTGCAAACTATGAAATTGAAACTACTGTACTGAATATTTTCCAAATTTTCTGTTTTCAGACTTTTGCTGATGATGGACATATTTGTCCGAAATATCCATTTAATTTTGACCGATTTGTGTTTTACTTAATTTTAGTATAATGGCTCTTTTTACTTCTTAACTCGCCTCACTATGTCTAATACATGAAGCTTTTTATATCTGACTAGAGTTATGAGGAGTACTTTACGAGGAATACTTTATATCTATTTATAGCAATATAGATAGATTGAGGCACAGTTTTATGGAATTTTATAGAGTTCGCTGAAATTGGACTAGGTTTAATAAAGTTTAAATTATTTAAATGAGCTGAATTGCAAGTAATTTGGCTATATGTTTACGAGGGGGCTCAGGTGATTTTTCAATTTTTCGTACGATAAGTCGTTTTTTTTTCTTACACAAATTATCAATGTTATACACATTTTAGGTCGGCGCATAGCATTTTCTTTGAGTTATAACACCCTAAACTTTTTATTTTCTCCTATGTATAAGCGAAGGCGACAGGCTAACAGCCACCACCACCAATCACCTACCTTAGTACAAGGAAGCTTGTCAACAGTGAAGCCATCGGTTAGGCCGAGAACCAAGGTTAGGTAAGGCAAGGTAGGTTCTTCTAGGGACCTATACTTGTTAGCAGCACCTGCCTTGCCTCCCTAACCTAGGTTCTCGGCCTAACCGATAGCTTCATTGTTGGTGTTGCACCTCTATCACACAGGCTTACGTAATTGAGCCCATTCGTTTCCTAAAACGCGGTACGTAAGCTTACCTTATAGAAGTGATCTTTGGTATAGTAAACTTTTACTTTCGTTCCTGATTGTAGAAAATAATGGAAACGCTTGAACTTGTTTTGGTTCTGTTTAATAAGCAGAGTAGTACTAAGATAGCCGTCGAAACGGTCTGCACAGCGTCCAAAGCGAGGCACGGAACATCGTCCGTCGCGTGACGGTAAACATTTTTACACCGTTTCACTGTGTCACCCTTCACTTTGATATAGGGTTAAAGTTAAAAGCATTATAACCATAGGAAACAACGTTGTGCACCTAACTAAAATGTGTATAACATTGATAATTGGTGTACAGAAAAATTACAAAATCATGATAAACATTTACCGAAATTTGATCTTCTGTAGACCAATATCTACATTACCATTAAATAATATTATTTTAGAAAGTATAATTTACTTCAGATTAACTACTTTCCTTACCTTTCATATTGCATTTTCACATGAGCAGCTAGGCATTGAAATAAAATTTAAAACAACCCTACCTTTCCTATTATTGTCTCTGATTTACTCAGATATTTCCGTGAAGGTAAAGGTAAAGTCAACTTTGACTGTACCCTCACCTGGGAAACCCACACACACTGGTTGGTGTCGCAGATATAGGCCAAAGGCCCAAGAGGAGTAAGTAGAGCCGCTGAAGACCAAGAGTCGCTAAGAAGTATGGCGCTGAAACGAAAGGTTCAAAGACTCGAGCCCTCCACCCTCCCATTACTGGTCAGGCAAGTGCCCCTACCCAGCTGCGCATACCAAACAACTGCCGACTCAGCACTCCGAACGCCACAAAGATCTCTTGACAGGCATGTCTCTAGAACTCGGGACCTTGAGCATAGAAGTCAGACACGCATAGTAAGCTGCTTTTGTGAGATTTCTCTATTCTTGAATCTTAGATATACCTTTGATGCAGTCGATATTGAGAAATTCCATCAGCGTTTCATCCGCAGTTCCGCCAAGGTATTCATTGAGCACTGCTCAACTAAAAATTCGTAAAATACTCTCAGTGAAATATTAGGTTCCTGTCGGGTCTATTATCGTAAGTGTTTCTCCTCAAAGTAGATATTATAACCATTATTGTGCAAGGATTTCATTAATGATGCAGCGAGCTATGGCGTATAACGCTTCTTGTCTCCAGGCGACGCAGTGTTTTATGTAACACATACGATTTTCTTGTCGCTACTGTAGATATGCAGAATTTCCTGACGAAGCTCTCGAACCTGCTAGTTACGAATATTCTTAATCATGTATGAAAGTGGAACGAAATTGAACATGTTTTTCCTTCTTCAAGGACGAGCATCTCATATCTATGCGGAATTAAACTTATATGTAACTTTAGATGCTTACAAAAAATCTATTATTTTTTAGCTCACTCTTTATGGGTTCAAAGTTATTAGGATCTGCAGCTACGCTCGTCAATGCCAGTAATATCGATTAGAAGTAATTTTAAACAGCAGCAGTAGGCGCATTTTTCGAATTGAAAGTAATAGTTTTCATACAGCGTTAATAATTTCATGATAATAATAACTAAAGCACTCTGAAAGCGCATACCTCTGCAAAGTGAGGCAACGGTAGCAAAAAATTCAAATTGGCTCTGAAACTATAATTTTTTGTATAAACTCAAAAATCTAATTATTTGTGACTTTTGATAGCACTAAAAGCTTGTGTAATTTTCTTGAAGATCCGTTCATAACTTTTTAAGTTATACCGTTAACAAACGTTATGACAAACTTGAGTCAAACATACAAACGAACTAACCGATCTGCACTAAAATTCAATCTTTTATGTCTTTCAACATTACTAACAACCCCTATAAATTTCATAAAGATCCCTTCATTATTTTTTTAATTATTGTGTTAACAAGCATAAAATTGATAACAATGACTAACGAACGAATGAACACACGGTTCATTACTAAAATTTATTCATTTACTCTTTGTTATATACCTAACAACTCATGTTAATTTCATCAAAATCCAACTATAACTTTTCGAATTATGGCATTGAGAAAAATGAGGCAGAAAAACAAAAAAACAAACGGATGAACATATCTTCACCAAAAGTTAATCATCTGTTCCTCTTAACATACCTAAAAATCCCTGTAAATATCATCCAAATCTCTTCATAACTTTTTGAGTTATCTTAGTGACAGACAGACAAAAGACAGACAAACAAACAGATACACAAAAGACAGACAGACGGACAAACACTACGAAAACATAACCTCCTTGCGGAGGTAATAATGAGTGAAGCTCTCTGAGATCGCGTACTTCCGCCAAGCAAGGCAACGGTGACGAAAAATATTCAAATTGGCTCTAAAACGAAGATTTTCTATGTATCAACAACAAATTCTAATCATTATCACAAAAATTTGGTCATAAGCTTTGCAATTTTTGCAAATGTCATGAAAATCCATTCAGAACTTTTGAGTTATTGCACTAAGAGAAATTAGCCAGAGAAACAAACAGATGAACGAATTTCCGCCAACATTTAATCATCTGTTTCTGTTAACATGCCTAACAGTCCCGGTAAATTTCGTAAAGATCCGTTCATAGCTTTTTAAGTAATTTTGGTGACAGAAAAACAGACAGACATATAGACAGACAAATAGACAAGCACAACAAAAACCTAATCTTTTAACGGACAAAACAGTGATATCGCTATCGAAAACATCATAGCTATTACAGAAATATGTTCAATAATTAATGTCACCTACTATGCATAGGTATTTTTCAACAGTGGAACCCTGATTGTGGGGCCTAAACTGCTACAATTGGAAGCTATGCAAAGGAACAACATGACACAATCAACCCATGCCTGCAGGTAACAATAACTGTAATTAGCTAGTATCATGAAGACTAGTAGAAGATAAAAACAATGGTAAGCGCAAGTAATAACTTACAGCAGTGTGTACTATTGCCAACAGTGGTTTAAATTTACCGATGTATATAATTACTGCTTGCTTGACTCCTTTAGTTCCTCCTATAGTGTGCTCCTGACATGATTTACAACTTTTATGGGTCATAATATGTTTCTTGCAAAATGAAGTAATGAGACGCTTTGCACTCAGTTCCCAGCATACAATTTACAACCGGTGTCTCCTCATGAAGAGTATCATTGTAGTTCCTAGATCCCATATTCTGCTATGGCATCAGAAAGAACGCTATGTAAAATAAATTAGTTAGTTACTTACTTATCCTACCTCCCCAAAAGGTTATTCGACTTTTTCGTGGCAATTGTATGATATTGTAACGAATATTGTTTGTACGCTTTCACTGTAATATTTGTCTGTGTCTAGTAATCGATCAATCTCAATACACACAATCTTAATACACACTTGGTTTGCATGGGCTGGATGGCAATTATTGTTTCCCCTTGCCAAAGAGATTATGTTCGTGGTGGAGTTTGTCTGATTGTCTATCTGTCTATAAGTCACCAAAATAACTCATATAGTTATGGACGGATGCTCAGGAAATTTACAGAGAATGCTAGGAATGTTGGGAGGAACGGAGAATTAACTTTAGGTGAAGATCCGTCCAACAGCTTGCATTTTTATCTGAATATTTTTTATTATTATTTTTTTGCAGGATAACTCAAATAGCCATGAACAGATCTTCAAGAAATTTGATGAAATTGTTGGGAATACTAAGAAGAGCAATTGAGAAATTTTGTGATGATCTATCAGTCCATTTGTCTCTTTGTCGCTGTTTATTTTTCATGTTTGTCATCAAGGTAACCCATGAAGTTATGAACGAATCTTCGTGAAATTTGCAGGAATTGCTAAAAATGTTAAAATGCACAAATGACCAAAGTTTCGTGATGGGGGTTCCGTTCGTGTGTTGATTTGGCTTGATGTTTTCCATAATATTTATAACTCAAAAAGTTACGGACGTATCTTTAAGAAAATCACAGGAACTCTTTTTAATGTCATGATGTACCAATGGCCCAATTTTAGTGATGATAAAAAGTAAATCCTTGCTTCAAGTCCAAATTCAATTTTTGTTACCTTATGTTACGGAGGTATGCGTTCTCAGAGTGCTTCTCTAGTTTCAGTTAGATTGGCTAGATACATTTTAGAGTACTGGCTAAGAGCGAAATTTTCAAGTTATGAATTATTAATTATGAACTATTCCTTGAGAACTATTTTGAAAAACTTCTATTAAAAAACTATTTCTTGGATTCTAGTACTCAAAAACTACTAGTTGGTAAGGGTGCAGTGGCCTCAACCTCACACCCCCACTAGGCTCAGTAGAGCGAACGGCTGCATTCGATCACCCATTGGCAGGGCTACGTATTGACGGAATACCTGATAAACAAAACAGCGCCCCGAACCTCAAAATGAAGCTGCTGCTACTGCTCTAACTGTGACTACGAGAGGAAGAACTGCTGACGCAATACATTCCAGAGCGTCCAGACTTTCCCTCACTGGTATAGGCTTGAGCTCCCGGGAGGTCCATAACACTGGAGAACAAGTAATATCTTACTGAAATTCTTCCATCGATATTTTCATAAGTTCTACATTGTGATTCCAAACAGACCGTTTTTGTCCATCACTTTCCATTCTCAAATAATCACATGCTGTATCTTTGACTCCATCAGTCCTGTTCCTATAGCACGCCCATGCACTGGAACCATTTCCAGACGAGCCCTATTATGTTATTCTAATAAAATATTAAAGTGCAAATATTGAGAAAAAACTAAGTTGCTAGGAAAATTCCAGTTGCAGGTCTCGAATGAAAGTTCAATATTGACTTAGGAGCAGTTCCTAAATTGGTGGCAACAGGAAATAAAGAAAACTTTGTTCCCTTGTGAAATCAGTGAAGTCAGTAACCTTGGAACTGAGCTACTTAACAACTGCTGGTCAGAAATATTGCCTATGAGTTGTTACTCAAGAATTATTACTAATGGAATATTTTTTAAGAACTCTTACTAAAAACTATTATAGGAACTTGTAACCTTTGACCTTACTGATAATTTTATTTATATTAATATTGTGAACAAAGGAAGGACTACAGCATCGGCGGGCGCAATGCCTCCAGAAAAACATCTGCCGAGCAGAAAAAAATAGAAATGATACTTGGTACGGGGTGCACCCACCCCCATTTGTAAGCTCCAAGGCATCCCTGAAAATGATGAGTGAAAACTTTGATGAAACCCCAAACCGATGACTAATTTTGGCACCGTCAGTTGGCCACTACTGACTAGCCAACCTGGACCACGCAATCCTCTCAGCATAAGGGAAACGACTCACTAGGCTACTCACACGCACAGCTTCGCATTTCGGACACAATAATTCTAACGGATATATGCTAGCGCATCTACTTACCTAATTACCTGATGTGTTAAATATTTACTAGCAGTATACTAAGAGATGATGCAATCATTTCAAGGCAAGATGTACGATTATTCCATATGCTGATGTAAAGTTAAAATATCAATCTCTAATGACAAAAATTTATATGAATTTAGTCTACGGTTTTTACCCCTAATATTTTAGTTACTTTCACGCTTGAGGTGATAAACATTAGCCGGAATACATCAGAGTTGCTATTTAAGATATCTTGATTGTGAGCATATCAATGTCGTTACCTAAGTCTCGTTGTCGTGGTTTCCATTTTGTTTGACAAATAATTATCACTAACCACTAAAAAGTATCGAGTTGGCATCACCAAAAATTGGGTTAGCTCATTAAATGCTTATCACGTGTAACTATGGAGTAATGAGGCAGTTACCGCTCAGTGCATAATTACCATAATTCTAAGAGAATTTTCGACTGCAACAAACGCTGCTTAAAAAATTTCAGCTTCTCGGTCTGTAAAAATTTTTGTTAGGTTTGTTCCCTAAAACTGATACGTCTGTGTTTAGTTTATTGATAGCATCAAGTACAACGAAACTGTATCTGCCCAGTGTCTGATGAGTGCCATTTATGAACTTCATTTTATTGAGTACGGAACTGTTAATTTATTGAAATTGCAATATAACTCCGGTTTTCATAGCTCTACCTCTAGTTCAAGAAAAAGCACAATATTGTTTAAATATATAAACCTATAATATCCAGCAAAAATGCAGATTATTCACTCATTGGTAAAGTGTGATGACGAACGATACATATTTAACATAAACATAATCCTAGATAGTGAAATTTCGATCATTCAGTAACAAAATGGGCGAAGTAGAACTTATTATGTTTATATATTAATCCTACAAGGTCGAACTATCAAGTTGGATTCTTGTTTATTAAAAAGGTGTAAAAAGAAACGCGATATATGTTTAACTACTTAATTCTATGAGATCCAGCTAAAACTGTCCTAGGAATACCGACAATGGATAAGTCGTTTATCATGAACATTCGTCTTCATTAGGCAAATTTTCTCCCTTTTTCAAGAAGTACAAATGTAGATAACACATACTCGTAGATATCAGGTGAGGATGATTTGCAAGTCAATAGAACGTTTAAGTTTTAATACATGTCACAATTTTATCAATAAATCTATGAACAGTTTTCTAGCACAACACAGAAGTCACAGTGGAGATATACTTCTTGTTATTTTGTCACAAGGAAATATATGAAGAGCACAACATCAAAAATGCGAATCCTCTACGACTTTTGAGTCACCTATTGAGTAACCTATACCCTACCAACAGCAGTAAATGGGATCCATGGGGATTTGCGACTTCTAAACAACAATAACCCCATATATCTGTTTGTAAAATGGACCACCTTGCTTTAAGCTGGGCCGAAGCAGCTACAATGTAAGGGAAGGTCTAAATAATGAACTTCAGAAAGTCAATTGGGGTGAATTTCTCAATAATTGAGAGGTAAGTGGAAGCGTGAAAAAGACATCGAAAAACTTTTATCGGAAAAGTGCTTCAAGCATCTTAGTCTGCTGATAAGAATCCGTGTGGATACCAAAAATTTCGCAGGAGATTGCTTA
>LQNS02276929.1:3559957-3576008 GCA_001587735.2 Parhyale hawaiensis | reverse complement strand
TTGTGAAAGTTTCCACCAACATGTACTGCAATTTTCTATAGTTAATTGCTAAATTAGTATATATTATCTTCATTCATCTATACGCTAGAGATAAATTTTGCAATTTAAGACGATTTTCCTGGTGAAATTAGTTAAAATGCTCCTAGGCTGCTCAGCCATAGATTTGTCGATGATGACGTCACTTTTTGGTGCTAATTTTTCGTGAGTCCTCCCGTTACGCTCTTTGCTTCCTGGGTGAAAGGGACCGCCATAATATACCCCTGAGCGCTTGTTGCAGTGATGATAACTTACGTTCATAGGCATTGAGAATAGAACAATACCAGAGATCGCTATTATTTGTAGTTAGTTCACTCCGTTATTCCTTGTAAGTGGCACAAACGACAGTCTTGAGGACTCGGGACTTTTCATGCCCCACTCCTATTAGTAAATAAAGCTGCTCATTCCGTAATGATGTTTTCGAAAAGCTGCTAAGACCATCATTTTTTTAAGCCATTGTCAGCTCAATCCTGCTTCACCCCAGTCGATTTTTGGCTAATCTTAGTCCCGGGAATTTGAGATGATTCTTAGAAATACACGGGAAATCTGTTTATACAGAAATACTGAGGAAATTCACTTTAACACTTCAGTTGCCGGTATTATAGCTGTTCAAACACAATTAACTAGTCATAGAGAGAGTAATTAAAGTTGCATGGTTACTTTTTTAGGATAAAACTTGTTTGTCTCGCTTCTTCGTGAAAATTTCCTTTATTCTTTGATCTGGCGACTATCTTCATGAGCACATAGATTAGTGTATTTGATCTCAAAATTTATCTTGTTTGCACTACATCTTATTAACACTCTCTCAGGTAAGTTAATAAAAGAGCTGCCGGGACGTTTTTGTAACTTAATCGTAATTTTTCCAAGGCAGTTGGTATAAAAAAAAAAAACATCAAAGCTTCCAATCGAATGGCTCTGTGTCGATGTAGCGAGTGCTTCAGTTGCAAAAGCGGTGATTGTACTTAATGATACACATTATTAATTTTGCAGTAGTTCGCTTACTGGAAAATACAGTGTTCGATCAATAATCGCTACGTTCTTATTATAACACTTCGACGATCTTCGAAATTAATGTAGTGCAAAGGGGTGTTTTGTCTATGCCATTCCATGAGCATAGAGGGAGGGCCTGCTGCGCGTTATCACCACGGTGCGTGTAACCTTTGGAAGCTAAATTTTTGAACACATGCATTGAAGAGTCAAGTGAGTGGGGGAAACTGCTCGTTTTTTTTTCAGTTTCACGTAGAACATTTTTACTACTTTGAGCAATGAGTCTTCTGCGAGCGAATAAGCATACGTTTGTAGAAATTCGAGTATCTGCATCAAAGACTAACTAATGGTAATGTTTCGACTCTATACAAGCACTTATAGAATGATTGGTATTTACGAAGTACAACTTCTACTGAAAACATAAGCCAATATATGCATCTTCTATATAGCACGCAGCACTTCCAACCCAAGCACTGCCACCGAACGTCTTTTAATCTGTGTATTTTATGTTAACTATTGAACCATATCAGTAAATTGCTGTAGAATAGATCATTCATAATGTTTAAAGCTGAATTTTGACTATGTACGTGCATAATAATGAAGACAATTAGATATCTCACCGCTTTCGGGAACTGTAGCACGAATGCTGAAGAAATGAAAAGTTCATGCCGATCATAGATATTGCTATATATACTGCGGGTCGCCATGAGTGTTCGAAGTTAATGAGACATAATGCGAGAAACTGAATAGCAAATGCTGTTAGGTTAATAATGCATTAGTACCAAAGAGAGTTAGTATCCATGCCTGCAGATGAGTCAGTAGACGGTAGAATTCTCCTTAAATTGAAAAATAACAAACTTCCAAAATTTCCTGGGATCCCTGGAATTTCCGGTATTTTTCTTTCAGGATCTCGGGATTACGAGATCTCCATTTGGAACCGGCACTGAAGACCCCAATCCTGTTGAGTTTGCATTATTATTAACTTTAATATATATACGTAACTCTATTTTTACGGAGTCAGACCAGCTCTATTCACTATGCCTTTTTATGCTCAATGCAGCGCAATGAGCTTTTTTCAGTAAATGATTAGTAAAATTCTGCGCAGGTTAGATTATTAGCTTTGTTCAACGCATATATCTCAAGTCTTTCGGAAGTGATACTTTTGGGACTTGTTGTGTAACATTACTTCTTGCAGCTAAGCATAGAGCTAATTTTTAACTGATAGTGAATCCGAGTTACGCGTTTGGCAGTAGTAGTAGTAGTAGTAGTAGAAGTAGTAATAATAGTGTGGACAGTTTGCTAGCCCAGCGATTCTAAACTGAATCGCGCTGAACGTCGCTCATAAGTATATGTTCTTTATACAATAGGCAATGCTTTAGAGCATATTTTTTTCTGTGGTTAGAGGGCGAAATTCCTCGACCAGACGTAAGAACTCAATACAACAAAACCTTAACAGGTAACAGACACAGACACATTAAATCAAATGTAGGTTGAAGGGCTGGAGGTTGAAAGCCTGATCTGACCACTTGCTCGTATAAAATCTCACTGTTAAAGCCATATAAAGGAACTTGCAATTTTTCAAGTATTTTCTTTTTAGTTCTGTTCAAGCGTACATAATTGCTCCTATCAGAACTTAAGGTATGTGTCTCTAGTAACTCATCAATTTTAAATGAACAATTAACTTTTATTAGAAACACAATAAGTTCACAGATACGCCTACAAGTACAAAGGAACCAAAGTTTTATTACTTAATTTTGTTTCATTAGCTTCACGTTGATTGCTACATCCCTGAAAGCTATATTCACAAATTTAGATCTAACTTTTGGCGTTGTTCTAAGTCGCTAGCGAATGAAATTCGATTCATTGGGTGATTCGCACACTAAATATTAAAGTGAGGTCACAATAATTTAAACACATCGGCTTAAACCAGGAGGCTAAGGGTGTAACGGGAGGACTCAATGGGAGCTAAAATAAAACTTAGCCGTGACCGCATGTAGCCGAATGGCGTCACACCGACGAGTCGAAGTATTGGAGTGTGGGACCTTAAGCCTGCGTAGCTTAGGTTTTTAATCCTTATCAACAAATATAAGCAGCGGTATATGTATTCTGTACTCGAGAGAAACCACAGCAACAGTTGTTGCTCGAATTTTCTGTACTTGACGAAACATGTAATCGTGTTTTGTACGTGGGTGCAGCTCAAGTTGCTGGCCACTCAGAAGCGGCAGATTGAATGAACTAAGCAAAAGATGCAGTAATATGTTGAAATATGTTCTGTGAAAAGCACCGTGAACTAAATATGAAGTTTAATAAGGCTTCAGTTAAAAAAAGGTTAATCAGGTCGTCATACCGGTCCAAATGTCGCCGCTAGTGCTGTGAAAGTTTCCAAAAGCCTCCACAGCAATTTTCTCTAGATTATTCTTTATTGCTGAAACACCATGTATTATCTTAATTTAATAATACGCTTAAAAGATATAATTCGCAACTTGTGACGATTTTTCTGGCAAAATTAATTAAAATACTCTTAGGCTGCTCAGCCATAGATTCGTCGATGTGACGCCATTGATGACGTCACTTTTTGATGCTAGTTTCTCATGAGTCCTCCAGTTACACTCTTTGCTTCCTGGCTTAAACTGTCTCGCTCCAAGTAAACGAATCAGTGCCATCTTAAATCTTGGCTGTCCAGCATTGCAGCTCCTCAAACAACAGAAAATTCAAACTTTATTGCCTGCGTCAAAAAGGTTATGTTTCCGTGGCGTTAGTCTGCTTAATTAGCCGTTTGTCTGTCACCAAGATAGCTCAAAGAGTTATGGGCGGCTCTTTACTAAATTTACATTGATTATTAGGCGTGTTAGGAGTGATAGATGATTAACTTAGGGGAAAATCCGTTCAGCCCTCTGGCTGTTTGTTTGCTGCCATAGCCCAAAAAGCTGTGGAGGGATTTTTTAAAATTTACATTAGCTATTAGGTAGATGACTAAGTTTCTGCGAAAATCTGTTTCTCTATTTGCTTTTCTTTGTTTTTTATTGTACGTTTGTAAACAAAATAACTCGAAAAGTTACGAACGGGCTTTCACGAAATTCACAGGAATTGTTGGGAAGGCTTAAACACGTAAATGAACATATTTTTGTTACGATCGGTTGGTTTGTTTATGCGTTTGATTAATGCTTATCAAAATGTTTGTCAGCAACTTGACTTGTAAAATTATGAACGTAACTTCAAGAAAATTACATAAATTGTTATTACTTATTACTGTCAAGTGGTGCAAATGACCAGATTTTAGTGGTGAAAAAAGGAAATAGCTTCAAAACCAATTTGAATTTTTCATTAACGTTGCCTTGCTTAGCGGAGGTAGTCCTATCGGCTCTCAGACTGTTCCAGTTATAAATATAGCGCTTCCAGCCCAGTTCTTTGTCCTCTTTCTTAGCGAATAATTTTACCTAGTTTATACGGTACGACTTAATGCTAAGGACAGTGGAATCAATATGAAAAGGTGTAAGACTATATGGAGAAGCTTCATGATCTAAAGGACGATATAAAAAGTACTTCATAGAGTGGGGTATAACATTGGTACAATGAAGAGTGAAAATGTTAACTGATATTCAAAGCCATTTATGCAAAAGTGTTTTTGTAAGAAACTTACCAGCTTCTCATGCATCACATCGACGTACAAGGCACCTCTACACCACTTGTACACAGCTACACCACAGCTGTACACCATGCACACTTGTATACCGCACCTTTGTACCGCACCTCTACATACAGTTCCACACTGCCTCTCGGACCACACATTTACACCAAACCTCTGCACCTGCACCACAGTTGCATGCAACAACCCTACACCACAACAACTCTGTAGTTCACACCACAATTCTACACCACACCTCTGTGCCTGCATCACACTTCTGCACCACACTTCTACACCACAACTGTACATTCTACATCACAATTCTACACCACACCTATGTACCTGCATCACACTTCTACACTACAACTCTACATTCTACACCACTATTCTGCACCACACCTCTTCACCAAAGACTGCACTCCAGCGGGCGCTCCTCAGTGATGTTTATCTCCACACCTCCACTACAATCGCACGAAAACTTCTGCTGTTGACAGAGGGAAGCAATCGAAGGGAGGACTTAATTAGAGATTAGCGAGTCTGGTCGTAAACATGCCTGAGTGGTGTGCAGTTCATTATAATTTCAGCGTCCTGCAGAACTTATTATCAGCGTTGGTGCACTGAAGGCGCTCGCGTTATAGTAAATTACAGGAGTTATGAACGTGTTGTTTTAGTGCGCCAGAAAATACCTTCCTTTATGGGACCCTGCAGGACTTATGAATGTGTTAGTGCACTGGAAATCACCTCTCATTTCAGGAGCTTACAGGATTTATGAATAGTGTTAGTGCTCTAGAAAACACTTTTCGCTATTAGGACCTATAGCATTATGAACAGTGTTAGTGCGGTAGAAAACACTTTTCGTTATTGGAACCTATAGGATTATGAATAGTATTAGTGCGCTAGAAAACACTTTTCATTTCGTGATTAGAACCTATATGATTATGAATAGAGTTAGCGCGCTAGAAAACACTTTTCTTTATTAGAACCTACAGGATAATGAATAGTGTCAGTGCGCTAGAAAACACATTTCGTTATTAGAACCTATGGAATTGATGAGAAGTGGCGGTGCCCTAGAAAACGCCTCATGTTTCAGAAGCCGAGAGGATTCATGAATAATGCTTGCTTGCTTGAAAACATGTCTCATGTTGCAATGTTTTTTCACTAGTACCATTCGTTACGAAATTCAGTAGAGTCGATGCAGTTGGTTGAACAATAAATGATGAACTCTTGCCAATTATGAATTAGTGTACCAGAATACGCTGGCAACAGTCGAAGTGTAAAGCATATTTGCTCAAGCGATTACCAGTAATTTTTCAAGAGCACCTCTGTGGCTGTCCGGCGTTGCATTTGTTGTATATTATTCATAGTGTACTTCGCAACTGATGATTGCACTGAGTCTCCCTTGCATTATATATAATGAGATGAGGAACAGCTGCTCATCATGCACTAAATTATCCGTTACGCTAGGAAATAACATCTATTAAGCTTGGTACAACTCTAAGAATACATTGAATGTAATTGAATGTCATTCATTCAACTTATAACATTTGTGGCTGAGTAACCTCTCCGAAGCAGCTTTGTTCCACTGTTCTCCACAAGCAATCTGAAGGCCATTTCATACTACAGTACTTTGCATTCTGTACGCCGTACGAAGTGTTCGAATGCTGTGTTGCTTCTTTTCACTACCACTACTATGCGCAGAGCCTGATTTCATAAAGAAGCATTGTGGAGCCCAGTTGCCTAGGGCCGCCCTGCCTGCCCCCCCCCCCCCCAAAGAAGTGGTAAATGAAAATGTAGTGTGTACATACATATTTCATAATGTGGTCTTAGCCTGGCCATACCTTGATGGCTAGGGGGGCCCCAAATTAACTTCTCCAGGGCCTCCCTCGGCTTTCATCAGCCCTCGACTATGTGTCTGCCAACCTATTGGCAGAAATGGTAGCCGTTAATTTGCATAGTAATTGTACCGTAGTAAAGTGTCATATCACTCTTCAAACTTGCAGTGAATTAGAGCTATGAAGACTGTGTAAATTAGATGGCTTAAAGCAAAATATTCGGATGAGCTGTACTGCGTAATATGATAAAAAAAACTACAGTGTGAGCCCGGCTTAACGAACGTGTCAATGTCCAACACGTCTGTTGCAGCTAACTAATTTTGCGCAGTCCTCCGATGGACTGCAATTTATCATTAAACTTAATTGACTTTTTTGTGTATTAGCAATGCGCTTTGAGGTTAGGACTGGCCGGTGCCTGGGCCTCTTCTTCTCTTTGGGAATGGGAAGGTTTTCCTTGCAACTAATGCATCTCCCTTTCAACATTATGGCCCACCCGTTAAAAGCATGGGCAAAGAAACAGCATCGTCAACTGATTCACTACTAACGATACTTGTTCATGCTTGTAGCTGGGGTGTTACTCATGTGTGACATTCGTTACTTGGATACGTTTGAAAAATACTTCTTCCACTACAGAAAAAAAATACTACCGAGTTATAAATACATAAAGAACTAGAGCACTCTGAGGGCGTATGCCTACGCTAGGCAAGGCAATGTTTATAAAAACTCTGAATTGGTCCTGAAACTAGGATTTGCTTTCATCACTAACAGTATTTTGTCAGTTGTGCCGCTTAGCAGTGATAACAGCTTGTACAGTTTTCTTGAAGATCCGCTTAGAGCTTTTTGAGGTAGTTACTGACAAATATTCTGACAAATATTAGTCAAACACACAAACAGAGGAACGGATCATCACCTAAAGTTGTTCATTTGTGACTTTAAACATTTCTAAAAAATTTCTACAAATTTCATAGAGATCCATTAAGAACTTTCTGAGTTATGTTACTGACAGACAACAAAACAAACATAGAGCCAAACAACAACCGGAAAATCAGATCAGACAGAATTTGGCCCTTCGCTTCTGGTAACAACGGCAACAAACTCGCGCAAATTTCATAAAAAATCGATCCTTAACTTTTTGCGCTACCAAGAAAAAGAGACAGACAAACAACCAAACAAACTGCTGGATAGATCTTCACCGAAAGTTAATGATCTGTTTCTCCTAACATGCATTACAATCCCTGTATATTTCGTAAAAATCTTTTCATAAATTTTTTAGTTAAGTTGATGACAGGCAGATAGACAAACAAACAGACAACCTCGACAAAAACTTAACCTCCATAGAGAAGGTAATTACAACTGGGAAGAAAGTCTACTTCGTCCGAAGTGAATATATAACCGGCAATATACATCATACATCGTCGCACCTAAACTGTGAAATCCATGCCTCTGAAGTTGTCGCTTCCAGTTCACCTCGAATGGACTCGCAAATCTTATTTTGCAGAACATCTCAAAGAGGGTGAAAAAGGGTTATAGAGAAACGAGCTCTCGGTGGAGGAACCCTGCATTACATTGTGACATATACATTTGGTGGGTAGCATGTTTTAACTCTTCATCAATCATCAAGTACACTACGCGCCTCTTATATGGAATTTCAGTTTATATCTGTTTGCGCTGCCTGGTCATTAACTCTACTCGGTGCTCATTTTACCAACATCTACATTTGCTAAATTTAGAGTAGAATTTTTGACCATCATATCCCGATGAAGGAAGATGCAACGGATTATGTTAACATATAAAAATCTCACCTTCCAAAAACAATTTTTACGCTGCAATAGCAGCTAAGTCATAAATTAGCTTCTGGAGCAGCAAAATATTCTGTTGTGGCTCCCGTTATATGATACGATAAAGTTTTATTTAATTGCTAGCCCATCATACTTATTGCTCCTCATAATTTCAAGATGAGCTTGTTCGTCGAATCAGTTAATTCATACAATGTTTCAGTTGAAAGAGAATTCAAAATATGTGCATTCCATGGTCTTTCATAACACTTATTTCGGTGTACACACATGTCCATGAGAAAATACTTCTCACTTGACAATAATCCACAAATTTTTAGCCTGTAAAATTTGGAAAATTTTGCGGCCACCCTATCAAATTGCTGTTCATGAACCCTATCACCCATAGAAAAAAGATATTGCGTAGCTGCTTTGATTGAATGAGAATGAATACGATCTGGCTTCCTAAAATTAATGGTTGGTCTTCAAACTAAGAGAGAGCCTCGATTTATATGTCGTTAATCATTGAAACCTTGTTCTGGAGTGCTGGTATTTGCTATTGCGTTGAGTATGCCTTTTAGTTGCTGCAAATATTACTTCACATGCACTTTTTCGCTCTTTTTTTACTTTGTGATTGAATTTTGCTCAAATCTCGACTAGACAGAATCTTAAATTTGCTTTTTGTGACTTGAAGGATCCTTTGAATTCCGTGAACTGTCTTGCTTTGTCGCTCTCGGATTTTTACGGCAGCCCGAAGTGTTTCTCTTCACATTTGCTTAATAATTGCATCTTTCTCTACGACTTCAAGACTTATAGCTCTATACCAATGTTAAGCTTAGCCTCACTGGACTAACGATACATTGCTCCAGCCCACATGAAACACCAAGTGAGAAAAGAAACAACACGCTCCTAAATTCATACGGGAAACGTAAACAAAATTAGTGTTTTCGTCAGCTCATTCAAAAGTTTGGTGAACTCGGCGGATGTGTTTTCTGAATGTGTTTTTGGACTAGAAACGTGAGCGTCACCCTTCATTATACTCGTATTCAGACACATGCAGTATGTGCATATATAACCTATGTACACATTACCGGTAAGTTGCACCTAGAGGAGAGGTCTTAAAAAATACGTACACCGAGCACAGAGTCGCAGCTGATATAATGAAGTCAACTGCTTACTAATGTTTGTCTCGAACAAAGACGTCGTACTAAAATAAATGGAGATAGCTCTGTGCTTCGTGAATAATCAAGTATGAGTCTGCTGGGTTTCACATTTGGTGTGTCATGGAGGAAGAAGTGAACTGTAAAATGTCGCCTCGATAATAAAAAGGTAAATCTACCAGATGCTCTCAATTTGAATTTTTAAAACCAAGCTTGCTTTGTTCAGGCTGTAAAATTATCAATACAAATGTTTCCACTGGAAATATTAGCCTTTGTATTGAATCAAAATTTATTCATCTGTTGTTTTCAAGAACGAACTGCAAGTTATATGTTGTTATAGACATATATTTTACAGCTGTAACCTCGCACTTTGACAGCTGCAGAATCTCACTTAAGGCGGGTATACACGCTGGTCAAAAGAAGAAAATATATGCACCGTTAGTCGTCTGAATGTTTTTTTTGGGCCCACCAAAACACAGTTTTAAGTATACCAAAAAGGTGTACAAATGTTAACCTTCAGTTTAGTTTGCCTAGCAAGTTACGTTTGAAGTTCGGAGGGAATCATCACTCAAAATTATTTGCAAGTGTGTGCTACCTAAATGGACACAGTAACGCATTGGAACGCGGGTACGACGAAACATGTTTTTTTTTTTTTTGGCTAGCGCGTGTACAGACTTACTGTTAATTCACGCTTTGACTGCTGTAAAGTCTCGGTGGGACAAGTGTAATGTGTTACGACGACAGCTGCCTCTATGAGCATAGTACACAGTCTTTCTAGAACGGCTCTGAAGTCTCACTGGAGCAGTTGTAAAGTCTCTCTGGAGCAGTTATAAAGTCTCTCTGGAGCAGTTCTAAAGTCTCTCTGGAGCAGTTCTAAAGTCTCTCTGGAGCATTTCTAAAGTCTCACTGGAGCAGTTATAAAGTCTCTCTGGAGCAGTTCTAAAGTCTCTCTGGAGCAGTTCTAAAGTCTCTCTGGAGCATTTCTAAAGTCTCACTGGAGCAGTTCTAAAGTCTCACTGGAGCAGTTCTAAAGTCTCTCTGGAGCAGTTCTAAAGTCTCACTGGAGCAGTTCTAAAGTCTCACTGGAGCAGTTCTAAAGTCTCACTGGAGCAGTTCTAAAGTCTCACTGGAGCAGTTCTAAAGTCTCACTGGAGCAGTTCTAAAGTCTCACTAGCAGAGTTTCTAACTACGTCTTGCTACCACAGTTCTAAAGTCTCACTGGAACAGTTTAAAGTCGAAATTAAACAGTTCTACATAAAGTTTCACATTGGGGCACCGATAAAATCTCCCCGGGACAGATAAAATAGTTTACTAGAGCAGAACTTCACTGACCTTCACTAACGAACACAATCCCAATCAGTCGAAGTTGGTGCTCATTAATTAGACGCTGAGCCAGTATAGATATAATGAGGCTCTGTCGTGTTCACTGGCGCAACTTTTGTGCTCTTTTCAGAGCTGAGGCCGTGACGCCGAGCTGTTGTCGACTGCGATGACACTCGACGTGTGTAGTTACTGAGAATTAATTATACGCTGTTCCTCAAAGCCGTACGCTCTTGTAAAACGGGTTAGGTGAATTAATGATGGGATGAGCACCTGTGGCTTGCATAGGAATTGTAACTGAAGATGTCCAGCTAAACTAACCATATTCACTACAGGCTGGATTATTATAATGCGAAGATTCTCTGTTCTGTTGTTTGCCTATGAGGAAAACAAGCCTTTGTAGCGAAGTCAAGAGGGTCAATGAACGAAGTGAAGACTGTTCCTCGAAGGTATAACGTTTGTTCAACATACCAAATCATCTTAATGGACATATTTTGAGGCGGAGCTTTTGGAGAACACTATAATTATTATTCATGGGAAGATCTGAAGCTGTTACACGAAGGTAGAAGAACTGACTAAGTTAGTTAAAAAAGTGTAGATAATACAGCAATATTACAATTAATCGATGCACTTATATCAGTGTTTGGACTTCAACTTTTGCTGACTAAAATACGTTTGTCATCATCTACAACCTAATCTGTTTTCTACTTATTAGTTTTCAATATAGCTTGACAGCTTGATCACAGTCTCCAACCAGGCCTAGTGTTCGCCTGTTTCTTTAAAGCGTAATAGAATATGGACAGATAAACAAATAAATAAGCAAACAAAGAAATAAACGGCTAAATACACATCTGTCGTTATTGCATTGTACATAGATGATAGCAAATAGGCTACTCCTCACTAGGAGTAGAATCACATCTCCCAAGCGGATCTTATCCCCTGTTATTCTAAAATCTTTTCCGGCACTACAAGGGCATTTCTGAAGAGAAAAAATTCTCTGTATTAAAGCAGCACAGCCTGGTGCAGACCTAATTTCAATACAATGCTCTCTAATGAATAAGTAAAGGGACCATAAACAATACATCAGCTTTTCATAACGTTGTAAGACTTGGAGCTGTTATTTAGGGAGTTGAGGTAAACGGTGTGAAGCGAAAGTAATAACAATATTTCTGCTGTAAGATTCCATTCTTGTCGACCACCGATAAACCAAAACATCGCATTCATTTTTATAATTAATGCATTCGGCACACGTGAGGAAGACTTTGGTGCATGTTTCAGGTGTAGCCGTTCATCAGAAATCCTTTCATTGAAGTGTCATGAATTAGTGTAGAACCTAATTGGTGTTCTGAGTAAACACTCAAGTGTAATATAGGTCTACGTATCTGTATATTACAAACAAGACGGTAAGTAACAAAGAAGTAGCTATTAGTGTACTCTTTTATTAGAAATGGCGGAGAACAACTTGCTTTTAGTTTCGTTACTAATTATTATTATAGTGGGTCGGGTTACTAGCGCCGAAGGCATTTTCGTTACTAACGCACGATTGACACACACGCTTGAATTTCAGTTAAACATGCCGCTCTAGAGGCATCGCGGATACTCACAGCCCTCAGTATAACACAACAAGACTTGACAGCGCTCCGACAGGCACTGAACCCCGTACAGATACGGTACTGCCTAAGGGTGCGGACACACGCACCATACTTTCGCCTATACACCTTACCTCTCGCTACACTAAAGCAGGCTGTGGAGAATCAGACATTGGTAATTATTCCCCGTAGGCAAAGGAAACTATCCGCCTGTTCGCTTGGTTAGTTATGGTAGGGGTGTAGCTTCCGTAGGTATCTAAAGGCGTGCGCAGACGAACGAAATCTTGACTGACTAACGCGGGACAAAATTGCTGCATCGTCAAGCTTGGAACGACATTTCAATGCACACGTAGCGGGAGAAAGGTTCCTGCAGTGGTAATGCCTTAGGGTTTAATTATTAAAATTTGCGTGAAGTACATATGGAAAATATAACTTCGTCAATTCTACAGCTTGTTTCTCTGCCGGTGTTTTATTCCTTATGCCTTCCTATAAACGACACTTTAACAAGTGCTTTTTTTGATGGCCACCAACGTTGTCATCTACATACAAACTCCTTTCATACTCTGGACTTTGCAGATGGAATCGTAACCATTTCAAGCAAAGTTCTAAGAAACAAGCAGGCATTAGATGGCATAGTGGCGAACAGATAATAGGAAACTGGACTGCAAATTACTTTGAAGTACTCGAAAGCAGCGAAAAATTTGGTGTAGATCCATCTTGTTGAATTCGCTCTTCAAGCAACTTCTCCGCCGAGTCTGGTAGTGCATTTGTTGGCGAAATGGCGCTCTCGGCAATTTTTGCATCTCGTTTGCATTGAGCTTTAGATACCAGCCGTCACTCGTGGCATCAAATCGAAGCAGAGAAGTACCATCACAGTTCATTAACAGAAGATAGTTGTGTCTAATTGGAGTAAATGCGCTACGCCCCTAATTTTTCAGGTTTGTGACGTCACAATTGCGTCACGCCGCAGTTGCAGCGAGGAATCTTTGATGCTTCCACAGTGGCGTGACGTAATTTTGACGTCACAAACCTGGAAATTTAGGAGCGAAGCGCATTCACCCAAATTTGACACAACTATCTTCTGTAAATGAACTGTGGTACCATCCTCCCGGTCCTTGATAGCCAAATTTTAAACTGTATCCAAGATACGGATAACCTGATCATAAGTACTTTCTACGCAATGACTCAAGCGCAAGTAAATAAACAAAACGATGAAAAGATTAGGATCATTTTTGTTTCTTTGTTTTTATATATGGTGTTTTGATGGAACAGCAGTGACCTGCTAATTCATATGCCTAATTTTTTCACATAGGAATTGTCGTAACAAGCCAATTTTAAGGCATCTTGCCATTTATACAGCCATCAGTACAACACAAAATAACTTTCATTGACAGGGAACACTTTGTTTTGAATTCCTTGCAGCCCAATTACTGTAATCACTTATGGTCACTGAATTTCTCCACGACCTCTTCAAAGCTCAAAGTTGTGCAAGCTGCTCTGGTAACTGTGAAACGTTGTATTTTTAACCCTTTAATCGCTGCCTAGAATGCGAGTTCAGGCACGCTTTAGCCCTGTAAATGAGATGATTGAGGTTCGATGTGCATAGTATCAGGATAAATAGCATTTGCCAATATGCCAAAGAACGCTATTATTTTCACCAACATCCTAACTTGGGCAGCTTGATCAATACAAGTCGAGAGACAATTATAATCAAATTAAGACCTTCTGACTCGATTGCCGCTCACTGAACACTTTTAGTAATTAGCACCTGCCGTCCCAGGGTAATTTTTTTCTTTTATTCAGAAGGATCAAAGGCAAATGTCGCAAAAGTATTCAGGACTCTTGATAGTCTTCTGAAACCATGCCCGGCCAAGGAATTGATTGTAAGGTGCGACTTGATTCAGTGAGTTTGAATGTGAAATTGTAATTACTATTTTTAGATGCGGGTGCTTTCTTAGCACCGTGTCAACTAGGGACATTAAAACATTTCTCAAGTCCCTTGTTAAATGAAACTAGTGTGTGTCTAGTTCCATATCAAATGAAAAAAAAATTCATCAGTACCATATCAATTGAAGAAATTGTACGCCAGCACTATGTAAAATTAGGATATTGTGTAACAAATATTGTGGGAAGTTGAATATCAAGCAGCAGGATGTCTCCTACAAACTGATAGGCAACAGAGACTGAAGTTGACATACAGTAATTATGGCATTTCTGGAAAAATTAAATAAATAGTTTTAATATTAAAAAAACCCTCGTTGATAACGTGCACTCCAGTAGGGACTACAGTTTTGCAAAGGTTACGAAAACATACGAGTATGCATAAAGGTGTTGAAAACAACATGAAAGAACTAAAAAGTAGAATGAGTGATTTTATTGTTGATGATATACGGAAACTGAGTAGATAACATACACATTGGTGAAGAGAATTCGAGAACGAAATGAGAAATTTGTAAGATTTAGATTACTCCTTAACGAATTGACTTGAAATTTGAACTGCAGGTAGTTTTAATTATTTTCGTTATCGCACACAAAAAAATTTCTCGTAAGTACATCTCAAAAAATTTTTTTCAATTTTTGATAGCCCAAATTAGAAAACGACTAGCGATTATTGCCAGGAGTATAGATATTCAGTGAATATAAAATTTCAGGAGTGGTCACTTTATTGCGAAGCATAGATCCATTTGCTTCTTTTGGTTACTTCACTAAGGCGTCCACATGACGTAATCAATATTCAGCATTGTTCAGGAGGTACGTATATTCTTTAACATCCTTGAGTATATTACAACAGCACAGCAGTATTCCACAACAGGTGATTTTTAACATCATCTCCAAGTATTTTTCACAATTGTTAAAAGGAATTAAATCGCAGCTCTTGGTAAGCCTGCACATTACATTGAATATTTTTTTTTTAACCTCAAGAGCTTGCTTCCTAACTTAGCTGTAACTTATAGTGCGTTCTCTTTAATATAAATAAATATCAGTTACGAAATTTCAGAATTTCGAACTGTCCGTACATATTTCAGCACAATATTTTTATAAATAGCAGCACTGACTTTACCATCTAAATATAGAGTTGTCAGAGATCTCGATACGACACTGAAAATATCCTTCACACAGTCACAGAACATCATGAACATTTCATAGAATTGCTACGCATCTTCTTTTCAAATTTACACTTTTACGACGAACATTTAACACATTACACACCATCATAGTTAACCAGCTTAAATTTGCTTACATCGTAGAGGTACACAGGACACCAATCTTTGTTCTTCAACATCAAGTATTTTTTGGTAAACGCAAGTCTACCAATTGCTATTTTCTTGAGGCTGGTTCACACGTGGGCCATTTTCCAACAGTAAGGGAAACGTCTGTCGCTAGAATCACTTGGATCTCGCGATATTGAAAGAATAATTATTGTACTCAGGCCCGTGGAAGGTGCATATTCCAAATTTTGTCACACACTAGCGTGAGCAAGGAAATTTTTTATGGAAATTAGTTTGCATAGCTCAGTGATGCTAATCAGAGAGTAATTTTATAAAATACTAGACGACCCGTGACCCGTTGGGCCGTCATCACCATCGTCTTGCCTGTCTTTCGTGCCCATTTTGTTTCCTTCTCACCTGTTACTCATACTGATCTTTCTTCCATCTGTTCTTCCTCTTCTTTCCCGACTTGCTGTTCCCATGCGCGTTGATCCTGTGTGGGAACACCCTCGTGCATGGGT
>LQNS02276929.1:3514651-3525162 GCA_001587735.2 Parhyale hawaiensis | reverse complement strand
TGGATTATAATAATATGGCTAAAATTCCCAACATAATCGACCAAAATAATATTGTATGACTATAAGTTTGAATGCGAAACATCTTAAATTTCATATTATAGTGCAAAAATTGTGCACATTTTCACTTTTTTTATTCTTGTCGATAAATTGCAAAAATTTGCAGGGTATGTTTGGACGGTAACGGCCTTGATGTTATTTTTATGTAATTTCTGAATTTTACTAACGCTTTACCACTTTAGCGTAGTTACCCATCATTTGTATTTATTTGTTGTATCCCTTGTAAAACAGTATTGCAATCTTTGATCAAATATTGCTACCTTTGTTATGGTCATTCAGTTTATATATGTTAAGTATTATAAACAAATTATTCCTATTAGCTCTATGGAAAACAATGTCAAGTTCCATGTTAAATTTGGCCTTACGTACCCTGACAACTAGTACGACCAGAATTCACCCATTGACTAGCCACTTTCTCTAAACTATGTCGTTTAGCTGCATACCAGTTAGAGTTGAAGAAGTGAACATATAGAAACGTGCGTTAACTGCACAGACTGGTTCAAGCTCCTGCTCTATACTATCGTCCTGAACTTTAGAGCTTTTCACTATTCTGAGCTGCAGGCCTTACCAGCGCGTATAAAAGACAATTTTTTTGTATAAGAAATTAATCATCAGCAAACAAAGCAGGCATCCAGGGCATAATATGTTAATAGTTGAAAAAGTTGATCTTGGTAGAATGTAGTTGTATCATTCGCTGAACACAGTCGATTTTGGTCGGGAATGGTGTTTCTTACCGTTCACTATGGTAGATCATAGTTGTGCAGCTAAAACTTTTATGGTTGTTATTGGGTATGTATGGTTGGGAATTATGGTTGGCAATATGGTCGATGGTTGTGACATGCTGTATCTCTACGATAATGCACCCCATAAATGGTTGAATATGGAGGATATATCGAAAATAAATAACCAAGATCTCGACCATAATCATAGATGTTCTACTATAATCACAACCATTAATTCCAACTGGGTATCACTGGATAGGTCAGTGTCATCGCAGTGGAGTAGAAATGGCAGAAGCACTGAGACAGTTGCTCAAGTATGAAAACTTTGTCTCCCTGGTTAGAACCGAACGTCTATTCTCCAGATAACACGTGAAACAACACTTTTATCCATTCTGCCACAAGGGGTATTGGAGGGAATCATCCATATGTGTTACAAAATAAGTACAAGCGAGACAGACTTTTTTTTATATTGTTAACCATGCACTGTTAGAAAAACTGTTAAATCATAGATGTTCTACTATAATCACAACCATTAATTCCAACTGGGTATCACTGGATAGGTCAGTGTCATCGCAGTGGAGTAGAAATGGCAGAAGCAATGAGACAGTTGCTCAAGTATGAAAACTTTGTCTCCCTGGTTAGAACCGAACGTCTAATCTCCAGATAACACGTGAAACAACACTTTTATCCATTCTGCCACAAGGGGCATTGGAGGGAATCATCCATATGTGTTACAAAATAAGTACAAGCGAGACAGACTTTTTTTTTATATTGTTAACCATGCACTGTTAGAAAAACTGTTAAAATAACAGCTAGAAAGGCGAAAATGTCTGCAAGACGGTCTTTTAAAAATTCGTAGAAAAATTTTCTGCCAAGTTAACATAAATTATCAGAATTGGTTGAACTTACGGACGTACATAAATAATCTGTAGTAGAAACAGATAAATTCCAAAATTGTGTTATTTTATCGGATAAAATTACAATTGTGGTAAAAACGCTACGTTGTTTCTAAATATATGAAGATAGTGCAAACATTCTGGAATTTCAGCTGAATGAATAGCTAATTTCACAATTATTCTGTATACCACAGAACAGCAGCCTATTTAACTCATCTACATAGGCAGGGCCGGATCGAGGCAACGGGGGACCCGAGGCAAGTCTAGCTGATGGGAGGGGGCACATTCAGCTGAGGGGCTCCCTGAAACCGCTGCCAGCAGAACAGCACGTAAAACGTTGTCTGTTCAATTACCATACGTAAAAAACAGAAAGTATTTATTTCATCTTCCAATTAACCAAAGTTCTGTTGGGAAGAACTTCGATTTCTTTCTGCCAAGAAACCACGTGCAAGAGTTTCTTCAGTTAGGGAGCATATATAAAAGTAAATGTCTGGTCAATCGATTGCCAAACAATTTTTCGTTTTTTCTGGTAAAATTTCAAACAGTGTGGATTTCATTTCGTAGTGCATAAATAGCTGTCTTTATCGCTGCCTCAGTGATTCTTTTTATCCGTAAAACTACTCGTAGGTATCCAACCAAACGTCCAATCTCTGATACCCTCCCTATATTTTTACGTTCTAAGATAATGTTTCCTCTTCTCTTTCAGAGTGTTTCTACCTTCCAAGATATTGCTTGACCTTCTCTTTTTATTTTGTTTTGGTGATTAAAGATATTGTTTCGCCTTCCCTTTTATTATGTTTTGATATTCAGATACCCAGCTTACCTTTCCTGTTTATTTGTTTTTGACGGTCTGAGATATCGTTAAGAAGCAAGAATGACTCCTGTATGTATATCCTAGCTTTGTAGAGCATTAAACCATTTACCACCAAAATGGACAATTTGCATTCTAAACGAAAACGCATTTGAATTTCAATGGCCGTTATCCAGAGGGTAAATATTTTCTGTAATTTACGCTTGATCTTTTCACATGTCTCTTATTATAGCTCGTACTAACATTGGTGAAAGCATGGCTGTAGTAGGAACAGAGTGAGCACTTGCAATCTGCGTTTTTCATTTTCATTCCCCGGGTAATGGAACACGCTCTAGCGGGTTGTATATGTCCGAACGAGGACTAGCTTTCTTTGTGTGTGTGGGTGAAATATCGTTTACTTGAGCAAATTTAACACATCTTTGGGCTAACATGAAAAGTATTTAACCGTTTAGCCTACCTCCCAATAGGAATGATCACACAAGTCTCGGAAATTAACTTAGTTATTGAACTGTATCGCCGCTAAATTGAAGGTAAGCATATTCTTTACTTTTTGCATGGTGTTTTATATCGCATCTGTTATTATTGTCGCTGTAGTGAAACAAACAATATGGGATCTCCACCGTGTGTGTATCCACATCAACTAAGGATTTACCTCCCAGATGGGCTCTACGCCTCTCCGACTATTACAGCGGGCAACTGTGCTGTGTTTCATGGGCAGCTTGTCTGCATGCGCCTTCCCAGTAGCGGTATGTGGGTGTCCGCGTGAAATTTAGATTGATCAGTGAACAGCTCCTGGGCATCTGGTAGCACTGCAAATCCGTGCATTGTGATCATTTTACTGTTTAGCGGCTGCTTTGCTGCAGATAGTACGGCAGCCCTGTACACTGTGCTTGTTTTGACTGTTATTGAGTAGCTGCTAAACATTTAGTAAGACTGGACCTTCGTGATCTGATAGTTTTGCCCAAAATGCACGGATTGAATAAGTGCATTTGTCATTCTACTTCCCAAGCAATGGTGATATAGTGATGCAAATGCATCTTCTGTTACCAAAACACGGTACATCTGGTAGTGGCCCTGTATATCTGGTGGTATTTCAAGCCCTTGCATCTGATGATATTCCAAACTCGTGCATATGGTGACACTGTGGGCCAATGTGTCAGGGGATACTTAAAAACCAGTGCATCTGGTGATACTTCAACCTTTGTGCATTGGACATACTGAGGTGTTGTACATCTTGTAACACTGCCGCCTTGTGCATCTGGTGTTACTCCAGTCCCGTGCATACATATGGTGAAGCTGTAGTATCTTGCTAACTAATATCACACCTTAAATGGTGCTCAGGTGATGTTATGCCGACATTGAAAACCTCTGTCTTTTGTATAAATACTCCATTGTATACATTGAACCATCACACATATCATTTCCTAGCTCTCAATATAGACAGAAGAAAGTATTGGCAGCTGCAACTCGCTCCTTGCTCTGCCTTACCCTTCCGTTACCGAACTTTTGCGGTGTACATTTCCCTTTCAACTTCGGAAGTTCTCGATCTCCAACTTTTCATATCCGACAGAGTATTTCATGGCGACGGCGTAAACAAAGAAGAAAAAAAACTGTCCGTCCGTACAGCCTGTGTCCTAAGAAGTTGCTCGAAGGACCATGGGTTTCGGAGTTAGAGGAAATGCAAAACTTGTAAACGATCTGTAACTTCATGGGACATAGCACCTGACACCAAACCCTTAGTGCTCCTGAGGCTGCTCGGTGGTGCTCTGCTTCTGAAAAGTTTCTTGGGGCACTAACTTGTAAAATTTACAGTCACTGTGCACAGAAATAGAGTTCTTTTTCACAGACATCGTTTGCATGGAAATACTAGCAAGGCTTTTGCAGCCTATGAAAATACCCGTAGTGCAGAAATTATCAAATTTATTTTTCCTGTATATAAAAATCATTTAATTTCAGTATGTAATAATCGACTAAGAATAATTGATAAGTGTGTTTCTGTGTGTGTGTGTGTGTGTGTAGTGCTTTAAACCACTCATAACTCAAAAATTTGTCTGGTTTTGAGTCAATTTATTCAGAAATATAGCAGGTTCGTTTTTCAGTCATTATTTACATAAGAAATCTGCTAGGTGTTGGCAACGTCCTTGGAAAATCTCGTAGTCTAGAATCAACCAAATTCAGAGTGATTTTTTGGACGGGTCCACGCACTATACTCAAATAAGTTTGTGGGAAGAACGGACGGTATGAATGAAATTCTGACAGGCCATCGAATAAAATTTAATATTTGTAAGATAATTAATAAAGTGACTTTCTAAATAAAAGTGCTGACATTAAATTATGGCGGAGCTGAAACTGCGATAAGAATCTAACCGAAGCTTGAAACTCACCAGGCGATACAAGCAGCATTATGGCTTCAGGACAAGCAACACCAGAACCGTAGCACAAGAAGGCCAGGATTTAATAAAGTACGAAAGAAATTATTTGTGCGAAAGTTTAGACAAAAGGTTCCTCCAGTTGTACTAAGTCGGTTACTGCTTCTGAAATTATTGTTATTCGCGCTTTTTGTTTACCTCGGTTGGTTGACTTATGGAAAAATGAAACTATATTTTCAGGGGCGAGACGAACACAGCACTGAAAGTCTTAACTCCGGTGCAAATGAGCAGGGAAATTGAAATCAGTTAGCGACGAAATTGCTGGTACAACTTCCAATATTTAATGTTTGACTGATTTCGCAAAAGCTAGCGTTTGTAGAGTCCGAAGCTTTTGATATGTTTATAAGAAGTAAGCGGAAATGAATATAAAACTTAAGTAAATTTTAGTTTCAGAAACAGAGGGAACGGGAACAAATATGTATGACGAAAAATTCTGCAAAAGTAATGCAGACATTAATTAACCTTCACCAAGTATGACGATGGGGACACAGCAATATTCATAATCAACATCATGGCCTTAACATTTACAAAACGAGCAGTCGTCGCCTATACTTCTCTGTCAAATTGAAATAAGTTTCTACTGGATTGGTTTTCCACCTTCAAAACTTACTCATTCGATTTTACGAAGGTTTTTCGGAGCCTACGGCTTATCCTCCCTTTCATTTTACAACGTGATTTTTTATTGAATTCGACTGAGGACTCGTCAAAGAGCGTTACCAGGTGTTATATTTTTTTTTCTTGAAGTCATGCAACCTCAGATTTGAAATTTTAGACTTACTGTATGTTTGGAGTCTTTATCTTGGTAGATGGTAAATGTTTTATCGGTTTATGCCACCAGGTCAGCAATGATACCACCACTGGGCCAACAAGGGGCGGTAACGAAGGTTCAGTACCGAAAACTCAATCCTTTAGCTCACTCCACCAACGATGTATTTGCGCAATACTCCAGCAGAAATTCTCTGAAACGCTGCCTCTGACGCTGCTGTGCCCTCTTATACACATGCTTAGCGTCGGCCCTACGATCTACATAGGCTGTCACAACCTGCGGTCACGTGAACGCCGCCAAGCTCAGAAAGCCACTTGTTTAGCTTCGAAAGCTAACCGACATTGATTGTCAAACCACGGTTTGTTTCATGACCTTATCTTCGGGATAAACATCCCCAAAACAGACACAGTCAAGTTGTTAAATTCAGAGATAGGATTCTCACTGCAAATGATGTGGTGCCAAGGTAACACCTTTACTGCTGCTGTAACATCATCCTAGTTCGCTCTGCTGTTACGAACACCACTTTCCTGGTATCTGCCACAAAAACAACCTGGTTCAGGTTCAAGGATGTATGATGGGAGTGGTCTGGAGTGTCAATAGGCCCACTAACTAACACAGTCACTAAGTCAAGGACAAGAGCCATGACGAGGTCCAGACAATTGCCAGCTATACGAATGAACCCATGGACAAGCTAGACACAACTAGATAAGTACAAAACTCTAATAATGCAGTCTCGCGATGGCCATCTGTCAGTGATGCAGACCCCCAACCTCAGTCCTTGGGGCGCCCATTAACATCAACAACAAAAACAAACGCTGAGGTAGGGTCCGTGGTCAATCAAAATCACGACTAAGCTGAGCGGTGCTAGTTGGTATCTATGCGCCCGAGCAGATATAGCGGTAGTACAAGATGACCGGGCAAGGGCGAGCTTCATCGCTAAATTAAAGCTGTCTAGTCTAATGTAACAAGCGCTTATAGGTATAGCTTCACACGGGGTGTTTTGCCTGTCAGGCTGGCACAAAGACGTATTCCTATGCTGACTGCCGGTTAGAGCAAAACACACGCACGAACAAATCATATAAAAAAATTTTGTTATTTACCCTTCGATACATACCTGACAACTCCTGTAAATTTAAAAAAAATCGATTTATAAGCTTTTGAGTTATGGTACTATAAGAAAAGAGTCAGACAAACTAACAAACGATTGAACAGATTTTCATTGAATGTGAATTATCTGTAACTGCTAGCATATGGGAGTAGCCCAATTGCCGAACAAGCTCTATTTCCGAACATATAATTGTATTTGATAGGTGAAAGTAATAATCCCATGAAATAATAACTGTCTGTTCGGTAATAGAGTTAGTTAAGCAATTGGGTAATTCCCCTATCTAACCATCCCTGTAAATTTCGTAATGATCTCTAAATAACTTTTTGAGTTATCTGGGTTACAGACAAAGAGACAGACAAACAAATAAGACAAAAACATAACCTCCTTGGCGGAGTCAATGAAGCACAGGGGCGGCGTTTTCTCACGATTTAGTAAATAAAAACACAATTTGCGTTTCCAGCTTTACTTCTTCTTTGGACGATGCAGTTTTTGCTTGGGAGTAAAAATGCCGATGTACTGTACTGAAGGCGTATCACCTACAATATAATAAGGACCGAGGTGTATACATCTGTTGATGCATTTGTTTATTTATAGTTTTAATTATCTGTTTGTTTATCCATTTTCTGTCACGCTTAAGCAAAACAGATAGGGGAAATTAGCCGAGGCTGGAGAGTGTCCATGCTCATTCTGTCCAACTTCACTAAAAACTGATTGATAGATAAAACCAGGTTGGAGATGATGGTAACTGTATCTTAATCAGTGATAGTTAAAATTCAAACAGTGAAGATATTCAAGGCTTAGTCTGAGTCCGAGTATTACCTTCTGCACATATCGAATCTATGACAAAGCATAGAGCAACCTTATGTCTGAATGCATTTCTTGTATTGCTGAAGTTGAAATCTCAGCACTGAAGGTATCTGAAGCTTCCATTAGCACTCTCACGCATCTTGATTCTTAGTATTTTCCACCAGATAGTTTCGTTGCATCAGTTATTCTTCCACATTTTGTACAATTTTCGACGAAACAGCTTTCAATAACCGAAAAACCATCGAACATATATGACATCCTAGCGCATCTATGATACCAAATCGTATCAATTATTTTAAATGTTGCTGAACTGCCTGCAAAAGTAATTAATTTTTTCCATCTCAGAGAAAGGAAATAAGGGTGTCGATGCTCAGTAATTATGAAGCCGTGAACCCTCTTCTGCATGATTTCTAAAGTTGTCAGTTGTATGGAAGAAAGTATGATCAATGAAGTAGTATCAACACAAATTCTTCGCCGTCATTTTTTAAAGTGCGGGCACTCTACTAGCTTGTATAGGCTACGCAGCCGAGAATTTAACTAAATTCAGCGCTGTTTCACTGCCAGTAATATCTATTGATTTATTTTTTCTGCGTGTCATTTTAAGGAAGGTAAAAGTACGGCTCAGGAGGGTTAAAACAGACTGAGCACTTATATCTTCTGGTAGATTGAGTTGGCCGTGGTAGCGTATCCTTCAGAAGCATGTTAGTAACTAAAGTATGATCAGCGAACAAACGTTATCACAATCGATCCCCCGCTGTCATTTTTAACAGCGTGGGTACTCTAGTATTTATATATTTGTATCTTTCGTATCACGTTCTTGACGAAATAGGCGAAAAATAAGCCAGATTGCAGGTTTCGCAACTATGTTGCATGTTCATGGAGATCAAGGAGCAAAAATTGGTCCAGGTTGCAGAAGATGACCGTATAGTGGGAACTTTATCCATATAATTGAATTGACTTTCTACTTAGCCAACGTTGAAATACATGCAACTAAGATGTATACAACTCCTCTTAGTGCTTTCTCTATACATTGAAGCTACATTATCTTCCTTCAATTCACGACGTACTTTTTGAATAGATAATCAATAAAGTACAGGAGGGGAGATTTTTCACGATACAGTAGACGAATAGTTACTTTTTTCAGTTTGCTTTCTTCCTCTAACAAACCAGTCTTCGTTTGGGCACAAAGAAAAACTAGAGCACACTGAGAGATACCTCCACCAAGCGAGGCAACGATAACAAAAAATTCAAATTGGCTCTGAAACCATAATTTTCTTTGTATCAACTCCAAAATCCAATCATTTGTGCCTTTTGATAGTAATAAGAGCTTGTGCAACTTTCTTGAAGATCTGTTCCTAACTTTTTGAGTTATGCTGCTAACAAACGTTATGACAAACATGAGCCAAACATACAAACGAACGAACCGATCTACACCAAAATTTGATCATTTATGCTTTCTAACATTACTAACAATCTCTATAAATTTCATAAAGATCCACCCATTAGTTTTTGAGTTAATGTGCTCACAAGCATAAAATTAAAAACAGTGACAAACGAACGAATGAACAAACGATTCATTACCAATATTTGGTCATTTACCTTTTGTTATATACCTAACAACTGATGTTAATTTCATAAAAATCCATTCATAGATTTTTGAGCTATGACATTGAGAAAAATTAGGCAGACAAACTAACAAACGAATGGACATATCTTCACCGAAAGTTAATCATCTCGGTAAATTTCGTTCAAATCGGTTCGTAACTCTTTGAGTTATCTTGGTGACAGACAGACAAACATTTCAGACCCGTATCATCCTAATTTTCCCCTACCTAATACAGAAGGAACCTGTGGAAAATCGACCGAACAAAAGCATTGTTCCTCAATCGTGATGCCCTCGGACTCGCATCATGCATACGAAGTGTGAGAATATTCTAAGTCAGACAGTGAATCTGCTACCTAGGACCTGCGGGTAGTAGCAGCTTAAATTTTAACGTAACTCTTTCTGCTACTAGCCTTTCCCAGGTCATATCAAAGAAACTTCAAAGACGTCCTAGTTTCTCCTATCTAATACTGATGAAAGCGTAACAGTCGTACTAACTAATAAAGTAAATGCCTAGCTGAGCAAATAATTGAGCGACAAGCAGAATACTCTGTTGTTGTTGTTGTTGGTTGCTATCGTCAGGGTCCACCATTGCCAGCCCGGGGAGGAGCCTCCGGAGGATGCCTAGGTAGAGGTGGGGAAAAGTTGAGGAGAGGAAGAGAAGCGAGGAAACGCGCAGAACCAAGCAGGTCCAGCCAGAGACCACTCACCGAAAGATCAGTGGGGTGACTAGAGCACGAGAATAGGTGACGAATAGATTGTTCGTCCAGTCCGCACAGTTCATAGGAGAGATCAGCGATCCGTCCCGCTCGGAACTTATAATCCGCTAAGACCGAGCAGTGACGAGAGTGTAGCTGAGAGAGGGTAGTTCGGAGAATCTGAAGTGTATAGACTCCTCCGCACAGAAAGGCGGGCATTGATAGCCCACAATCCTGCTAGGGGATACGCAGCTGCTGCCGTTGCGACAGCAGAGGTGTGTAAGGCACTCAGGGCAGCGCGGTACTGCTCGGGAGGGAGAATCCGATCTGTGAGAAGGGGAGCGATGTCTGTTTCAAACTCTGATTGGAGAGTGTGCCGAATACAGCGAGGGCCCAAGGGGCCATGATAGTGTCGTGGGTAGGATGATGTACCCGCGATGCGCTGAGGAGATACTGCTTCGACAGCAACGCTGTAGAGGGAGGGAGAGCAGCTCCCGCACATAAACCTAACTAGCTCAAAATTATAGTTTCTCCGGCCGGCAACACCCAGGGACCACACTCCAGAAGAGGTTAAGTAAACGAAGAAAGAATTTCACAATATTGAAAATTCATGG
>LQNS02276929.1:3490085-3503649 GCA_001587735.2 Parhyale hawaiensis | reverse complement strand
ACACGTCGTCTTTATTGATTCATAAAACTCTTGCGTTCTGTTGTTGTCTGCGTGACTCTGTATGGTTCTGGCCATTTCCTCCCACCATCCATTCTCGAGGTCGCGTAGCATCCGCTGAGCATTTGTCCTACATCGCTTCAGCACTGAAGTGCTCGATAAGTTAGAACTAATCGATATATGTTAACTCTATCTAAACAGGTGAAATAAATTCGAGTTTAACATTCTCCGCCATGCATTTCGATGATGTATTTTAGGTAACAAACTGACATGGGGGTGGGAAACTGTCAAATTAAAAATTGTAGCTGTGTCAGTACCGGTCTTCTTTTCAGTTCCCCTAAACAGGGTGGCAGCGTTGCAGTTACTGTGAGCCATTTCAAATCCTGGTAAAAGCAGATATTCTCATTCGTGAGTCCCTATATATTTTTTAACGCTAACCTGCTCTAAACAATAACAGTAGTGCTTCCGTCTTATGATCTTCTCTCCGTTTTCCTTATTTTCCCTTTCTTTTTTCATTGTTTCTCCAATTTTTCTTTGTACTTTTGCAAGTTCTTCAGTTTTAAAGGCATATGTCTTACGAAACCTTTTCAGTCTGGAAATAATTTGGCTTTGTTGTTGCTGCAGTTTTTGTTGTTGTTTAATCACCTCCACAATAGCTGCTGAAGATGGACAGATGACCCAAAACGCTCATCCGTATTTTTATTTATATTGTTTTCTATTAATAACTTCCTGAACTTTGATAAAAACTGATACGATTGGAGATTTTTTTTTCTTTAAAACAGAACCAGTACCGCAATGGGTGCAAGCAATCCGTATCAGGATCGAAAAAAGATGGACGTTTCCGAGAAGCCACGTCTAATTTGTAAGAAGTCCTGCGACTGCAGCAAAACTACGTACGTAATAATTAACTATACGAAGAGAAACTCTGATGTTCAGCGAGCGGCGTAGTGAAAAATGTAGAGACGCTATTTGTAGATTTTGGGCAGCGTAACTTTAACTTGCATATTACTTATCAAATTGGGTCTTATTGTTTATTACCTCCGTCAAGGAGGTTATGTTTTCGTCGTGTTTGTCTGTCTGTCAGCAAGATAACTTGAAAAGTTATGAACAGATCTCTACAAAATTTACATAACCTCTCTTACCCCATTCGCATCTATTTAGCACCGCCTAAGCAACTTTTTGCGGCCGCTTCTGTGCACTGCGACTTACCGAGACCATGTGCGACTACTACTGCCCTCACCGACTTGAAAACGGAGCCGATTTTAATCCTATCCGTTACCAATTTTTTTCTGCCGCTTGAGCGCCATGGCGATACAAATTTGTACCGCCCACTAAAAATGCTTAATGCTTTATCAATATCGGAGTTTCATAGTCTCAAAAGTCATTTATTCAACTATTCATTCGCCGATTTAATTAAACAAATAATACCTTAGAGTAGTTCTAATGTAAATTAAATTCGAATATAAGAAAATATCTCCAGACAGTACAGGGTGAATACTCCGCAGCACATCTGCCACAATTTTCATACCATCACAAGCTGAAATATTTATATTTATCTATATTTTTGGCTGAAATGTGCGTGTATATTAGAATTTTATTGATAGTCATGTTCAATTGAGATAAGTCACGGAACTTTGGGTGCTGAATATCACTGGAAGCAGAACTGTGAACGAAAAACAGTAGGACGGTGCAATTTTGTACCGCCTTGGAGCAGATAGGGTTAGGGGGGGGGGGTGAGAAATGTTCGAGTGTTCGAAAAACAAAGTCTTTGGTGTTTGCATAACGAACGCCTTGAGCGTTTGAATAACGACCTGCTACAGATGTCGAAATAGCGAACACGTCGGATGTTCGAACAACGAACTTACAAGGTGATAGATTAACTAACGCCTTGAGTGTTCGAATTACGGAAGCATCGGATTGTTGTGAGCCTTTTGACTTTCTGCTGATGCATTTAACGACATTCCTTCAGGGTAGCGTACTTGACACTCTGCTCTTTGTTCTGTATACTAGTGACATGCTCTCTTCACTAGAGAATACGATGAACAACTATGCTGACGATTCCCCTTTGGCAGCAGTGATACCTACTCCCAGCATACGAAATGTTGTCACCCAGTCTCTGAATAGGGACCTGTCGCGTATTAGTGCGTGGTGCTCGGCCTGGAGAATGAAGCTGAATGCCAGAAGACCAAGTCTATGATTGTCTGTCGGTCTCGGACACTTTCACCGCCGCATCCAGATCTGGAAATAGATGACACTTTGCTTCACGTTCTATGTAGCTCCTTGGAGATTCTCGGTGTTGTCTTTGATAAGAAGCTTACTTTTGAGCCTCATATTAGGCGACTGGTGTCACGTGCTTCCAGTATGATTGAGCTCCTACCTAAGGTAAATTCTGTGCTTTGTAACAAAGTAGAAGTCCGCAGATGCTTTTATTCTGCCTGTGTTGGAGTATTTCTCACCAGTCTGGGCATCAACTGCTGACAGTCACTTGCGTCTGCAATACCGACTTCTTAGCTATGCTCTAACAAATCTGTCGCATAGGAGAGGGGTGGCCGGACTCAATGTTTTACAGGGTGTGTAACAATGAGCGATATTGGTTGTACTCTTCTGCCACTGCCCTCAAGGTCTTTAGGATGATTACACTTGCTGCGGCTGATACGCACTCTTTTATTTTGGAGATAATAAAGAAAGCTTGAAAGGTTTGATGCAAACGAAGCGTCAATTCTTTATTGTATTTGTAGCGTCACAGAGCGTGAATGTAAGGAGTCAGCAGTGCCATGTTCAGCAAGGCCCCAAAACAGCGCCGCCGCGACCTACTGAATGCAGGGCGGCAGAAATAAACGCTACACCCTTCGCCTCAAGACCAAAAAAACACGTTTGTGGACAACGGAAAGATTTGGGACATTTGGCTCCACCCAAATATGGGCCTGTCCAATATATGTTCTTCCCTCATAAGGACTGCTGGAAAGTCCAAGCTCTCAAGAGGTTAGCACAACCAGATAGGTTACTTTGCTTTTGCATGACCTGCCTTCTTTACCTTCTTTAACGAATCTTTTAGACACCCTTAGCTTCATACCCCTGAAAACGTTTATGCTACTCTAATTTCCACAAAACCGCCGCAGCAGGGAAATATATCAAAGCTACGGAACGTATATTTTCTGACCCAGGACACCCATAACCAATTAAGGGCTGCCGAAGCCATCTGTGGAACGTAGCGGCTAAGTAATATAGTAATTAGTGCATACTATAAAAATACCACTTCAGTCGAAGGAATACATGACATTGTGGCAGGGCAGAACTTATACATGGAGAACCATTTGTAAAGTACTATATTTATGCTGCAATAAATGGATATTTCGATTGCATCGATTGTGAAAACACGAAAGGATGCTTGAACAATGAACACCTCGCTGCTAAAATACCAAAGACCTATGAGTGTTCGAAGAGTGAATACCTTAAGTGTTTCTTTAACTAATCCCTATTGGTGTGTGCATGGCTGAAATACGTAACAAATTTACCCACGCACAGGTAGCGTAGTAAGCTCCGCCAACTTCCTTTCGTTGTGACGTCACGTGGATCGACGATAAACTGAACGAATATGGTCATTCCTTGCATCTGCATTATAAAAACGCTCAGAATTGGCTTTCATCAGATACAAATAAAGAAAATTATTATTGTATGATAAAAATTACTCGCTTTCTTGGTTAAATGTATGATATAATGATGCAAGTGAAATAATGTGGTGCGTACACAATAGTATTAACACGAATGAGAAGAAAATTACTAGAACAGTGCAGCTACGGCTCTTTATGGATTCGGAAAAAGACATTGTTTAACTAGACATCTCTCAGACCACAAGAACATCGAAAAGTTCAATAGTTGAACAGTGTCTTCAATAATTAGCGTTACAATCTATATACTTATGTATATTTTTGGTTAATATTCATAAATTTTGATGTTTTATGAATTTCAATGTATGCTAAGCATTTTTTACCCTTTTCCAGATAACATGCCCGCACACAGGGCAAGAAGGACTCAAAAGTGGTTGGCAAGCCATGCACCAAAGTTCATTCCAAGGAAGAATGGCTTGCTGCAGCTCTAGACCTTAATCCCCTTAACTTCAGCATTTGGCCCATATTTGTGAGTAGGGTCTCAGCATCCTGTCACAAAAATGTGGAGGATTTGGAGACATCATTTCTAAAGAAATTGGCAAAAATTCCCCAAGCTATCATTCGTCACTCCTGCAAAACGTTCTCCAAGCGTTTGCAGCAGGTTTTCCATGCCGACGGAAAGCATCTTGAATAAATTATAGAAATTTTGATAGAGTAATAGTTAAACAACATGTTCATTTTGGTTTGATTTGTATAGTTCGATGTATCTAAGAAACTAAATTTTAAAAATGCAACAATAAATTTGAACACCTTGTATTCGTAAATCAACTGGATTGATAATTATAATCAGCCAAAACTGTCTCTACCCTACCGACACCCAATTACTTCACACAGTTTAGCTCCACCTGACGTCATGCAGGGAGATGCGCAGAACCATCTCACAATCGTTGACAATGAATTAACCTGTGACGTTATTCAATCATGGTGGTGGGCCTACGTTGGCTCTACTAATATATTATCTAGTACATTTGTACTATCTACCTAGCACAATTCTTGGCCGCCTAGAAACTAAAACCTAATTCAGTACTTGAGGCAGTTAAAAGTTCTGCCTCGGTTATCTCTTGTTAAAAATGATGAAAGCTCGAAGATTTCAGATTTAACAAACTATGATTTTCAGTATCTTGCAGTGTTTTAACAACGTTGTATACATTTCATTACCTTTTTTCAGTTGTACAGTTCGCAATACTCTCGCGTGTTTGTAGAATCCTTTTCTTCAGCATTCACTAAAACTATCCAAGAGGTTACATGTACGTAGATGAAACAAAGCCTTTGAAAGGCAGAGCTCTCGCTCTGCACGCTTCCTCTTACAACGCTGTGCTATTTATTAGTAGAGCAAAAAATGGTGAATAGAAGCTTAATAAAATATTTCACATCGTAGCTCCACCGCTATGCAGTATTCCAATATTTCCTTTATTAGAATATACCAAAGAATATTAACTCTCGTATTATGATTTTTTTACAGATTTTTTGGCCTTCATAGAAGCGTAAATCGGAAAGCAGCGACCATAAGAGGTAAAAATTGTTTAAAGTACTAAGCTTCCTCTATTTGTCCAACATATTTACTACTAGAAATGCTAAAAAAATTAGATTTAGCTGAGCAAATTTTCTACATGTTACTTGCTTTTGGAGTAAGCTTCTGTTGCCTTCTTTAATTAAGGTTAGAAATATTTTAAAATAGAAGTTTCAACTGAATGCTATTGTTTGGACTTCTTGCTTGTCAGACAAGCCTCTTTTTTTCTATTATTGTTCACTATTAATATGAAAGGAAGCTTTCAAGATTATTGAAGAGAAGCTGAGTTCAGCTTTTATTGGCAACTCACGTTGGTGATTTAAGTTATGTTTGTGTCTTCTTATATATTCAATATGTGCATGTATGGAAAATAGAATCATTACAAGAATATTTAAATGAGTTTGGCAAACATCTCTACCGGTCATTCACTTGCACTACTATACAGGCATATTCAGAGTGGTGTCCTTAATTAATATGGTGCCCAAATGATTCAAAGTTATCCTTTCGGAAGTAGGTAGATGTTTTGCAGTTATCTCTTATTATTTACATTAATAATGCTCAGAGAATATTATTATTTAACTCTATATTTAAATTCTTTTTGCTAATGTTCTCGTTCATGGAGTGATCTTTCAACGAAAACATAACTGCAACCCTAAGAATATCATATATCAGCTAGCTAAGTATATGCCATATCCCTACTGGATCGCTAACAATTTCCCATTCACAATGCAATTATCCTCCTCATTTCGTTAGCTGTTAATGAAAGAAATTACCCCAAAATACTAGATTTTTCTGCTGCCTTCTCACTTCATCTCATCCATGAAAAGAACTTTCTCTATGAACTTCTCATGACGAAACTAAAAATATGTTGCAACAGAATAGCCTCTTTTCCGCGACGAATAAAGGCTGCAACTTTGTATGCTTCATCCTGGTGCCTTTCAGCTATTTCCATTATTAATATAAGAGATCGCAGCTGAATATCAGTTCCTAATGAGGAAGACTTTTGCAAAGGTTACTCCCATGCTGAGACACACTATGCAGTTCTAGCCTCAGGTTATAAGCAGACGTCATTCAACTTTAAATGCTTGCCGTCGGTGTCTTGGCCATTGACCTTTGCTCTGTATCGAGAGGACAGAAGAGTTGAACGAACGCTAATACAATGAGCGTACGATTGCAATGTGGACCCAGCCTTCACGAATTTTCAGCTTCCTGTCAACGTTATAAGTAGTAATATAGATGGCAAGTAAGTAGTTAAACTGATAAAAGTCCATACAGAAATGGCATTTTGTTATAGTTATAACTAGACTGTATTTTACCCGTTGGGTCCCCATTGCCCTCTTCCCTGCTTCTCTTCTCTGCTTATGGTCGCTGCTTTCCAATTCAACCCTCTGCCAGTATGGAAGGATAAATATGAAGATATATTTGTGTATGTGTGAGTGTGTGTGTGTGTGACGCTGTCCAGATGCATTTCCGGTATCATTTTTACATTATAGTACACATTTATGCAACCGACCTCACGTTGATCCCTCTGTTGGAGGGATATAGGTAGTCGAATTGATTATTTAACCCTCGAATTTCTTCCTATCTTACCGAAAAGAGTCTGTGCACGGTGACATACAAGCAGACAAATGCGGAAAATTATCAGAATTTTGTGATTATATAGAGTTTTCCATAGCATTGACATTTTAAAAGACCTTTAGCACGGAAAGTCTGAGAGGAAAGTCTCATGATCAAAATTTTCTTGTAGTGATCGAGAAAATTTTCATGCACCACCGTATCTCTATAAAGGTCAGTGACGGAAAAAAATTAGATTGGTTTTATCTTCGTGGAAACGGGTGGACAAATGAATTGTTACTACCTCCAGGGAGGCTATATTTCTGCCAGGATTCGTGTGTCTGTACGTCTAGCTGGCTATTAGCAACAAAACTCATAAAGTTTTAAAGGGATCTTCATGATCTTCACGGGAAAAGCTAGAAGTGTTACGAGGAACAGATGATTAAATTTCGATGATGATCCGCCAGTACGTTTGTCTAGCTGTCTGTCTTTTAGCACTGAGTAGCTTGCCACCTGTACTTTAAAAAGATAATAAAATGCTTTCCTACTCTTCTTATTTTGCATGCGTGCTATAAGCTAGACTCTAAAGTTACCATTTTCTAGCTAACTAGTAGCGTAGTCCGCGATGAAAAAGCTATTAACAAATTTAGCTTGGGCATTAATAAATAAAGCTAGAACATTCTGAGAGCTCATACCTCCACCAAGCAAAGCAACGCTAACAAAAAATTAAAATTAGTTTTGAAACTATGATTTGCTCTTTACAAGCATCAAACTATGACCATTTGAGCTTTTTGGCAGTAAAAACCACTTCATTTATTTTTTTGAATATCCGTTCATAACTTTTCGTGTTGGGTTGCTGACAATCATTAGTCAAAGACACAAATCGATCTGCCGATTATAGCCAAAATTTGATCATTTACTCTTCGTGATAGACCTGACAACTGATGTAAATTTCATAAAGATCCGTCTATAACTTTTTGAGTCATGGTTCTAAAAAACCATACAAACAAACAAACCTTTGAACGGATCCTCACCAAAATTTAATCTTTGACTGTTAACATGTGTCAATCTCTGTAAACTTCCTAGAGATCCGTCCAAAAATTTTTAAGCTATATTAGTGACAGACAAATAGGCAAACAGACGAACTCTACAAAAACAGAACCTCATTGGCGAAGGTAATAAGAGCACATACATATCAAATTGCCATATTGCAGTAAATAGCAATACATGGCTGCTACGAATTGCCTTATACTCCTTCAAGAGGTGGTGGCAGAAAGTCGATTAGGTTCCGTAAAATGCAGTGTAAAGAATAAGCGATTGAAGTGACTCTGCTGCGGCGGGTGGTAAGGCGCAGCTTGGGTGCCTACTGTCGAATAGCTACAATACAAAGGCAGACGTGATGAATCTAGAACGACCTTTTCCCCACCCTAAAACAGTTCATTTGCATCGAGTGCGGCACTAAAATGGTTTTAAAACGGCGCTGGTTTGTAAAAGTATTACGACAGCCATATTAAAAGGTTTTCCAAAGATGCATTCTCAATGGTTGTCTTCATGTTGAATATCATCAGCTCTCTTGTATCATTGAACATACATTTCGTCACATTATAACAACTAAATTAGCTGTAATTTATAATAGGAATGGCGTTGTACAAATCCTGCTACGAGAATAATGCCTGGCGTCAAGAGCACGGTCTTCCTTTCTGGTGTCGTACCTTGGCCCGGTGATGGAGGTACGCAGATAGCACCTACCTATATTCAATCCTAATCCAGTTTAATGTGAGAATACACTGGTTTATACACACTGACATTCCAGTATTATATAAAGACACACACCCAGGAAGATGATCAGGCTTCCTGGTGAACGTCTGAATGTAACTGGGAATCATTGACACTAAGGTTATGACTTATTGTGCACCACTTTTAGTCTTCTCTATATGCTCAGTCGTAACAATATATAGCATCAGGTAATCTTAATTCCAGGGCTTTCCCAGCCTAAGGGACTAGATACCAGTGCGTTTCTACTGCATGCTTTTTCAACCATATCTTGTAATAATTAGGATATAGGTAACGGCCCTAGCATAGTTTGTTTCATCCAGGCTTAAATTACAATGGAGAAGTTACGTCCGGCATTGGGGCTTTCCGGTTACACGACGGGCCTTCGCTCGGGGAATGTCTGGAGTTAATAATGTTATTTTTTGTTTGAAAAGGACAAATTTATTTGTAAAAGCAACGGAAAGCATGGGAAGGCTAATATCAACACATTGCACTTAATTCGGTAAACGAAATGAATATAATAGTAATTCCCATATTAATGTGTAGACGTGTCAGAGCGACACCAATTAATAAAACCAATTTTCTGTAATAGACATCGTACACGCAATGTTGCACAACAGAAACCTAGTAATAATAGTGATAGCTTTTCGAATCCACCAACACAATAAACGATAATAAAACTCTCATACTCAAAATCCTACAAACGCTACACTGTTGTACTGCCCTACAATACATTAAGCTTAATAAGATTAACAGTACAAGAGTGGCTGTGGTTTGATTCTCCTTTCGAATTAAACCCGCGCCGCTACTTCCTATAAATCTTCATTACATTTAAATGGCTATTCGTATTCTGAACTACTTACTATCAACTGACTCTACCTAACATACTGTTTCACACTTTCCTAGAGCCTGAAGTTCTGCGAGCTGAGGGTTCAAATCTAGCTACTCAAACCATTACTAGACAGACCTTCTAGTATGACAGAGATGCTGCGATAGAAGCGCGAGTGCGACGGTCCAAACTGATCCTAAGACTGGGCTTTATGTAGCTGTGGATTGCGCCACTCCTTACTGCAGCTTGTCGCAGGGGGATTGTTTACAGCCTATGTATTGAGGTTACTTATCCGTCGGAAAGCCCGTTATCGTGCGTCTCTAGCTGCTTAGCCTCTTAACTCTTAAAGAGCATATTTTCACATTATATGCGTGTGATAATGTGACTCGCCTTGTTTGTTGGCCAGCCGGATATTTGCGAGCAGCTGACCTAGTCAGGAGTCACTCACACCACGTGTGATGGACTCATATAAGTACACACTGAACATCAAAAACTACTTAAAAGCATCTAAAGATACATACGTTATAAAAAGTAAAACTATAGCAATGAAAGACGGCAATGCTAAAGGAACACAACGTACATATATTTCACTAGCATGTATACTGATAACGCGAGTAAACTGTTTACACAGATGTTAGCGTACTGGCCTCTTTTCACATGAAATAAGGTGGCTACGACGTGGCTATTTCAGAAAGTAAACAAGGCAAAGAAAATTATACGCGGTAAATTTTCATAATCAACATCTCGTAGTAATTATACACGAGAGACAAAAGATACGCCTGTTAAAGAAATCCTAAGTCACACAACTCCACAATAAAATACGTATGGAACATTTCTGTTCCTTTTCACAGAATTCTTTCTTGCTATTGACAAACACAACATGGGTAGTAAGTGTCTACATAGAAATAGGATTTCTGGCGACAAGTGCTTATACGTGATAGTCAGCATTACAGCATGTCGCATATTATTATCATCGCTGCTACAGTGGTTGTTACTATCACATTTCTCTGACATTTTGTCTGTGATATTACAATAATTCAATTTCATCAGTATACTTCTACTAGCGTCGGAGGTAGCTGGTAGGACACGGACGTTAGCGCACGAATTTTCCAACTGATGTTAGTGGCACGGACAGCCTAACTGGTGTTAAAACTACGGACTTCCGGACTCGGGAGCGTGAACCCCCAAAGAGGTGCGGAAATCTATCCAATCACGATTGGTATGGCGTTTCTGAAAGCTGAAACGTAAGTACCTCTCACCGACAGAAGCCAAATATGTTACTAGCATTACAGCAATGCACTATGGTCTTGATGTATTACGAAATAATGTTATGCGTTCAAAAGAATGATTCAGGCTGAGATTGAGAAGATGGGATAACGTGGAGACCTCGAACATCCACAAGAAGTTTGTAGCAGATAAATTAGGAATACAGTGGGTCAAGGGGTAAAATTGAACACTTCATCGCTTGGAATTTCGAAACCTTGGAGCTTCTCGAAAACTCTTGCAATTTAGCGCTCGCATAATTGGCTCCCTAAGACGGAATTTATTCGTCGCAACAATGGCACTGCCGCTGATATCGTCAACAATGTCGTCATCTCTTATGTTGCTCTCCAATGGCCAAAGTTATTCTCGCTTGCTCACAAGTGGGTAGCATTAGAAGTTAGCGGCGAAATGGAAACCGTGGCAATTATGGGCACCTTGGGGACTGTTGACACGGGCAGGGTCTAAAACAGGCTCGTGCCGCGAGAATATGCCCTGTGTAGGCATTATGAAAGTAGTTTATGGAAAGTGAAAAATATTAAGATATTGTATTCAATTAATAATTATGTTTGCCTATTTACACAGGAAATCATTAGAGTAGCAAAGAATCAGTTGCTTTCTCATGGAAGTCTAAAGAAGAATCTTGGTCCAATTTGTTCAGTGGCTCTTATTCAGTAAATAGATTTCAAAGCAAGTGACGAAAGCCTTTAATTAGTCATTCTGCTCATAGTGTAATTTTTCATTCTTTTCACTGCAGAAATCGACCTCTCTACAGAACCAGCTGTAGGAATAATGGTTAACATTACGGTATTCGCAGAAATTTTACAGCTATGAGAGACGTTTCTACGGGGTGTACGAAAACCTAGCTTGAGAAAGCAGAAACGGATTTGCCTCCCAGCCGCAGTCCATTGCAAATTTCACTAAAATCCGCTTCTAAACGTATAATGTCGAAAAGTTTCCATATTTCTTCACTAAATGTTCAAAAGTATGTCAGGTTGACAAGCAATATGAGATGAACTGTAAGTTTTTGAAAATGGAAAAAATCGTATTTTCAGTTTCTACAATGTTCGTACAATCGTACAAAGTATTCCTTTTCTTTTTTCTTTGACTGAAGTACCGTTTACATACTCGCTCACCCGCCATTTTGTTGTACTTTGTTCTTTCACAAGTTCTTACAGCTTCCGTTACTGTCTTTCGTTTTAGGTCGTTAAGATCTAGTGTTTGTTCGGTATATTTTTTTTAATTGTTTCATCAAAATCTAACTTTGAAAATAGACTCAGACAAATACTTGTCATTTGTAATAAACGATAAATTGGATATTAAAAAGAAATGGAAAATAACAAGTCAATGAAAGTTGTAAGCGGGACGCACGGGCGATGACGCACACCAGCAACTGCGCCACTGCAGGAGATTTAATAGATTATTCGAACTAGCCGAAGACAAGCTATCTAGCTAGCTCAATTCTAGTCGTAAAGTCCAAAAACTGCAACGTTTCACTAGAGCCAAATATAGATTGTAAGAAACATATTAATTTAGTACAAGTACCGTTTTTAAAGCAGCCATATCTCACGATATAGAACTCGTATCGACAAACTATTTTCACCAAAGTGCACACCATAGTGTTCACATCCTGGGCAAAAAACTCAGTTTCGTACTTTTGACTGAAGTTGACTGCTGTCAACTGGCCTGACCCCTATTATTAAACACGTGTTACTCAAAACCTGCCTGAAGTGAAAGAGTACAAGAGGAAGTACACATGAACGAGTATATCCGGAAATTTTATCTTGGATAATAGGTGACTCGATCAGCATATTTTATTTACTGCCATAGTTATAAACGTCTAAAAAATATATTTTTAGGACTTTTAAAAAAGTCAGTGTAACAGTGAGCAGTGCGCAGTATTGAGCCTAGTTTACGAGGGTAGGTAATGGTAGCAGTGAAGGTAGTGGAGGTAATAGCAATAAGACAATAAAGGAGACGAAGTAATATAATGAGGGTTGCAGCGGCTCAAACATTGATAGTAGTTAAATGTAGTATGCACTGGTAGTAAAAGTAGTACATGCATATGTATTCCTAACTAGTTTTTTACATCTTTTATTTTTTCCAGTAAAATGCGTTTACTGTGAAGAACATTTTTTACATTCTTTCCAGCTATTCAGCGTTTACTTTCAATCAGTAAGTTTTTTATGCTGCAGCGTATAATAAACATGGATAGCACAGGATTTGCATGCTGTGATGGAGTACCAAGTTCCGAAGGCATAGCTTAAATTTAAAAACCCAATACACATTGTATTCTTCCTTTTCTTGCCTGTAAAAATTTTCATGGATCTTAAGTGTTCCGCTTCGTCCTGCAAATCCCATTCTGCGAAGTCTTCATCGATAATGCAAACTGAAATTCTACGAAGAGTGTCAATAAAATTTGATATTTCCTGCCATCCGTGCCGCAGGGGCTTGTCCAAGCCTTGGTTTATAATTAATGGAAAAATGTGCCAAGATCGGCATAATTCAGCACAGTGAAATCTAGCTTCGCTTCTCGCAAAATAAATGAAATGGAGGATAGCTAAATAGAGCCACTCGTGATATCGGAGTCACCCAATGTTTGCATAATGGAAAACAGTGCAGCTCTGTCTTGTGGCCAAAACAAAGCCATGTGTGATTGTTACCACGTAGATAAAACATTTGTTATGATGCTATTTATATATATAATTAATTGATTGATATGAGACATATTTATGTATGCATAATTGATTGGAGAGTGAATATATATATGAAATGACATAAAGGTTATACATGACGCCATAATTTTTGGGAGGCGAGCCTCCCCCCACAAGATCATAAATGACAATCAAATATCACCTTTATCACCTTTATTGCTTCCTCACTTATACAAACATACGAATACAATTTAAAAATGAAACGTCACTAGTACAGGAAACAAGCCCTTCAAAAGTATGATTACTTATTGGGCACATG
>LQNS02276929.1:3431325-3443849 GCA_001587735.2 Parhyale hawaiensis | reverse complement strand
TGTTATTCGCGCTTTTTGTTTACCTCGGTTGGTTGACTTATGGAAAAATGAAACTATATTTTCAGGGGCGAGACGAACACAGCACTGAAAGTCTTAACTCCGGTGCAAATGAGCAGGGAAATTGAAATCAGTTAGTGACGAAATTGTTGGTACAACTTCCAATATTTAATATTTGACTAATTTCGCAAAAGCTAGCGTTTGTAGAGTCCGAAGCTTTTGATATGTTTATAAGAAGTAAGCGGAAATGAATATAAAACTGAAGTAATAAATTTTAGTTTCAGAAACAGAGGGAACGGGAACAAATATGTATGACGAAAAATTTTGCAAAAGTAATGCAGACCTTAATTAACCTTCACCAAGTATGACGATGGGGACACAGCACTATTCATAATCAACATCATGGCCTTAACATTTACAAAACGAGCAGTCGTCGCCTATACTTCTCTGTCAAATTGAAATAAGTTTCTACTGGAATGGTTTTCCACCTTCAAAACTTACTCATTCGATTTTACGAAGGTTTTTCGGAGCCTACGGCTTATCCTCCTTTTCATTTCACAGCGTGATTTTTTATTGAATTCAACTCAGGACTCGTTAAAGAGCGTTATATTCTTTTCTTGAAGTCATGCAACCTCAGATTTGAAATTTTAGACTTACTGTATGTTTGGAGTCGTTATCTTGGTAGAAGGTAAATGTTTTATCGGTTTATGCCACCAGGTCAGCAATGATACCACCACTGGGCCAACAAGGGGCGGTAACGAAGGTTCAGTACCGAAAACTGAATCCTTTAGCTCACTCCACCAACGATGTGGTTGCTCAATACTCCAGCAGAAATTCTCTGAAACGCTGCCTCTGACGCTGCTGTGCCCTCTTATACACACGCTTAGCGTGGGCCCTACGATCTACATAGGCTGTCACAACCTGAGGTCACGTGAACGCCGCCAAGCTCAGAAAGCCACTTGTTTAGCTTCGAAAGCTAACCGACATTGATTGTCAAACCACGGTTTGTCTCATGACCTTATCTTCTGGATAAACTTCCCCAAAACAGACACAGTCAAGTTGTTAAATTCAGAGACAGGATTCTCACTGCAAATGATGTGGCGCCAAGGTAACGCCTTTACTGCTGCTGTAATATCATCCTAGTTCGCTCTGCTGTTACGAACACCACTTTCCTGGTGTCTGCCACAAGAACAACTTGGTTCAGGTTCAAGGATGTATGATGGGAGTGGTCTGGAGTGTCAATAGGCCCACTAACTAACACAGTCACTAAGTCAAGGACAACAGCCATGACGAGGTCGAGACAATTGCTAGCCATACGAATGAACCCATGGACAAGCTGGACACAACTAGATAAAGTACAAAACTCTAATAATGCAGTCGCGCGATGGCCATCTGTCAGTGATGCAGACCCCAACCGCAGTCCTTGTGGCGCCCATTAACATCAACAGCAAAAACAAACGCTGAGTTAGGGTCAGTGGTCTGGACGGAGGCCATCGGTGTCAGCAAACATCCATGCAGAGAATCATTGTAGGGCTCCGATGCAGTGATAATAAATCAAAGTTATTCAGACGGCCACAAACCCTAGCAACCGTAATCTTATAAAAGATATGAATAGAAAGCTTCCTCGTATACTGTAACTTGTTGGTTCACACTATAATGCTATACATGTTTCTTCACTGGTCGGTTTGTTCTCTCGTGCTTGTAGACTACTCTACAGCGGACACATGTGGATTCCATGTTACATGGCAGTGGATAGTAACACTCTCCAGTAATTTCGTCTCTTGTACTTAGTAGAATCAGTAGTACACACGGCATTCAAACAATGTCACGACCAAGCTGAGCGGTGCTAGTTGGTATCTATGCGCTAGAGCAGTTAGAGCGGTAGTGGAAGATGACCGGGCAAGGGCGAGCTTCATCGCTAAAAGCTGTCTTATCCAATGTTACCAAGCTTATATAGCTTCATACAGGGGGTGTCGCCTGTCAGGCTGGCACAAAGACGTATTCTTATGCTGACTGCCGGTTAGAGCAAAACACACGCACCAACAGATCATGAAAAAAATTTGGTTATTTACCCTTCGGGACATACCTGACAACTCCTGTAAATTTAAACAAATCTGTTTATAAGCTTTTGAGTTATGGTACTAAAAGAAAAGAGCCAGACAAACTAACAAACGATTGAACTGATTCTCACTGAATGTGAATTATCTGTTACTGCTAGCATATGGGAATAGCTCAATTGCCGAACTAACTCTATTTCCCAACAAATAATTATATTTGATAGGTGAAAGTAATAATCCCATCAAATAATAACTGTCGGTTCGGTAATAGAGTTAGTTCAGCAATTGGGTAATTCCCCTATCTAACCATCCCTGTAAATTTCGTAATGATCTATAAATAACTTTTTGAGTTATTTGGGTTACAGACAAAGAGCAGACAAACAAATAAGACAAAAACATAACCTCCTTGGCGGAGTCAATGAAGCACATGGGCGGCGTTTTCTCACGATTCAGTAAAAAAAAAAACAGAATTTGCGTTTCCAGCTTTACTTCTTCCTTGGACGATGCAGTTTTTGCTTGGGAGTAAATATGCCGATGTACTGTACTGAAGGCGTATCATCTACAATATAATAATAATATTACACTTGCACTGCATGATATAAATAATAAGAAATCTGTTTGACAGCAGTGAATGAATAATTAGATTCAAGTATATGTAAATACATTAAGACAATAACCAAGTAATAATAATTGAACCCAATCTGATATAATATTATGTATGTATATGAAGGCATCAAGTAAATACTGAGACCCAATTTAATAAGGATCGACGTATTTAGTACTAAGCAGACCCAATTTGCTATGCATCGTGACACTAAAAGAAACATTAGACGTAATTTGATGCTCATAAATGCATTCAATAAACTAGAGCACTCTTAGAGGGCATACCTCCACCAAACAAGGCGACGGTAACAAACAATTCAAATTGGCTCTGAAACCATAAAATTTTCGTTGCACCAACACCAAAATGTAATCATTTGTGCCTTTTGATAGTATTGACAGCTGCAGCTATTTTCTTAACGATGCGTTCGCAACTTTTTGAGTTATCCTGCTAACAAACGTTATGACAAACAAGTAATACAGACAAACGGACCGACCGCTCTACACTGATTTAATCATCTATGTCTTTTAACATTGCTAGCAACTCTTGTAAACTTCATAAAGATCCATTTGGAAGTTTTTCAGTCATTGGGCTAACAAGCATAACATCAATCACAGCTACAGGCGAACAAACAAACAATCAAACAAACAAACAAACCGATCATCACAAAAATTTAGTCATTTACTCTTCGTAATAACCTAACAACTTAGGTAAGTTTCATGAAAATCCGTCCATAACTTATTAGTTATGGCACTAAGAAAAATAGGCAGACAGATAAACGGATTTCCACCAAAAGTTAATCATTTGTTAGTCATCATTCCTAGCAATCCCTATAAATTTTGTAAAGATCTATTCATAACTTTTCAGGTTATCTTGCTGACAGACAGACAAACACAACAAAAACATAACCTCCTTGGCGGTGGTACTAATAAGACCCAATTTGATAATGAATTTGCATTTTAAATTTACGCTACCAAAAGTCTATAAATAACGTCTCTACATTTTCACTCCACCACTCGCTGAGCATCAGAGTTTCTCTTCGTATATTTAATTATTAAACCATGGAATGCTTTAAAGGCATCGGGTCTTAGTTTTACAAACGTTCTCATGGTTATTCACTCTGAATACAACTTTGATATTCCTGTTCCTTTCTATTAGTGCAAGAAATACTCTAAGAGCATCCGACTTCACTATGCAAAATTCAGTGTCGCCATACACGGATTCCGAAGTGAACGTCATGCTGCTGTTTTTTATTAAAATTCTTAATGCAAGAACACGTGCAGGAATGTCAGATTTGCAGAATGCAGAATGTGTCTTTGTCGCTGACTTGTGACCCAAGCTCCCTGTCGTTGTATTTTAGTAACTTCCGTTATTATTATTATTATTTTAAACTCCAGAATAATACATCCCAAGGCATACTCTCATGTAGAAGCAGATTTCAGATTGGTATTTTATTTTAAAAAATAGAGCGAGTTTACCATCATACCCTGGAATTCAGTCCGGAGTGATGCAACCAGCATTGAAGAGCAACTGTTCAGCACTGAAGTGCTCGATAAGTTAGAACTAATCGATATATGTTAACTCGATGCAAACAGGTGAATTAAATTTGTGTTTACCATTCTCCGTCATGTATTTCGAGTAAGTATTTCAGATAACAAACTGACATGGAGGTGGGAAACTGTCAAATTAAAAATTGTAGCTGTGTCAGTACCGGTCTTCTTTTCAGTTCCCCTAAACAGGATGGCAGCGTTGCAATTACTGTGAGTCATTTCAAATCCTGGCAAGAGCAGATCTTCTCATTCGCGTGTCCCTATAAATTTTTAAACTCTAACCTTTTCTAAACAATAGCAGTAGTGCTTCCCTCTTATGATCTGCTCTCCATTTTCCTTATTTTCACTTTCTTTGTTTTCATTGCTTCTCCAATTTTTCTTGGTTCTTCTGCAATTTCTTCAGTTTTAAAGGCAGATTTTTACGGAAGGTTTTAAATCTGGATATAATTTTGTTGTTGTTGTTTGATCATCTCCACAATAGCTGCTGAAGATGGGCAGATGACCCAAAACGCCCATCCGTATTTTTATTGATATAGTTTTTTATAATAACTTCCTGAACTTTGATAGAAAAAACTGCTAAGATTCGAGATTTTCGCTTTTTTTTTTCTTTAAAACAAAACCAGTACCGCAATGTGTGCAAGCAATCCGTATCAGGATCGAAAAAATAGACGTTTCCGAGAAGCCACGTCTAATTTGTAAGAAGTCCTGCGACTGCAGCAAAACTACGTACGTAATAATTAACTATACGAAGAGTAACTCTGACGTTCAGCGAGCGGTGGAGTGAAAATGTAGAGACACTATTTGTAGATTTTGGGCAGGGTAAATTTAAATTACATATTACTTATCAAATTGCGTCTTATTATTTATTACCTCCGCCAAGGAGGTTATGTTTTTGTTGTGTTTCTCTGTCTGTCAGCAAGATAACTTGAAAACTTATGAACAGATCTTTATTAAATTTACAAGACCTCTCTTAACCCCATACGCATCTATTTGATTTGGCACTGTCTAAGCAATTTTTTTGCCCCACTTCTGTGCAATGCGACTCGCTGAGACCATGTGCGACTACTTACTGCCCTCACCGACTTGAAAACGGAGCCGATTTTCACCCTATCCGTTACCAATTTTGTTCAGCCGCTTTAGCGCCAAGGCAGTACAAATTTGTACCGCCCACTAAAAATGCTTAGGACTTGATCAATATCAGAGTTTCATAGTCTCATAAATTTTGAGGTTTTAGAAATTTCAATGTATGCTAGACATTTTTTACCCTTTTCCAGACAATATGCCCGCACACGGAGCAAGAATGACTCAAAAGTGGTTGGCAAGCCATGCACCAAAGTTCATTCCAAAGAGGAATGGCCTGCTGCATCTATAGACCTTAATCCCCATAACTTCAGCATTTGGCCCATATTTGTGAGTAGGGTCTCATCATTCTGTCACAAAAATGTGGAAGATTTTGATGGCAACACTTCTAAAGAAATTGACACAAATTCCCAAACCTATCAATTTTGATCCTGCAAAGCGTTCTCCAAGCGTTTCCAGCAGGTTTTCCATGCCGACGGAAAGCATCTTGAATAAATTATAGAAATTTTGATAGAGTAATAGTTAAACAACATGCTTATTTTGGTTTGATTTGTATAGTTCGATGTTTCTAAGACACATAATTCAAAAATTATGACAATAGATTTGAACACCTTGTATTCGTAAATCAACTGGATTGATAATTATAATGAGCCAAAACTGTCGCTACCCCACCGACACCCAATTACTTCACACAGTTTAGCTCCACCTGACGTCATGCAGGGAGATGCGCAGAACCATCTCACAATCGTTCAGCAATGACTTAACCTGTGACGTTATTCATTCATGGTGGTGGGCCTACGTTGGCTTTACTAATATATTATATAGTACATTTTTACTCTCTACCTAGCACATTTCTTGGCCGCCGAGAAACTAAAACCTAATTCAGGTTTTGAGGCAGTTAAAAATTCTGCCTCGGTTATCTCTTGTTAAAAGTAATGAAAGCTCGAAGATTTCAGATTTAACAAACTATGATTTTTGGTGTCTTGCAGTGTTTTAACAACGTTGTATACATTTCATTACATTTTTTTAGTTGAACATTTCGTAATACTCTCGCGTGTTTGTAGAATCCTTTTTTCAGCATTCACTGAAACTATCTAAGAGGCTGCATATAATTTATTATATATTATGTGGATTAAACAAAGCCTTTGAAATGCAGAGCTCTCGCTGTGCACGCTCTCTAAAAACGCTGTGCTGTTTGTAAGTAGAGTAAAAAATAGCGGATAGAAGCTTAGTAACATATTCCCATCGCAGCTCCACCGCTGTGCAGTATTCAATATTACAATATATCCTTTATTAAAATTTACCAAAGAATATTAACTCTCGTTTTGTGATTTTTTTTTTTTTCTTGCAGATTTTTTGGCCTTCATAGAAGCGTAAATCGGAAAGCAGCGACCATAAGAGGCAAAAATTGTTTAAATTACTAAGCTTCCTCTATTTGTCCAACATTTTTACTACAGAAATGCTCAAAAGAAAAATAGATTTAGCTCGCAAATATTGTACATGTTACTTGCTTGTGGAGTACGCTCCTGTTGCCTTCTTTAATTAAGCTTGGAAATAGTTTAAAATAGAAATTTTAACTGAATGCTATTGTTTGGACTTCTTGCTTGTCAGACAAGCCTCTTTTTTCTATTATTGTTCACTATTAATATAAAAAGAAAGCTTCCAGGATTATTGAACAGAAGCCGAGTTCAGTTTTTATTGGCAACTCACGCTGGTGTGAGTTATATGTCGGCGTCTTCTTATATAGTTAATATGTGCATGCATAGAAAATGTAATCATTAGAAGAAAATTGAAGTGGGTTTAGCAAGCATCTCTACCGGTCATTCGCATGCACTATACAGCCTTATTCAGAGTGATCTCCTTAATCAATATTGTGCCAAAAAGATTCAAAGTTATCCTTTCGGAACTAGATAAATGTTTTACAGTTATCTCTTATTATGTAAATTAATAATGCTCAAATAATATTATGACTTAACTCTGTAATTTAATTCTTTTTGCTAATGTTCTCATTCATGGAGCGAACTTTCAACGAAAACTTAACTGCAACCCTATAAGAACATCTTGTATCAGCTAGCTAAGTATATACCGTATCTGTTCAGTAGATCGCTAATAATTTCACATTTACAATGCAAACATCCTCCTCATATCTTTAACTGTTAATGAATGAAATTTACCCAGAATACTAGATTTTGTTGCTGCCCTCTCACTCCATCTCACCCATGAAAAGAACTTTCTCTAGGAACTTCTTACTAAGAAACTACATATATGTTACTACAGCATAGCTTCTTTTTCGTGACGAATAAAAGATGCAACTTTGTACGCTCCATCCGGGTTGCCCTTCAGCTATTTCCATTATTAATCTGAGAGATCGCAGGAGAATATCAGCTCCTAATGACAAAGACTTTTGCATAGGTTGCTCTTATGCTGAGACACACTATGCAGTTGCAGCCTCAGGTTATAAGCAGACGTCATTCTACTTTAAATACTTGCAGTCGGTGTCTTGGCTAGTGACCTTTGCTGTATATCAGGAGGACAGGAGAGTTGAACAAACGCTAATACAATGAGCGTACGATTGCAATGTGGACCCAGGCTTAACAAATCTTCAGCTTCCTGTCTACATTATAAGTACTAATATATGTAGATGATAAGAAAGTCGTTAAACTGTTAGAAAGCCATACACGAATAGCATTTCGTTTTAGTTATACTAGCCTGCCCGTGACCCTTTGGGTGCCCATTACCCTCTTCTCTGCTTCTCTTCTCTGCTTAAGGTCGCTGCTTTCCAGTTCAATACTCTACCAGTAAGGAAGGATAAATATATACATATATATATATATATATATATATATATATATGTGTGTGTTTGTGTGAGTGTGTGTGTGTGTGACGCTGCCCAGCTTGCATTTCCGGTATCATTTTTACATAATAGTACACATTTATGCAACCGAACTCACGTTCATTCCTCTGTTAGAGGGATATAGGTAGTCGAATTAATTATTTAACCCTCGAATTTCTTCCTATCTTACCGAAAAGAGTCTGTGCACGGTGACATACAAGCAGACAAATGCGGAAAATTATCAGAATTTTGTGATTACATAGATTTTTTCATAGCAATGACATTTTGAAAATTCATTTGCATGGCGGTGTGTTCAGTTAATAGTGTTGTTCTGAGAAGAAAGTCACATGATCAAAATTTTCTTGCAGATGTCGAGAAAATTTTCATGCGCCTCCGTATCTCTAAAAAAAATCAGAGACGGAAGAATGCGATTGATTTTATCTTGTGGAAACGGGTGGGCAAAAGAATTGTTACCTCCTGACTATATTTCTGCCTGGGTTAGTTTGTCTGTACATCTAGCTGGCTACTAGCAACAAAACTCATAAAGTTATTAAGGGATCTTCATGATCTTTACGTGAACAGCTAGGAGTGTTACGAGGAACAGATGATTAAATTTCGATGATGATCCGCCAGCACGTTTGTCTAGCTGTCTGTCTCAGCAATGAGTTGCTTCCTACCTTTACCTTGAAGGGATAATAAAATGTTTTCTTACTCTTCTTTTTTTGCATGCGTGCTATAAACTAGACACTAAAGTTACAATTTTCTAGCTAACTAATAGTGTAGTTCGCGATGAAAAACCTATTAACAAATTTAGCTTGGGCATTAATAAATCAAGCTAGAACACTCTGAGAGCTCATACCTCCACCAAGCAAAGCAACGCTAACGAAAAATTAAAATTAGTTTTGAAACTATGATTTGCTCTTTACAAGCATCAAAATATGACCATTTGAGCTTTTTGGAAGTAAAAATCACTTCATTTGTTTTTTTTTTTAAATATCCGTTCATAAATTTTCGTGTTGGGTTGCTGACAATCAATAGTCAAAGACACACGTCGATCTGCCTATTATAGCCAAAATTTGATCATTTACTCTTCGTGATAGACCTGACAACTGATGTAAATTTCATAAAGATCCGTCTATAACTTTTTGAGTCGTGGTTCTAAAAAAGCAGACAAACAAACAAACCTTTGAACGGATCCTCACCAAAATTTAATCTTTGACTGTTGACATGTGTCACAATCTCTGTAAACTTCCTAGAGATTCGTCCATAACTTTTTAAGCTATCTTAGAGACAGACAAATAGGCAAACAGACGAACTCTACAAAAACAGAACCTCATTGGCGAATGTAATAAGAGACATACATATCAAATTGCCATATTGCAGTAAATAGCAGTTCATGGTTGCTACGAATCGCCTTATACTCCTACAAGAGGTGGTGGCAGAAAGTCGATAAGGTTCCGTAAAATGCAGTGTAAAGAATAAGCGATTGAAGTGACTCTGCTGCGGTGGGGGGTAAAGTGCAGTTTCGGTGTCTTGGTGTCTCTGTAGCTGTTGAATAGCTACAGTACAATGGCGGACGTGATGAATCTAGAACGACCTTTTCCCAACCCTAAAAAGGTTCACTTGCATCGAGTGCGGCACTAAAATGGTTTTAAAACGGCGCTGGTTTGTAAAAGTATTACGACAGCCATATTAAAAGGTTTTCCAAAGATGCATTCTCTATGGTTGTCTTCATGTTGAATATCATCAGCTCTCTACATACATTTTGTCACATTATAACAACTAAATTAGCTGTAATTTATAGTGGGAATGGCGTTGTACGAATCCTCCTACGAGAATAATGCTTGGCATCAAGAGAACGGTCTACCTCTCTGGTGTCGTTCCTGGGCCCGGTGATGGAGGTACGCACATAACACCTACCTATATTCAATCCTAATCCTGATTAATGTAAGATTAACTTCTCTGGTTCATACACACTTACATTCCAGGGTTATATAAAGACACACACCCAGGAAGATGATCAAGATTCCTGGCGAACATCTGAATGTATCTGGGAATCATTGACACTAAGGTTATGACTTATTGGGCACCACTTTTTGTCTTCTCTATATGCTCAGTCGTAACAATATATAGCATCAGGCAATCTTCCAGGGCTTTCCCAGCCTAAGGGGCTGGATACCAGTGCGTTTCTACTGCATGCTTTTTCAACCATATTTTGTAATAATTATGATATAGGTTATGGCCCTAGCATAGTTTGTTTCATCCAGGCTTAAATTACAATGGAGAAGTTACGTCCGGCATTGGGGCTTTCCGGGTACACGGTGTGCCCTCGCTCGGGGAATGCCCGGGGTTAATAATGTTATTTTTTATTGGAAAAGGATAAATTTATTTGTAAAAGCAGCGAGAAGCTTGGGAAGACTAATATCAACACAATGCACTTAATTCGGCTAACGAAATCAATATAATAGTAATTTCCATATTAATGTGTAGAGGTGTCAGAGTGACACGAATTAATAAAACCTGTTTTTAGTAATAGACATCGTATACGCTGTTGCACAACAGAAACCTAGTAATAAAAGTGCTAGCCTTCTCGAATCTACCAACACAATAAACGACAATAAAACTCTCATACTCAAAATCCTACAAACGCTACACTGTTATACTGCCTTACAATACACTAAGATTAATAAGATTAACACTACTAGAGTGGCTGTGGTTTGATTCTCCTTTCGAATTAAACCAGCGCCATTACTTCCTCTAAATCTTCAATACATTAAAAAGACTATTCGTGTTCTAAACTACTAGCTAGCTACTGACTCTACCTAACATACTGCCCAACACATTCCTAGAACCTAATGTTCTCTGAGCTGAGGGTTCAAATCTAGCTCACATTAGTCACTCGCACCACGTGTGAAGGACTCATATAAGTACACTCTGAACAGCAGAAACTACCTAAAAATAAAACTATAGCAATGGAACACGCCTATACTAAAGGAACACAACCTGCATATATTTCACTAACATGTCTACTGATAACGCGAGTAAACTGTTTATATAGATGTTAGTGTACTAGCCTCTTTTCACATGAAATAAGGTGGCTACGACATGCCTATTTCAGAAAGTAAACAAGGCAAAGAAAATTATACACAGTAAAGTTTTGTGATCAACATCTCGTAGTAATTATACATGAGAGACAAAACATACGCCTGTAAGAGAAATCCTAAGTCACACAACTCCGCAATAAAATACGTACGGAACATTTCTGTTTCACAGAATACTTTCTTGCACTAGACAAACACAACATGGGTAGTATGTTTCTACATAAAAATAGTATTTCTGGCGACAAGTGCTGATACGCGATAGTCAGCATTACAGTATACCGTATATTATTATCATCGCTGCTACAGTGGTTGTCACTATCACATTTCTCTGATGTTTTGTCGGTGATATTACATTAATTCAATTTCATCAGTATACTTTTACTAGCGTCGGAGGCAGCTCGTAGGACACTAGCGTTAGGGCACGAATTTTCTAACTGATACTAGCGGCACGGACTGCCTAAGTAGTGTTAAAACTACGGACTTCCTAACTCGGGAGCGTGAACCCCCAAAGAGGTGCGGAAATCTATCCTATGACGATTGGTATGGCGTTACTGAAAGCTGAAGCGTGAGTACCTCTCACCGACAGGAGCCAAATATGTTACTAGCAATGCAACAATGAACTATGGTCTCGATGTATTACGAAATAATGTTATGCGTTCGAAAGAATGATTCAGGCTGAGATTGAAAAGATGGGATAACGTGGAGACCTCGAACATCCACAAGAAGTTTATAGCAGATAAATTAGGGATACAGTGGGTTAAGGGGTAAAATTGAACACTTCATTGCTTGGAATTTCGAAACCTTGGAGCTTCTCGAAAACTCTTGCAATTTAGCGCTCGCATAATTGGCTCCCTAAGACGGAATTTATTCGTCGCAACAATGGCGCTGCCGCTGATATCGTCAACAATGTCGTCATCTCTTATGTTGCTCACCAATGGCCAAAGTTATTCTCGCTTGCTCACAAGTGGGCGGCATTAGAAGTTAGTGGCGAAATGGAAACCGTAGCAACTATGGGCACTGTGGGTACAGCTGAGATGGTAGGGTGTAAAACAGGCGCGTGCCGCGAGAATATTCCCTGCGTAGGCATTACGAAAGTAGTTTATGGAAAGTGAAAAATATCAAGATACTGTATTCACTGAAAAATAACGTTTGCCTATTTCCACAGGAAATCATTAGAGTAGCAAAGAATCAGTTGCTTTCTCATGGAAGTCTAAAGAAGAATCTTGGTCCAATTTGTTCAGTGGCTCTTATTCAGTAAATAGATTTCAAAGCAAGTGACGAAAGCCTTTAATTAGTCATTCTGCT
>LQNS02276929.1:3419374-3429519 GCA_001587735.2 Parhyale hawaiensis | reverse complement strand
ATTTTATCTTGGATAATAGGTGACTCGATCAGCATATTTTATTTACTGCCATAGTTATAAACGTCTAAAAAATATATTTTTAGGACTTTTAAAAAAGTCAGTGTAACAGTGAGCAGTGCGCAGTATTGAGCCTAGCTTACGAGTGTAGGTAATGGTAGCAGTAAAGGTAGTGGAGGTAATAGCAATAAGACAATAAAGGAGACGAAGTAATATAATGAGGGTTGCAGCGGCTTAAACATTGATAGTAGTTAAATGTAGTATGCACTGGTAGTAGAAGTAGTACATGTATATATATTCATAACTAGTTTTTCACATCTTTTATTTTTTCCAGTAAGATGCATTTACTGTGAAGAACATTTTTTACATTCTTTCCAGCTATTCAGCGTTTACTTTCAATCAGTAAGTTTTTTTTTTGCTGCCGCGTATAATAAACATGGATAGCACAGGATTTGTATGCTGTGATGGAGTACCAAGTTCCGAAGGCATAGCTTAAATTTAAAGACCCAATACACATTTTATTCTTCCTTTTCTTGCCTGTAAAAATTTTCATGGATCTTAAGTGTTCCGCTTCGTCCTGCAAATCCCATTCTGCGAAGTCTTCATCAATAATGCAAACTGAAATTCTACGAAGAGTGTTAATAAAAGTTAATTTTTCCTGCCACTCGTGCCGCAGGGGCTTGTCCAAGCTTTGGTTTATAATTAATGGAAAAATGTGCCAAGATCGGCATAATTCAGCACAGTGAAATTTAGCTTCGCTTCTCGCAAAATAAACGAAATGGAGGATAGCTAAATAGAGCCACTCGTGATATCGGAGTGACCCAATGTTTGCATAATGGAAAATAGTGCAGGACTGTCTTGTGGCCAATAGAAAGCCATGTGTGATGTCATTGCCCCTTATAGCCAGTCGCGTTTCGACAAGTTCTTTAATTAACCTGAACTAAATCGATTTTTCTGAATGACTGCGCTGAAAAAATTGCGATACACTTAAGCGTTTCAAAGCGAAATTTAGATGGACATATGTGTTTCATGCGTAGTTTGGTGTGTCAAGCAAGCAGAACTGTAGTCAGAACACCTTATTTCGATTAAAATAAAGTGAAAAACGTTTCGAACTTTCGCTACAAGTGAGAACCGAGAAGCGATTTCATACTACCATGCAGATAGCTATTGTAATTTTGTGTTTTCAGCGGCATCAATAATGCCTGTTTTCGATGCATCTTGAAGCATCATCTACTTTGTCTCAAACCCAAAACAAATACGTGCATAATCGACGTTTCAACTGTATCATGAGAGCCCCTATATGCATCATGGCACACTTTATCTAATTTTACTGTTATGATTACAATAATCATTCATTATCTCCCATACAGTAGATGCACCTAACGTAGATTTAATTTTGCCCAGGTGTTCTAGAATTTGGACGATATGGCAATGGTAGGGTCCACAACAGGATATGCAGTTTATGCTGCAGAGGAATGGAAAATCGCTCGTCTTTTGAATTTAATCCTCTGAGTTACACAGCGCTGGCTTTCCTTTTTATTCAATATCTTTGCCTCCAAATTCTTCAAATGAAGAAAAGGATACCTTGTTAGGTGTATTTGCTGTGTTCAAGCTTATACGTAATTATGATTATCATAATTACAGTAAAATTAGTTAAGGTGTGTCATGATGATGCACCTAGCATATTTATGATGCACATGTGTGTTTCAGTTTTGTGATAATATTGCATGTAATTTTGATGTATCTTGTGTGGGGCGGTCAGGTCCAGTTTTACATCGATCACGTACTAATGCGCTCCTATTCCATACAGTTTTGAAGACGTGAGAGCGCGCTGTTTTCCACGCTAATTACTTTGCCTCTTCGCTTGAGATCAAAGTTCGTTTTACCACCTTTTAGGAACATGGATTTAAGACCACAGGATGTATTCATTATATTTACGACCAGCAAACTGGTAACTGCAAATCTCTTAACTCGGTGCCACAAGTAAGAAATCATTAGCAATGATGACTCCGTAAACCAATAGCAGCGCTTGAATTGCTCACGTGATCGCAAAATCTGGAGCTTGCTGCCCGTCTAGAAATCGGATTGCCATGTTGTCCAGGACTCTATACCCGCAACAATATTTATGAAATTTATACCTAGAGGTTATCGAGATACAACTTTTAGCGCTGCATTGTAACGACAGTTCTCATTCCCCTTTTGTACCCGTTGTATCAGCACCCGCTCTGTATGATCTTCTACCTTGATACCTTGGTGATTCTTCGGACGAAATCCAGTTGCCCTAAATAAATTTCCGGTCTCCACGAATTTCACTGCCTTACCTATCTTATGCCGATCGCAATGTACGAGGTCACTAAACAGGATATTTGGCCGCCCTAGAAGCTATAGTCGTAAAATCTGCTCCTTGGGGCCGACAAGTTTCTTAAGGATGTGATGGGGTACGCAAATCAAAAGCTGGGTCTTCATTCATCACTGTGCGCAGTGGACGTCATTAACCCAGTAAAAAGGAATCTCGACTGTTGGTTGACTTACTGGGCATGTATCTCAATTAAAAATAAAATACCTACTTTGATTCTACCTTGATTCGCAGAAGAAAAGTGGAATGTAGACCTATTCTTTCTTCAGGTAACATATTAATGGCTATCTTTGAACCACAATACTATAACAGGGTACGATATAACCCTGTTTTGTCAGTAAGTAACCTATTAAGGGCTATATGTAACCTACAAATTTTGCTCTACTATTAATAAGCGTGTAAATTATAAGCCTGGCGTGGCAAAATATGACCCATCATGAGCTGTATTTACCTACAAAGCTCCCAATAAAGTCCCATTTCCTTCATATTTCTTGGAAACGAGTATTGAGCAATATCTGCTCTTTTCCCTTCAGTAAGTTTCTACTCAACTAGAACATTATCAGCAAAGAGGGAAAATACTCATAGAGGAAGGCGGGATATTCTAGTATCTATGCTACCACTTGGAAGTACTTAAGATGCCTTAAAACTTTGATTTTAAACAGTTGATACAGCAACGGCCCTCTTTTTGCTCAGCAAATGAATTTTCTCTTATCTAATGCTTCAAATAGAGACGGAGAGGCCACCCAAACAAGCAAGAAAGCAAGCATCGGGCAAACTGTGTATCAAACAATATTTATTTCTTTATCTATACGTTTATCAGTCCATTTTCTGCTTCCCTTATAAAAAATATCGGCGTAAAGTGGCCAGGTCGAAGGTTGTGGCGATTCTGGAACGCTTTTTAAAAATAAGTAGGCAAAAATTGCCCAGGTTGGAGATGATGGCAGCCGTGTCTAGCACCATACGTGAATGCACTTCTTGCTTTATCAACGTCAAAATCTACAGCGTCTCTTAGCACTCGCCTGCGCCCTTTTTCTCAAGTTCTTGCCACATCCAAACTTGAACTGGTCAGAGTTGACGTGCAAATTTAGTATGCATTTCTTATCCAAAATATGTTAATCATTTCAGATATGATAATGAAGATCGAAGTCCGAAACGCTTACCATTTATGCAAGATTTAACTTCCTTCTTTCTTACTTTAATTTCGGCCTAATTGAATTTATAAAATGACCTAATTTACAATCATTCTGGCACTTATTGCTATACTAGGGCTGCGTAGTAAAGCAAACTATTGACTCTTATCTAAAATTTTTCATCTACCGAGGAACACGAGGCAAATTTTTCTTCTTATGTGATAAAAAAAAATCCTAGGTATTATTCACGCTAGTTGATAGTTTCAGCGTATATATTGTTTTCGCTTGCGTTACGAGTTTCGTGTTTTAAGAAACAATCAACCTACTAGAAATATGGTGTTAGTTACGTTTCGCAATTAGCATAACATGTAAAATACATTTTCGACTACTATTATGTTGACTAGTTATTTGTGAAGAATCTGTTTTCCTCTTCATCTGTTTGCTTGTTTGTCTCTTTAACCGTCTATCTGTCAAAAACACGATTAAAAAGCTTATGATAGACGGTTCTTTACGAAATTTGCAGGAATTATTAGGCATCTTAGGAGGAAGAGATGATCAGCATTTGGTTTGTCTCTTTTTATTATTTTTTTTATGATATAACTCGAAAAGATATGCACGAATTTTCATAAAACTTCAAAAATTGTTAAGAATGGTATGAAAGGCAAATGACCAATTTTTTGTGATGATCTGTTTGTCCGTTTGTATGTTTTTTTGTCTCCTTGTTTAATTTTTTGTTTGCCGGAAATATAACCCAAGAAGTTATAAGCGGATCTTTATTACGTTTTCAGGAATTGTTAAATATGCTAGAAGACACAGACACAAATGACCAATGTTTGGGGATGATCGGTTCGTCCGTTTGTGTGTTTAACAAATGTTGGTCTTAGTGTTTGTCAAGACATAACTTAAAACGTTATTTAAGTATAATTATCCCATTTGTAGGAATTGTAAGGAATGTTAAAAGATACAAATGACCAAAGAAGTTACGGACGGATCTTAAAAACAAATTCTAAAACTTGCTTTAATGTCAAGAGGCACAATGACCAAATTTTAGTTATTATGAAAAGGATGAAGAGATTTCAGGATCAAATATGATTCTTTCGTTAACAGTATATTTCTTGGTTTTGGTATACGCTCTCAGAGTCCACTAGCTCCAAATGAAATACTTATTTTAGCATTTATGAACATCAAAAAATCTAGTAATGAATGGTTGGAATATTATTATTGTTAATATATATGTATTTATCCTTGTTTCTAATATATCGATAAATAATAAAATTACTGATGACAAAAAGTCTACAGTTTAAAAGAAATACAACTATTTCAGTGAAGGTACATGTAATCTAGAGATCCTTTGGTGTAAATTTCACTCTTGATATAAATGCAGCAGAGTTTAAGCCAACCCACTGCTTTCATAGAACTGGTAAAAATTTGAATCTCGAAAAGTAATCGATCTGAATAAACAATAAATTATTATAAACGCATTAGCACTTCCCCTGGTTCGTATAAACTTCACCCCAAAAAATTATATTGCTAAATAAATTTTCTATCATATTTGCAACTTTAGGATTTCAAAATGTCCTAAGATTCACATCACCTCAGAAAACACCGACAGACGGATTTCAGTGGTTCTAAAGTCGTGATGGATGCAATTTTTTATCGATTTATTGTGCGAATCAATATTATCGAATGAATTTCGGGATTACCGTATTTTATAAAATATCCCAAGTCCATTACTTCACGGAAATATTGAGGTAAAGTTTTAAGCAATTTGTGATGTAATTCTTTAGACCTCATTTCGGAACATCTTAAGAATGTTTTGAACTCGTGGAAAAATCCACAGTTCATTAGCTTGGGCCGATATAGGTTAAAAAATGTGACCAATATGATGAGGTCATTTGCAATTTGACGGGCAAGAATATAATGATACACGATGGAACCATAATAAAAATGTATTTTTATAGCAGACTAGAGCAGCCTGATCCATTTACACACGAGGACGGTTAGAGTTTTGGTCGTGTAGTGTGAAGGGAGATTAACTGAAGGTGCCACATGACCTCTTTGCAGGTAGATACTAGTCTGTCGGTTTCTTTTTTTTTTTTTGCCCACGTGTTATTTTTTTTTTTTTTTTAATCCAGCGTGAGAATTATATCAGTAAAGCTGTATTTCCTATCTATATATATATATGTATAACGTCAGCAATAAACAAACTGAAGAATGACGAACAGCATGAATTCTACACCAAGAGTATTAAAATAAGTAATGCGTATATCAACAGCATTCACTTAAATAATTGCAGGAATAATATGACATGAGCAGTAACGCCACTGGTTCAATCTAATGTATTACTGCACTAGTCATATTACCACTCCAATTGTAGGGGAAGGGGTTAAGAGTCAGCTTTAAGCAACTCTTAACTCTACCTTCCTCCTACATTGTATTCAATACTTTGAAAGTGAACGTCTGTTCAAAGATATATTTCGGTCACCACCCGACTCTATGAACAACTTGGTTTTCAAGCTCTAGGACTCTAGCAAGATCGCACTAGCCTGGCTCTTATTTTTTGTGAATAAAATGTGCAGAAATTCCCTTCACGCAAAGAACTTCCTACATAATCTAATCATTAAATGTTTCAACCAAACACATTTGGTTGAGATGAATAATAAAAAACATAATTCTTCGAACTAAATATGGTACATATAACTAGACTTATTAATCCTGATAATTAACTGTTTATGGTTGAGTTATATCATTGAGAACTGTGTGCGAAGTCAGTAATGTGAGTTAAGGGCTGATAAAAATCAACGTCTTGTTTCACTTCAATAATGAACTGCTCTGGATGCTATTGATAGCTCTTATCTATTATCAATAGCATTTTATTTTCTTACGTCTTACATTTAGGTGTAGTTGCAGGCAGCGAGGGTATTTTGTATCAATCTTCTCGGTAAATTTAGTGCCTAAAGTTATTTTTGTGATGGCGTAGAGGTAAAGAAAAACAGGACTTGTAGAAAATAACGCTGTTATTTTTGCTCGGAAAAAATGATACCCAGTAAACTGGAAATTTCACCGAGCTATTTAAAATGGCTCTGAAGAAATCATCTAATAATTTTATGGTTCATATGAGTCTCATTATGTTTCAAGTAATTAGTTCAGTCCATTCTCTTCTTTACACTGTATACAANAGAAAATAACGCTGTTATTTTTGCTCCGAAAAAATGATACCCAGTAAACTGGAAATTTCACCGAGCTATTTAAAATGGCTCTGAAGAAATCATCTAATAATTTTATGGTTCATATGAGTCTCATTATGTTTCAAGTAATTAGTTCAGTTCATTCTCTTCTTTACACTGCATACAAAGCAAAATATAACATGTAGCTCATTCTGTCTACAAGATTTCTACCTGATTTAGGTTTTAACTCTGAAGAATTAAATTGGTAAGCTACTCCCATACTCAAATAGAGCACTCCGAGAGGGCATACCTCCGCCAAACAAGGCAGCAGAAATGAGAAATTCAAATTGGCTCTGGAACCATGAATTTCCTTGCAGCAACAATAAAATCTGATCATTTGTGCCTCATGATAGTATGAACAGCTTCTGCTAGTTTTATGAAGATCATAGCATTTTTAGTTACGCTGCTAACAAACATTATGACAAACATAAGTCAAACACATAAACGAACCAACCGATATTCACCAAAATTGAATCATATATGTCTTCTAACATTACCAAAAACTCCTGTAAATTTCATACTGATCCATTCGTAACATTTTGGGTTATTTTGCTAACAAGCACACAGTCTTGTGCAAACTAATTGGGACAAAAGAAACATGAGACAATATTTCAGAAAAATCTATTTTATTGTTGAAAAACAAGTAGTCGGTAGAAGAAAAATACTGCATACTAGTAGTCACTATGAGCGCCCTTTGCGTTTATGACCATTTTAACTCGATCTGGCATTGAATCAACCAGGTTAGGGCCCATTTTATTGAATTATCATCATGATACCAGACCTGAATTACTGCCCGCACACCTGTGCGTAAACAATTTTTAAAAACTTGTAATGAAGGGAAAAAGACTGCAACGGGCAAAGGGACAAAATAATTCAACTTTAGATATGTAGAGAAAAGTTATATTCTCAGATGAGTCACATTTTCAAGTCCATGTTGTTGCTGTAGTTACGTAGGGGGTGACTCCGGAGGGGGTCGGGCGTGTGGCGTAAGGTATGAAAAGGAAGGCAGGGAGCACAAGAAGTCAGTCACAGAGAGAGGACTGTCCCATAGAGAGGTAGGAAAGAGGTAGGGTGGGCAGGACACTCAAACAGGTGGTTGACAGAATGGGGGGCACGGTGGCACTCGGGGCAGGAGTCCGAATCCGCCAGTCCGATCCTTTGGTGGTAAGACATCAGGGCAGAGCAGAAACCTGAGAGCAACTGTGATAGAGTGGAGCGGGCCGCAAAAGAGAGGACCGCCTCATCGGGTGAAATCTCCGGTATGACAGGGCCCAAAACCCTGTTATCGGGTAGGCGGTCTAGTGAAGCTTACACATCAGATCGATGGAGGGAGGAAATCGCTGAGCGGTACTCTGTCAGTAAGTAAGTGGTTGATGTCGGATCGGAATTTGGTTGCTAAGTTGTGGCGGATGATTCGGGGGCCAGCCTGTGCGGTGACAACAGAGTGGGCTGGGCGTTCGAGACGAAGGGCGGAAACAAGGTATTGACGGCACTGGAGGTCGAGAGATTGATCGACCCTCAGCAGCTTTGACTCGGAGTGGAGATGGTCTGCGGAAGCCATGCGGAGGCAACCGGTTGCAGTGCGGAGAGCGGCGTTTTGAACAGTCTGCAGCTTGCGAACCGCGGACTGGCGAGCCCCAGGATACCAAACTAGAACCGTGTAGGTGAAGAGAGGTCGGCTAAATGCCCTGTATGTGAGAAGCACATACCACCCGATGCCTGTGCGTCTTCGCTCGTGGGTGGACTCTGCGGGAGCTCTCTGCGGGGCTGCGGCGGGGACTTCCGCAGGCACTCATCGTTGGAGGAGTGGCTACGCGGGTCGTTGTGGCGCTTCCTTTCTCTCTCTTACTCTCTTCTCCCGCTGTTCTTTTCAAGTCCATGGTCAAAGTTGCAGGTTTAGGAGAATGTCCAAGGGTGAACCAGTCTTAGTTGGACATGGGTAATGAACAAGCACCAAACCATCCGTCAAAGAGAGGTTTTGGAGTACGTTTAGTGCGTTTGGCCCTAGGCGTCTGATGCCAGTTACTGGAATGATGAATAATGAAAAGTATTAGAAGATATTGGAGACTCACTTGCTTCCTACTCTTCAAAGTCGTATTCCAGAGGCGATGGAAAATTGCAGCAGGATTTAGCGCCGTGTCATACATCAAATAAAATGCAAAAATTCTTTGAAGAAGTTTCGATTAATGTTCTTCAAGGGCCAGGTAATTCCTCTGACTTTATTTCTGTAGAGAATCTATGGGCACTAGTGAAAGCTAGGCTCAGAAAATTGATTGTTCGACAACCAAGAAGCTAATTTCGGTAGTAATATAGGTCTAGTATCATGATGACGAGTTCAGTAAAATGTGCCCTAACCCGGTTGATTCAATGACATATCGAGTTGATTAAGATGGTCATAAAAGCAAAGGGCAGACATATTTACTACTAGCATGTAATATTTTTTTCACGGACAACTTGTTTCTCTAAAATAATATAGATTTTTCTGAAATATTGTCTCATTTTTCCCCTGTCCTAATTACTTTGCACAAGACTGTAAAATCAAATTCACCTACAGATAAACGAACGAACCAACAGATCATCACAAAATTTGGTCATTTACGCATCGTAATGAACCTAACAACTCATGTACATTTCATAAAAATCTGTTCATAACTTTTAGAGTCATGGCAGTAGCAAAAATAAGGCAGACAAACATACGGATGAACGGATCATCACAAAAAGTTGATCATCTGTACCTAATAAAATGCCTAACAATCCCTGTAAACTTTGTCAAAATCCGTCCATAACTTTTTGAGTTATTTTGGTGATAGACAGACAAACACTATAACACATAACAGAAAAAAAAGACAGGCAGACAAACCCATCGAAAACATAACCTCATTGGCGGAGGTAAATATCACACGTCTTTGCGCGAAGAACAAGGCTGCGCCCATTCCCAAGTATCATACCGCTCGACACAAACTATAAGGCTGCACCCATTCCCAAGTATCATACCACTTGACACAAACTATAAGGCTGCACCCATTCCCAAGTATCATACCGCTCGACACAAACTATAAGGCTGCACCCATTCCCAAGTATCATACCGCTTGACACAAACTATAAAGCTGCACCCATTCCCAAGTATCATACCACTTGACACAAACTATAAGGCTGCACCCATTCCAAAGTATCATACCGCTCGACACAAACTATAAAGCTGCACCCATTCCCAAGTATCATACCGCTCGACACAAACTATAAGGCTGCACCCATTCCCAAGTATCATACCGCTCGACACAAACTATAAGGCTGCACCCATTCCCAAGTGTCATACCGCTCGACACAAACTATAAGGCTGCACCCATTCCCAAGTATCATACCGCTCGACACAAACTATAAGGCTGCACCCATTCCCAAGTATCATACCGCTCGACACAAACTATAAGGCTGCAC
>LQNS02276929.1:3394057-3419070 GCA_001587735.2 Parhyale hawaiensis | reverse complement strand
CCCATTCCCAAGTATCATACCGCTTGACACAAACTATAAGGCTGCGCCCATTCCCAAGTATCATACCGCTTGAAACAAACTATAAGGCTGCACCCATTCCCAAGTATCATACCGCTTGACACAAACTATAAGGCTGCATTCATTCCCAAGTATCATACCACTTGACACAAACTATACGGCTGCACCCACTCCCAAGTATCATACCGCTTGACACAAACTATAAGGCTGCACCCATTCCCAAGTATCATACCGCTTGACACAAACTATAAGGCTGCATCCATTCCCAAGTATCATACCACTTGACACAAACTATACGGCTGCACCCATTCCCAAGTATCATACCACTTGACACAAACTGTAAGGCTGCACCCATTCCCAAGTATCATACCGCTCGACACAAACTACAAGGCTGCACCCATTCCTAAGTATCATACCGCTCGACACAAACTATAAGGCTGCGCCCATTCCCAAGTATCATACCGCTCGACACAAACTATAAGGCTGCACCCATTCCCAAGTATCATACCGCTTGACACAAACTACAAGGCTGCACCCATTCCCAAGCATCATACCACTTGACACAAACTATAAGGCTGCGCCCATTCCCAAGTATCATACCGCTTGACACAAACTATAAGGCTGCACCCATTCTCGAGTATCATACCGCTTGATACAAACTATAAGGCTGCATCCATTCTCAAGGATCATACCTCACGGCACAAACTGCCAAGGTTCGCATCAGTCCTAGCTGCCCAGCTCAGCATCAAGATCCAAAGCACCACTCACAGCTCACAATTATTCGCCATGAACAAACTCCTGAATACTCCACACACTCGTGCAATGTCTAAAAGCGCTAAGCTCTGTGTGAACGGGTAACCAATCTGCATATGCTAATAGCCTATTGCGACGCTGCGTGTAGGCATAGAGAGAGCTTCGACCCCTGGCATCCTGGAATTAGGCTACAGACCAGCGGCATAAATGATGCACTATCGGCGACAGAGTTAGTCCTGTGAAATTTGATATCCCAGGATTGCTGTCAAAAATTAACCTTTGCACAGTGCATGTTGTTCTAAAGGAAAAAGAAGCCAAAGTGAATCATTTATTATCCTCGTGTTCTGGCAAAAATTAATATTGCACTGGACATATAATTCTGAATGAAAATGCAATCCAAAATGAATCATTTAGCTAAGATATTTCTGTACGTGCTAAAATTATTATTGTTAGCACAGTGCCTGGGGTTCTAGAGAAAATGTAATTCATTTTGAATAATTTATTATACCAGGACTGACGAACTTTGTACTATGCTGGCAGCATCACTGCATTCCTCTATTCGTAAGGAAGATTAATTAAGGACGTATCTACAACTTTGAAATGTACAACGAAAATGCAGATTCAAATTGCTAAAGTAGCTATTGATTAATTGGAGCTATGCATAATTAGTTTTCGAATAATCCTGTGCATATTGCGTATAGTGGATCTGTTTGTTCCTTCCTTCGTTTGCTACGGCGACCGTTACACTTTAAGTGTCAGATAAGTATCAGTTAAGGTATTTTGGACACGTTCTTGGGAGGGAACAACATGAATCAAGATAAAATAATTTTGGGCTGCTACTGCTGGCAGGTCAACAGCTGATAAACTGTCCGACTTGAGCATATTTTCTCAATACGTATACACGATAAGGGTCTGATGTATATACGATAAGGGTCTGATGTATACACGATAAGGGTCTGATGTATATACGATAAGGGTCTGATGTATACATTGAAGAACAATGCGTTACTTCTGTACAATTGCTACAGGTCCCAGCTAGTATGTACTGTTTTACTTGTGTACTTAATAAATGCATGACTTTTCTCTATTTATATATTACCCCAGCTAAGAAAGTTATGTTTTTCTCAAAATTTTTATCTCTTTGTTTCTTTGTCTGTCATCAAAATAACTGAAAAAGTCATCGACGGATCATCAGTATAATTTTCTGGGAAAGTGGGTATGTTAGGAAGAACAGATGATTAATGTTTGGTGAAGATCGGCCTTAGCGTTAGTTTATTTGCATAATATATATTTTCTTGGTATAATGACTCAGTTATGAATGGATCTTCATAAAATTTGAAGAGATTGTTGAGAATGCTACGAAGAACAAGTGACCAACTCTTTGCGAAAAATCTGCCCGTCCGTTTATCTGTTTGCCTCCATATTTGTTTTTATGTTCATCAGATCATAATTCACAGCGGTATCGATTGACATTCATAAAATTTTCAGGAGTTTGTGGAAATTTTAAGTGACACAAATGACCTAATGCTTGGTTTTTTTGTTTGTGGATTTGACGATAGGTTTGTTTTAGTTTCATTGAACTCGGGAGGTGACGAACAGATCTTCAAAACAATTGCAGACACCGTTATTTATGTCAATAGGCACAAATGATCAAGTTTTAGTGACGACAAAAAGGAAATTTTGCTGGTATGCTCTTTAAGAGAGGCCCTGGTTACAGATATAATTGATTTTTATTGATGTATTCATTATTATAGTTTATTATTCCCATTCATTGAGACATTTATTTATTTATGGACGGCACGGACAGAAATAAGAATCTCTCGGTTATTATTCAACTTTCTAATGCATTGTACAACCTGTTTAATTGTTTTTAAGCTTAACTTTGTGAGCATCATTGTTATCTACTACTGTTTGTAATGGAATCCAAATACAGTAGATCTATTTGCCTATGATGAAAAGCAAACTAAATTCTCGAAGGAGTGTGTGTGTGTTTGTAAGTGCATGTTAAAAGGCCTTCCGGTTGAGGCGTAATGCACTCAGCTCCCAAGGTTTAAATGCTTACAACCCCAACGATATTCACATATAATATATACATTCTAATCGAAATGAAGACGACTTTAACGTTTAGAGAGCCGTACCACAGTACAGAAAAGGAAGAGAAAAAGCAAACAGGGGGTTGGCAGGACCACCCTCAGCTGCCGGCTACGGGTCACTAGCACTTGCAGAGCTACCAGATTTAAGCGAGCAACAGGCAATGCTCAGCTGACAGGGTCCCCATTGCGATCATTCTCCCAACTTTTTTCCTAATAAAAATATGCCCGAAAAACCGCCATTTTGCTGTTATCTCAGTTGTTGAGGCATTATTGTAGGCAATTGTTGATGCATTAAGTGATCTTTCATCTTGACAGCTAGGTTATTAAATGGCTTTTCCCAAGAGTAAAGCAGTAGGGCCGAGAGCAGTCTGCGACGAAATCTCTCTTCTCCGCTCCTCAATAATGACTGAGAGGCTGTAGAAGTTGTGGCTGGAGAATTGTTTACTACGTCACTGAAACATGACAAATTTCATGACGTCAGTAGCACCTATGATATTACTCCCTTTTCGTGTACTGTGGTTTTACGGCTTCTCTAAACTTCGACGTCACATTCGTTTCAATATAACATGCATAGATGATGACCTACTACCCATTTATACTCATGTATATATTTATTCAAAGATTGGAGGACTCCCAGGCGTTCTAACTCTTACCTACAAAACTCATGTATATATAATTCTTCAATATGTACGCCATCTAGGACCAGAATATATATATATACAATATATGTATAGTGTATTGGTTTCGCTGAAGGCGACTGAAAGGAAGTGTCAATAATATGTTTTAATGGTTCGTCGGACAAGGTCTAGGTGGCGTTATGCACGCCACCCATTTTGTGCAGAGGTGGTACTGTAGTCTGTAATCAGCGGAATGCCAAAAGCGAGTTATCCCCACATTTCACGTAGCCGCTTACAGCAACTTTATCTGGCACTTACAGTAAATATGCGTCCAGTACGTTTTTTTTTTTATTTTCGCAGTGTCTGTACAGGTGACATTTCATATGTGGCGTGGTATTTATTTGAATATCCCCCCCACCCCAAAACTATCAGAATACTTCGTGGCTACTGCATCATCACTAGTTTTGATCGGAATTCGCACGTCACAATCGTCAGACAGTTGATGGAAGTAATTAAACACGTTATCAAGTTCAGCACTGTACTTTTAGTCGCCTTCAACAGAACCTGTACAACGGAAAAGCTACTCCCAAAAGACACAATATATATACACACTACAGCGACATCCCGATTGTCTGCAATAATAACGAAGAAGTGCCGAGGGCAATTTCCCGTTGCCGTCTTTTTTGACGGCTAGCTAAATAAGCTAGTACACTTTTCAGGTGTCCTAAAATTATACGTCTTTAACAATGCTGAAAGTATGAAATCTTAATGTCCCATACTCTACTATCTGAGAAGCTAGTACATTTATATAGAGCACCCTACGATTGGTCCACAAGATGAGTAAACTTTTAAGCATAGGTGAAAATTTTCAAAACACCGTTTCCCACAATCACAGACTTATACTGTGTCTTAAACTGTGTAATATGACTGTTGTTAATGGATATAATTTTTCAAGTTAAGTTAAAAAATTAATGTTTCCTAGCACTGATGATGGCATAGTTCATACAATAGAAGCCCTCTGAGACCACTTACATCTACCAAAAATGCAATATCGACGAAAACTTCAAATTGGCCCTGATACCAGGATTTCCTATTTATCATTACCATATTTGGTCATTAGTGCCTCTTAGCCTTCCTAACTGTCCTTGTAACAAAATTGATAACTCAGCTGCGAAACAAGCCATACGAATGTCGCCTAAAAGAACTGGCCTGATTTCTCTGGGCAAAGACGACTCAGGGGGCAACTAACAGAAACATTAAAATATTTGAATGGTTTCAACGACAGGCCTACGACGGGACATTTTGAAGGAGACGTTAATGATCGCCTTCGGAACAACGGACAAAAACTGGAGCATAAAGCTCGAAAAAGAACCTTAAGTCAGCAGTTCCTTCCGTATTTCATAGTGAATATTTGGAATAGACTTCCTTCCCATTTTGTCGGTGCGGAGACAGTCAACGCGTTTAGAAATCGTCTTGACATACATGGGGAGAAACATCCTCCACAGCTAAGAACTCCTCCTCCAGGAGTCGCAAACTCTTAATGGCCAAATCTTCCGAGGCTACCTTAATCCATCTTCTCTTTTCCGCTCCGACTTCAGAGATAAACGTCTCTTAGCTCCGCATATTAACGACTATTAATCATGCTCATGTGCTTGCCTGCATGCATGATCGTCTCTGTAACTGATATTTTCCCCCTTTTGCTTTCTTCGTGAGTCCTCTATTTCCTTCTGACATAATGACAATAGCTCATAAAGCGCCGGGGCGTATGGGTCGGTGTCTCTTTAAGAATGGGACTGTTGGTTCGTCACTGCCGCCTATCTAATCTATTTTCTAGACGATAGGTTAATTACTTGTTGAGTTTTCTTAGTATCAAACAAGGTTTGACAAAATATATAATTAAATATAGAATATATAATTATATTGTACTAGACGATCCGTGAGCCGTTAGGTCATCATGAAGATCGTTCTTTGCTTTTGCATAAAACAGGTGTGATTCAGCTGGTCATAGACCACACGCTCTCGGCCGTCCATCCTGCCCGTACTGGTGACCATAAGCATCTTCCTTGCTTCCCTAATGAATATTCAACACTCACTCTGTGAGCAAAGTCAATTTATATGTTACGTATTCCAGTTGAATTTCCCGTAGCACCTTTCAATTTACTGTGCCCGTTCTTACAGCCGAGCCCGAGGCTAGGTTCCGCTTCCGTCTCACAGATACAATCGATTTAAATCTACAGCCACCCCCTCAACTTTTTTATCTTAAAGTAAAGCAACGGTGTGCATACAAGACATAAGTAAATAAACAAGCAAACAAGGTTCACAGACTTTCAGCATAATACTAGACAGCCCGTGATCCGTTGGGACGTCATCACGATTGTCTTTGTTTCCGGAAAAAAACAGGTACTATTCAACTGGTCATTGACCACGCGCTATTCAGCAGTCCATTCCTGCCGGTACTGGTCGCCATCAGCAGCTTCTTTGCTTCTCTAACGAGCATTCAACACGCAGTCTGTAAGCAAATTCAAGTTATATGTTACGTATTCCAGTTGTATTTTCCGTAGCAACTTTGAAATTATTGTGCCCGTTCTTGCAACCGAGGGACTGGTTCCACGTCCGTATCACAGATAAAATTGAATTGAAAAGCTAATCCATTGAAAGAATGCGGCTGTGCCCCAGTCCCTCGAACTTCTTCCAGTCTAAAGGCGAACAAGCTGTGTCAAATAAGACACAAGTAAATAAACATGACACAACTAAACAAGGAAGGTTCACAGACTTTTAGTATAATATAGGTAGATGTGGGCATTCTCAACAACTTGCGGCCCCGTCATAATAAAAAGGCCAAAAGTCTGCAGCCTCTGATCTTTCTATCTATCGTATCTGGGCCACGATTGGTCTCGTGCGCCCAGCTTCGAACGACAATATGCAGATGTGTAGTCAGTTCACATTATAAGAAACACTAGTGTGTATTTATTTGTTTGTTTATTTATTTGAATTCTGTTTATAGGTCCATTTTGTTACGCTTGGAGAAAACAGAGAGACGAAAATTACGTCACGTTGCAGTTGATCGCAAAAGTATACAATAACCGATTATTTGAATGCACGCTTTTCATTGCCAACACTGAAATCGAAGTAGTGACGATATCTAAAGCTATTCTTAGCAGTATCACACACCCTTATTCTTGGTTTCTTTCACCAAATAATTTCGCTGTATCATTTACTTTTCCAACTTGGTTTCATTTATTAACGAAACCTGCCTTTCGCTGAGCAAAAAAATTTCAACCTCCACGATATCCTGGCCTATCGATGATACCAAGTCGGAATTAATACTTGACAGATTAGCTTTAATGTTAACAAATGTTCAAATCATGCTAGTTGGGCCAGAGCAGAATAACCTCACTGCCCAATAGGAAGAGAACGGGATAAAACTAGCAGCTGTCACCCAACAACGCTACCTGGGATTAACTATCACAAATAAGCTACAACACAGTCATCAAGTTAGCAGGAGTGTCAAATGGGCAAACCGAGTACTGGGATTCATTACTAGGAATTTTGAGAACAAATCCAAGGACATAATAATTCCTTTGAACAAAGCACTAGTGCGCCCGCATTCAGAAGTTTCTGTTCAATTCTAGTTGCCACGAAAGTGCAACGACATCGATAAAATTGAAAGAATCCGACGCAAAGCACCAAAGGTGAGACCTCAGCTGCGAAGCAAGCGAAACGAATGTTGGCTACAGGAAGTGGGACTCATCTCACTCGAACAAAGGACGACTCAGGAGGCAACTAATAGAAGCATTCAAGTATTTAAACGGCTTGAATGACGTTCCTACAACGGAACTCTTTGAGAGAGATATTAACGATAGCTTGCGAAACAACTTCTAGAAACTCAAGCATAAAGATCGAAGAAATGCCCTCAGCCAGCAGTTCTTCCCGTACTTCATAGTGAACATTTATGAATAGACTTCCCTCCGAAGTTGTTAGTGCAGAGTCGGCCACTGCATTACAAAATCGCCCCGAGAAACATTAGGAGCAACATCCTCCACAGTTACTAACTCCTCCTCCACAAGTACCGGTTGCTTTTAACGGCCAAAGCTTCTAAGCCGCCGTAATCCATACTTCTTTCCACAACTAACTGCTGCAATTAATTGTGTTACCACGACCGGCTCTTTGCTTGACTCTGTTTTGATATTTGTTCTTCTCCATTTCTCCCTGAGAAGTCTCCCTGATTCAGAATTAATAGCAATTGCTCACAGAGGGCCGGAGCTTAAGTCCCGCCTGCTCTCAGGGAACGGGCCTGTTGGTCCGTCTACTGCCAGCTATCTGTCCTATTCTACTATTTTGAGTGACATTTGACTGCCCGCAAAAAGTACCTAATTAACTTTGCTTCATATCAAAGAAAGGAATGAAGGGTTTGACGGCCGGTTACATTCGTTTTAATATAAAATGCTAGCCGTGGTAAAACTTAGTCTTCAATATCTACAATAATAATGATGAAATTAGGACAACCATAAAAAATTAGTAAGGAGGCACGGCTTCGTTCCATTAAGTTAGTTTATGTCGGAAAGCTCTTGTAAGACGCTTCTCTTTGTCTTCTCCCCATGAGAAGGACGGTCATGGGAGTCTTCGACTTCTTATTAGAGCCATAAAATATGCGCCTCATTACACAGCATACAAATGGTGCTGTGTGTTGAGTATTCTGGAGAGATGCGCCAGTGCTGTGAAAAGGGAGCCCCATTGTGAAGGAGAGCACGGGTATGAAAGGGAGTGCGGTTGCGAAAGAGGCGAAAGAGGAACGCGGTTGTGGAAGAGGAGCCCTGTTGAAAAAGGAGAGCACGATTGTGAAAGGGGAACGTGTTGCGGCGGGATGCGCTGTTTTGAAAGAGGACCGCGGTTATGAGAGGAAAGAGCTACTTTCAAAAGCTGAGAAAGGTTTTCAAAGGACCAGGACTGTGAAAGAGCACTGCGACTGAAAAGGGCAACTGGGATTGTAGAAGAAAGCTTCGACTATGAAAGCAAACTACCACCGTGATCGAGAACTAGGACAATGAGAAGAAACTACGGCTGTGAAAAAATATATATCTGTGAAAGGAAAATTGTCTCTGAGCCAGAGCACTGCGACTGTGAACGATAGTGAAGGAGACCTACCACCGTGAAATAGAACTACGACTGTGACAGAGGACTTCGACAAAGAAAAAGCACTGCGAGAGTGAAAGAAAAAGGCGATCTTGAGGGAGAACTATGGAAATGAGAGAAATGCGGGAGTAAATGAGAACTGCGACTGTGAATGCAAACTGATAGGAATTCACACCCTTAAATGTGTCCTGTAAAATTGTTCTGCAGACATGAACTCTAAACTTAAATATAATTGATGGTTAAAGGGCAGATGGTTTTACTGATATAGTTCTGGCCAAAGCCGGCCAGTGTTGAATGTTTCGCCTTTGTATTACAATGTACCAGCAGCCAGGACGCGACAAACTGGACTACTTCCGGTGCAAAAGCGCTACCTCAACATGGCAGGAGCAGGCTACTGCCAGAACCGAAATCTGTATTTGACTTCGTTGAAGTTTTAATAGAAGTTGTGACCACGTTAGTAGGAGACGTGGCCACGGTGTCAAGTTTATTTCAGTTTTCTATTTCTTTATAACAGGTTGAGAGGTCAAGTTACGTGTAATTGTTAAGGAATCTATAGCTATCAAAACAGTGAACAGCCCATCACGGGTTTCTTCCTTACAGTGATGCAATGGCGCCGATGTTTCTGGCAGTGAACTCTGGGCTGTGCTGCTGACCCGCAGCTACACCGCAATTAATTGAAATTGGAATTGATTTTATTTATTTATTTAGTCATGGGCAGTAATATAAGATATGGCTAACTATACAGCTCCTTTATAGAAACATTTCTTAAGCTTTTTGAGTTTTTTTTTTTTTTTGCCCTAATCTTTTCAAATTATTCTGTAGTTTCTTTTTGGGAAGAAGAAGTCATGACGTGCTATTATAGTTTCCACACAATGTCCACAGATCTCTGAGGGCCCTTCTCATCCGTTTGAAATCAACGATAGCAATTTTCGTTGTATCTCTAAGCAGCGTTCAAATTCCTCTCGACTTTCTAAAGTACCGTACATGGAGGATTTTCATAAACCATACATTTCCTTCCCTAAAATTAATAGAAATCCCTCTGCATCTCCCAATCTCCATTTCAGATTTTCCACCAATATATTTTTTCCAAAATATTCCCATTAACTGTACACCCGTTTTGATATTTGGAGAGTTTATATCCACCCACTTAAGTTCCTGTTCATCAATATAAATATATGTTTCCAATATCTAGCTCTTCTCAGAAATAAGTTTCATACTTTTCCTTCATAATTTCACAAATCTTTGAGAACAGTCATAGATCTACTCACGGTACATGACGGTTCATGCTTTCTAATTCACGATGTGCTCATGAGCCCTGTGGATCTCTTCAGTTTTTTTTTTTTTTTTTTTGTGCTCTTCGGACCACATTTTCTTTTTCACTAGAAAGTACATCAGCTCGTCTCAATCCTTGAAATTTATTCTTAGACTATTTTTTTTTTTTACAAACATGATACAACTTCCTCTATACATTTTGGATACATTAGATGTCCTCGTCCACACTATAAGTTTCCTTGTAATATTCACAAATCGCTTCGACAGTTTTTATAATTTTCTCAAATCTTCTCAGATTTTCTCCTCCTACAATGCAACTCCCCCCCCCCCCCGGTACCTTTTCCGATCATTTCTAAGCCTTCCCAAGATTTTTCTCCAAATGCTTTCAAACGTTCTTCTGAATTTTATCAACTTTTAAAAAATAATTCTACTCGATTTTCTATCTCCATACAATGTATATAAGTAGATCCTTTTGAAATTTTTCGTATCTCTTGTAGGTCTGACACTACTTTTTTAACCACACTATATCCACATATCTCTGCGGCTTCTACCTCATAGCCCATGTAGACCTGCTTCTCATTTTGTAATAGTCTTAAATCCTCTCTAGAATTTCAAATTATTCAAAATCTCTGTACACAATTTGCTTTCTCCCTGCAATATTCTCAAACCTCTTTAGACCTCTTAATATTCTGAGGAGAACATCTTCCATTTTTACTTCTTTTTTCAAAATGCTCCCAAATCCTTCTGGACATTTCAATGCAGTAAAATTTCGAACTTTGTCTCGCTTCCTACAAATACAAAATTCACAAATTCCTTTTCATACTTTTAGTAGATCCTCCCCTGCTCTTTTTGCTTTCTCCACTACAATATCCACAAATCCTCTAGACCTTTTAATATCCCGGTTAATTTTCTCCATGGCATGTCCCGAGACCCATACCAGCAATGGCAGCTCCATAGCCATCCCAAAAGAAGCAAAGTCCAGAGGCCCACTGGTATTCAGAGCCTGCAGACATGTCGTAACGACATTACGGATCTGTGATAATGGCGCCGTCGCTCCATTAGCTTTATCTGTAGCCTCTTATCGCGGTCTCATCATGGTTGGTCCCTGCACTGGACTTCTTCATAACCAGTCGTAGTCATCCGTTAGTATTTTTTTGGTGCTCCACAACTGGTGTTATTTATTCGTTTATATTTTCTATTATCCACAGCTACTGGTTTTCATCCGTTGGTAGCTTTATTCACGTCTGCTGTTGCTAGTAATTCTATAGTACTTTCTTACTCTGTTCTCCACAACCGTTACTATTCTTCAGTTAGCATGTTCGGTTCTCCACACTAGCTGGTATCCATCCGCAAAGATTTTTTTTATATTCTCGTTACCGTTATCAATCACACAATGTATGTTTCATTTATTCTTAGCATTTATCCCTGCTCGTCACATTTTTATGCTCTTTCGTTATTGCTTTTATCCAGTCTCTTAGCAACGCAACTGGCCTTTGTTAGCGGTGACAAACAATATGAAGAGACATTTATGCAGTATTCTTGTTTTTCGTAATAATTCTGCTAAAGAAGAGGCGTTGTACCCACCTTACGACGATTTGAAGCGTTACGTGAGGTGATGCAGCCACTTCCACTTCGATGAAACGTTATCATACTTTTCCCATGCAAACGCAATCACTAACTTCATCGGTATTTTTGTCGCTGCCTAAGGCGTAGTTAAGAAATCACAGCTCAAAACCGAATCCCTTAATTGTTTTTTTCCTATATTTTAGTTAGCGATTGCTGTGAAATAGAATTTGGAGAATCCATCTGTGATAAAAAAATACTATGAGGATAAAAATAGAGAATCCATCTCCATAGTTTTGTTAGGAATGTTTTAAGAATTCCAAAACGGTCATTGTTTTTATTCTAGCATGAAAACTCATTTAGTTCTATTCGTTCGAAATTTCCCAAATATACATATATATTTATGAACCCCATTATTTCAAAAACTAAGGCCTAAATCGAAAAATTTGCAGGAAACAATGTGTTTATCTTTAAAAAGTACATGTTCTGAGGAAGTTTCTGAAAAATCAGTCCACAATTGATAATTTTGTGCCCTCCATGCCCCCCTCAAAAATGAACCAGTTGCGAAAGTTCTACCCTACTTGTTTTAATGTCCTCATCATATGGAATAGGAAAATACCTGGTAGAGCTGTGAAAGAGAAATGTACAGACACCCCCTAGAGCCTGGACTAATCAGGAACCTGCAGAAATTCTAGAGGGCAAAATATTGCACTTCAATAATATTTCAGACCCTTATCATACTGTACATGCGAAGCGCGGAAATTACGATGAATGAGAATGTATTCGAAGTCAAACAGCAAATATTCTAATTATGACCCGCAAGCAGTGGCAGCCGAAAATAGTGAAAACTTGGCTCCTGTTCTTCTCTCACGAGATGGTATTCAAGATACCCTAATTTTCCCTTATCTAAGAGAGAGAGAGTAACGGTCGTACACACGCATTAACGAACGAAGGAACTAAGGAAATCAGGAACTAAGGAATATAGGGAGAAACAAGCAGAATTATAATATGCTTCTAAAAAGAATCCACGCTAGGCAGTCGTTTTTAAGCGATTAAACGAAGTTCAACTATAGCTTATATAAATTCTAGTATAGCCGTGGTCCTTCTAGCAACTACAATACATTTAGGCACAGAAGTTGGTATTGTACTCGTTAATATTAAGCAACTATTCGCTACACTCCATGGCATCGCTCTGACCCCGATATGGTTAACTGTGTGTAACTTCGAAGTAAATTGAACACTGGTTGCATAGCCCGTAGACTTGTCGCTTCCCCTCTCACTTTTACTAATCAAGAAAATTCCCTCTAGGATTGGTAAAAAGCAACATTACTCGTGCAAGTTCATGAACTTTAACATTCATATTAGGTAACTAATTTGGTAAGTGCGGAAACCTATTAAATTGGTTGGATTTTTAAATTATGAATTTACCGCAGTTCAAAAATTTGACCAATCGAATATGTGGTGTTTTACTTCATTTCAAAGGTATTGCGGCTCTCTCATTCCCAAACAAAATTATCAAATGATACGTTCCATTCTCAATTTCCCAAACGTGCGTGTTGATGAAGAGAAACGGTGAACTATTTTTCAAACGCGCTTTCTAGATCCAATATCTATGAACGTATTGAAAAAAAACGGGATAAATAATACGTAAAGCAATTGCGCAGACAAAAGTATACTCTGTAAGTTCCACAACTTTCTCAAGCGCCTATGCTGATATATAATTGTTTACGTATTGTAATTCGGAGTGTATTCAAAATTTTCATTGTAATGTACGTCTGTGTGTAATAAACCTATCAACCTATAACTTGACTTACCAGTTGTAGGTTTGAAACGTGCAACTAGTACCCATAAGTGCCCCTAAGTAATTAGTCAATTATCTAATGTCTATTGCTCAGTGATAGGATTTAAGAGTGTCACACGCGCATGCACTGCGACCGGTGATCGCCGTCCGACCATAGAAGTGAATTCTTGCGGTGGCTGGCTTACTTCAATCGCATTTCTTAGGCTCATACAAATATATTGCGGGATAATGAACTTCACTAAAAATGGGACTGGCTGGGAGGTCACAGACGTCGTATGAGCCTTGCGTCTCTCATGCTACAGGACTGACAATCTCTGGGCGACTGCATGCTGTGCACTCTTCTGAAATCAACAGGCATTAAGCAGCTGCACGAACCAGTGTATATCTATTTCCCTGTTTGCGTGTGCGGTGACGCTGGTTTTACCTCAACTGTATTTGCCAGTTAGCAACTATCAGCCGAGCCCTAAGGCCAATTGCTTTTCAAGTTGATTTACCAGTACCAATTTCTTCTGTATTTTTTGCATTCTTGATATATATCCAACTAGAAAACCTTGTGGCGTAAGACCATCACCAGCTGTGGGAGTAATTTTATCGCCGTCACTTTTTTATGGCCAGCTTATTCTTGTATTTTTGGCATGGGTCATATCTAGATGAACTCTCCAGACTCTCTGCAAAAACTCATGAACATTGCTCAACTCCTTCTACCACTTTTGGGTGGACAGGCATATCTACCTAAGTCGTCAACGAAAACATTATCGCCTCTCACTTCGTTCGCGGGTGAAAATAACCATTACTTCACGTAGACATGAGACATTTTTCAACTTATATATCGGCTGCCAGTTGACGAGTGCGTAGTCAGATGGTATTAAAACTATCTCGACACTAACCTTGCCCAGCTGATAGCTTTACTACCTACACTTATTCCCTCCTACCCCATCATAAATTGTAAGCTAATCATTAGAGCGTCACCAGTTACCGCCCATGCCCCAGTTACCGAACAGTTAACTTATCAAAAACTAATACAGGTGCGCCGCACTAACATCTGAAGTTCTTGAGGTAACAGTTTAATTAACTTTTATCTGCCACGTACAATTATAAAGTTGCTTAACTCCAGGCTAGACCGTGATCATGCCTCTCATCAAACCAGGCCCGGTTTTATCATCACTGTTTGATTGAATACATGAATACAGTTACAGTTGACCTTGTGAAATATTAAAAAAATGAAGGGCTTTTATAATAGAATTCTCCTAGCTCACTAAAGATCACCATATCTGGCAGAAATTTTACCTCAGTTTCATTACAAGAAGTTAGAGGTCACATGAGATTTGAATCACTAAATTTGACTACTACCATTCAAGGGAAGGGTGACTAGGGTGAGGTGTAACTACCAGAGCAACAACGACTCATGGGCCTCACATGGGTACCAGGTAGGAAAATAGGCAACTGCTGGGTACTATTGACCCTAATGTAGGGTCTTACTGGGGCAACTGCTGGGTACTATAGACCCTACTGTAGGATCTTACTGGGGCAACTGCTGGGTACTATAGACCCTACTGTAGGGTCTTACTGGGGCAACTGCTGGGTACTATAGACCCTACTGTAGGGTCTTACTGGGGCAACTGCTGGGTACTATAGACCCTAGTGTAGGGTCTTACTGGGGCAACTGCTGGGTACTATAGACCCTACTGTAGGGTCTTACTGGGGCAACTGCTGGGTACTATAGACCCTAATGTAGGGTCTTACTGGGGCAACTGCTGGGTACTATAGACCCTAATGTAGGGTCTTACTGGGGCAACTGCTGGGTACTATAGACCCTAATGTAGGGTCTTACTGGGGTGCGGAACTCTTTGGAGATGGTGTTTTGGCGCCGATTTTGGACGCTGGTTTTTTTTGCGGTATGAGTTTTTTTGGGGGGGTGCCCTTTTTTACATCGAGTAATTCACCGCTAATTGAAATTGAAACAAGACATATGGACAGAATGAAATTACAACAAGACCTTTTATTTTATATTAATATCTAACAACTAACGTTGAAATAGTTTTACAATATGTAAAATGCACTCGTCAACTTTCACATACTTAAGAAAATAACATCAACCATAGAACTCACCATACATATGTGTACATATGTATGGTGAAGTCTATGCAGCAACACTAATATTGACTAAAGATATGCAGCTTAAGTATGCAATTCCCTTATATTTCAGGAGTCAAGAAATCTTCCTTCATTGCTAAGAACGTTGGGATGAGAGTGATCTGACCTGCCATGAAGGTAGGTCTTTGTGGCTGAGTGCATTACGGCGTCAGTGGAAGGTAAGTCGTAAATGTAGGTTTCAGGTTCGATCCCAGGCTAGGCAAAGGAGCTAGTGGGTAAGTCATGGAATACATCTGGGATATCATGGACAATTAACTGGAACTTTCCCGAGATACCCATTCAAAACTTTTTGAAAATCTAGTAAGGCTATGATTGTCAGTCGGTCTCGGACACTTTCACCCAGCATCCACCTCTGAAGACAGATGACACTTTGCTTCTGGGATCTAGCTCTCGAGAGATTCTTGGTGTTTTCTCTCATGAGAAGCTTACATTTGAGTCGCATACTAGGCGTCTCGTTTGGCGGACTCCGAGTAAGATTGGGCTTCCGTCGTCCGCAGAAGCTTTCTTGCTGCCGGTATTGGAATATTGATTAACAATCTGTGCTTCGGGCGCTGACAGTCACGTGTGTCTGCTGGGACGACTGGGTAGCTCAGCCAGCAGGTTGTGCGCTGAGAGTGATCTGGTGAATCTGTCCCATAGGCGAAGTATGGCCGTCCTCTGTATGTTTTATAAACTATACATCAATGAAAGACTGATTGTATTCTTCTGTCCCTATCCTCAAGATCTTTGGGAGAAATACACGTACTGCGGTTGATACGCACTCCTTCATTGGAAACTGTTAGGTGCCAAAATTGTCAGCTCACTCGGTGATTTTTGCCCTGTTCCGTTCCGGTCTGACATTCATTGCCGCAATCAGCTTTCAGTCATGTTGAACTGAAGGAGTTGAACACAGTTATTAACGGCTTTCTGACGATATTTCTTGGCAGTGTTTCGAGCTTCCTGGGTTTGCATAATGCTTCTGGGCCTCTGGCCACCTGTCCGTGGTGGCCCGAGCGTGAAATTTTAATAATAATAATAATAATAATTGGGTCCCTTTGGGCATCCTACGTCGACCCCACTGTGCTGTAACTGGGTAAATGTTGGGAAATAATAGGGTCTACCTCCTACAGGTCTCTACGGGTCGCGTCAACTGGGGTCCATCTTGGATGATAGTAGGCAAGTGCTGCGCTTCCCTTGTGGGATTTACTACCAAAAGCTTTTCTAAAAGTCCTACTTGGAACCCCTAAGGGCATCCCCTCAGTGGAGGCCAGCTGTCTTCCCACCTTGTACCTACGTGGGCCCAGCTTCATTTTTATGCGGGTAGGAAGCCTGTAGTGTACCGAGCAATGATTTTTCATTATATTTAATGATTCTGACGTCAGAGCCAATTGTCAATGAAATGAATAAGATGCATGGAGCTGATGGCTCATTATAGGACATTGTACAATACTGCAATTGCAATTAAGTGCGGCAGAGTATTTGCTCTAACTGTATCCATTCCAAAGCGTCCTCATGCATCCTGTCATTGATAGAAACTCCGCCCACTTAACTGGGAGCTAAAATTTCCTGTGTTTTAGTTCTTGCGATTTTTAACAACTTCATGTATAATACTTAGCAATAATTTCTTTTCCACCACTACGCCTGAAATGTAAAGAAAAGTGTACAATCTACGAGGAAAAATCAATCAGGACAATTTGATATTCATAAACTAGTATGCACGGTCACGGTGGACTCTCAGGCTGCTCACTCCTCCTGAAAAACTGGGACGATTCGATAACTCAAAAGCTCATTTGGAAAGGTGGCCAAAAAGCCAAGAGCCATTTTTAACAGACTTTTCACATTTAATGCATTATGATTCAAACACCGCAGTCTTGAGACTAATATCCAGTCTACGCAATTGAAGCACCTTGCATTACGGAAAAGAAGACCAAAGGTTCAACCTTGTTGGGATAATATACGGATTTTTCATTGCTGATGTTTTAACTTGCATAATTTTGCAGTTACTTTCATGATTTTTAAATGTTCAATGGTTGGAAATTGGAAATGCCGGTTTTTCCCTTATTTTTGGGTAATTTTAATATCTTCATGTGTAATTTTACCGTGAATCTTTTTTAAGTGTCTTTATGCGTTCGTTCACAATATAATCTACTGTTCTAGATTTTACGGGTTTGCGTGGTTTCCATCATAAAAACAACAAACAACGAGACGAGCGCAAGTCTTCGTTCACCCACAGCCTTTGTTTACTCCACCAAAATAGCAAGGGCTCCATTTTCAAACTCATTCGACTGGAAAAGAGCGCTCGCGGAAACATCTCTGTTTGGTTTGGCCCGGAACAGGAGTGTCCGTCCGCAGTTGTTTTGGTTGTTATGCATCTGCGGATATCGAGAAACGCGTTAGCAGTGAGAGGAAATAAAGAATTGCCGCCGACTAAGCGTCTGGAACGGCTCCAGGCCTCTCCATTGTGTAGAGAATTATTTCGGCTGGCTGTTCGCAGGCGACAAATTTGTAACATTCAGCTCTGTTTTAACTTCCGTTGCAACTCGAGGTCCCCAGAAGAAAACAGATAGATTTCTGTTATGATCGGTATTCTAATTAGATGTATTGGAATGAAAATAATGGCAATTTCTATCAACAAGGCCAATTATTATAGCCGCATGTGAATACTCATAGCAACTCGAAGTAGCTCTAACAATAGTCCTCTTTCTTCTCAGATCGGTATTCTCATTAGATTTTATGGCTTGGAAAAAGATACTGATGCCTTCTAACGGCAAATACGGTACATTGCAGCATTGTCTGAATGTTTGTTGCAGCTCGATTTCGCTGTAGGAAAAGTCATCTTTTTACAACTCGGAGTCACTGTCAAAATAAACACAGCTTTAAATTATTTTTGAGTCTGTTTATTTATCTGAGTAGAGACACAAACTACGTCCGATTTATAACAACGAAGTGAGAAAATTAGAGTGCCTAAAAAAGAGTGTAGGAGCTCGAGGCGAACATCCCCGGCTAAGATTTTTATCCGACAGTAACTGTTATTTTTATTGTTGCGCAAGAAATACAGTAATTTGTAGCATAGAATCTGGAATTTTTGTGTTTGTGTTTGAGTGTAGGTTAGAATTTTATTACTTCTGCTATATGTAATTGCTGAAAAGTCCTGGTTAGTTCCGCACACATAGTAGAGATATTGCGATCGGTATCGTATTACAACCCAATAGTTACAGAGAATAACCATCCCTTTTCAATTAGGAGTAATAAGATGGTATTTCAATGAGCTTTTCGAGTCTACATAGGAGTCATTAATTGAGGTAGTTTCCTCAACATCAGCTAATCTCATAGGCTTTAACTTGTCTGCGACATAAATCATAAGAGCTGGTTTCTATAGGCTACCTCGGTACTTTGGGTTGAAATTCAAGTTGTAAACCGCTTACTCTTGAGACGGTGCATACTGAGTTTGAGGCGGTCCCTAGAGTAATTTCTTTTGGCTTTAAAGACAGAAGCCTGACTTACATTAGCGAAACCAACGCTCATCACTGAAGTACAGAAAAAACTTAGTTAAAGCTGCTGAGATTAGCATATCTCGACCAATAGGCTTCGATCGGTTTCACCTAAAGTAACACCGGCACTTATCTGAAAATCATAGGCATTCGACCCCTGTTATTTTGGGGTGGAAGAACATATCAGGAAATTCCCTTCATATTTCGTACTGGGCAATAGATGAACTAATTAGCGGGATAATAATATTATGTCAGGAAACCAAGCAAGTTCAAGCATTTCTTTGAGGTAAATTGTCTGACAAAAACGTATAAACTTTTTAGTTGCGGGATGAGGAAATTTGAAGAAAATTTTAAAATCTAAAGATTTTAGAAGGAATCTAGAATGACCGTTGCCAATACTAATTTATGTTTTAAAGGGCAAATTCTAGTTTCTGATCAACATTAGTTTGTCTCAAACTGCCACAAAATGTAACTAGAGCACTCTAAGAGCGCATACCTCCGCCAAGCGAGGCAACAGTAGCAAAAAATTCAAATTGGTTCTGAAACCATAATTTTCTTTGTATAAACTCTAAAATCTAATCAATTGCGGCTTTTGATAATAATAACAGCTTGTGCAATTTTCTTGAATATTGGGTCATAACTTTTTGAGCTACGCTGCTAACAAACGTTATTACAAACATGAGTCAAACATACAAACGAGCAAACCGATCTGCACCAAAATTTGATCATTCATTCTTTTAACATTACTAACAATTTCTATGAATTTCCTAAAGATCCATTCATTATTTTTTGAGTTATTGTGCTAACAAGCTAAAATTAAAAACAGTGACAAACGAACGAACAAACAAACGGATTAATATTAAAATTTGATCATTTACTCTATGTTATATACCTAACAAGTCATGTCAATTTCATCAAAATCCATCCATAACTTTTTGAGTTATGGCATTGAGCAAAATGAGGCAGACAAACAAACAAACGGATGGCCATATCTTCACCAGAAGTTAATCATCTGTTTCTCCTAACTTACCTAGCAATCCCTCTAAATTTCATTCAAATCGGTTCATAACTTTTTGAGTTATCTTGGTGACAGACAGACAGACAAACATACAAAGAGACAGACAGAGAAACACGACGAAAACATAACCTCCTTGGCGGAGGTAATTATAGGTATATTTGTTTAAACGCTTAACCCTTTCACTACACAAACTGTGCTCATGCAAGAATATATTTTCACAAGCTCGTTGACAATACTCTTTATTGGTCATAGTTACCCATCATTATTTTAATTTTAAAGAATAAACACAAGCTGATAAACTTTTAAGAATGACTCTAAAATATGCTGCTAAACTTTGGGAGGCAATGCTCGGGTTTTGAAAACCAAAAAGCGATGCTTGTAATTACACCGACGGTGAGTACCGAGAAGGTAATAAAGCGTTTATTTATAGCTTAGGCTCAGCTTTGAAGTATAGGAATATAGGCATCCTTTCGTAACGGAATTGTGTAATGTAACTCATATCTTATTGACACTACAAATTTCATATTCTAACCTAGTAAATATAGTTATTTTAGGTTAAAGTTCACTGCAGTGCATAATTAAATATGAATAATAATTTAATGTAGTGGCATTTCTAGAGCATTTCAGTATTAGTACTGTGGGATTTTTCGCTTACTCATGGGCAATACAGGAAATAAACGATAGCTTTCTACAGTAGCAGTTTACTACTTTGCTGTTGACCCGGCAAAGCCATGCCTCCCGACCCGGAAGAGCTAAATAAAGCAGGTTTTCTAGCTCGAGCTATACGTATACTTGGGTCAACACATCACATGGCCAGCAGCTATAGACAAGGTGTCAGTTTGCGACGAGCCTTCGTGAAATCTGCAAACAAAAACTACAATCAGTGTTTTGTTGCAGTGTTGTAACTCTAGACTAACAGTAAGAATAATCACACACTTATCAATAAGTAATACTGTTTGTTGAGGCAGATATGATCTAGCTAACGACGGATATTACCTGCTGAGCGGTTGTGACATTCGTAGCGACTACGCTGCTGGTTCTCCGTACACATGGGGATTTGGGAGATAGATATAAGTATATACATATATAATTACGCAGAAATTTATGAACATAATACCCGTAATATAATGAGGAAAGAGATGTAATCGGTACTTAGAGAAAATGCCGCATAGGGGCGGGTCAGAAGGTGGCGGACATATTGACATTGCCAGAATGCAGAGTACGACAGAGATTCAACGATATTGGCGATGGATTTAGCAACATTAAGCCATTTTTGGCACTAAATGTGGCGACACAGAAGAGGAAAAAGTCACGATCTTGGCGACGCGTTTTAAACACCCTACAGTCAGGTGACTTTGCAATTGTGGGATTATTATTTGCTGCCTACAAGAATTGTTATCGACACATAAGGTATGTGACCTGCCTAAGATATTTAGGCCTTATATTAAATAGCAGATCAGAATGTAAGGAACACAAGAATCAGCAATCAGTCAAGACTTCATTATATGACTACCTAGCATGGAAGACACGAACAGACACTATATATAATCGACAGACTAAGCTGCTACAACGCACAGAACTTGGTCTGGTCCTTCAGATCTGATTTAATTGTAAAATACTTGCGCAGATGAATCGCAGTGGCTACTAACTAGAATAGTTAGCTAGCTAGTTTAGAATAATGTAGGTAGGCTTATAGCAAGGTTGCACAATGAGCCCTATGTGAACAAAGACGAGATGTACCGTGACAGCTCTTAGTCAATGAAGTTGATTGAGGCACAAGACAACAACATTATCACCTCACATATAGGATTTTAAATTGTTTAGATATAGCTATGTAGATAGCTACCTTGTTTTCGGATTTGCACGGGTATTCAAATAGAAAAAGAGGTTTTTAGCTCATATTGAGCAGTAAACGGCGTCAGGCTGCGTAATAAAATTAAAAAAAGAATGAGCTTAGTATCGGTCTTAATGTACACCACGCGTGTACGCAGCGTCGATGCTTGGCTAAGTTTTAGATTTTAATTAGAGAGAAGGAAAAGATCTAGGTACAGATTTGCTTTAGATTTTAATTAGAAAGAAGGAAAAGATCTACGTACAGATTTGCTTTAGATTTTAATTAGAAAGAAGGAAAAGATCTAGGTACAGATCTGCTTTAGATTTTAATTAGAAAGAAGGAAAAGATCTACGTACAGATTTGCTTAGGGAGTAACTCATTTACAGCTTTGCAACTGTGAGTACTTTCACTAACAGTAGTTAGCCGCACTATTTTCACTGATGGCCTCTCTGCACGAGCGGTATCTGGTTGTGGAACGAACCTATCGGTTTGATATTTCCGGTGGCGTGATGAACGACCTCCATGTAAAACTTTAGTGATGAAACTTATCCACAAAATTTAAACTTTATACACTTGACAGCCTTTCAAAACTTTTTAGTGTGTAATAGCTGTAATTGTTGCAGTTAAAATCATAGGATAGGAGAATATAATGGTAGTGGCTGGATAAATTAAATAGCAACTTAGTTAACTTTCTAGACCGGTAGTTATTNTATATACCTAACAAGTCATGTCAATTTCATCAAAATCCATCCATAACTTTTTGAGTTATGGCATTGAGAAAAATGAGGCAGACAAACAAACAAACGGATGGACATATCTTCACCAAAAGTTAATCATCTGTTCCTCCTAACTTACCTATCAATCCCTATAAATTTCATCCAAATCGGTTCATAACTTTTTGAGTTATCTTGGTGACAGACAGACAAATATACAAAGAGACAAAGAGACAGACAGAGAAACACGACGAAAACATAACCTCCTTGGCGGAGGTAATTATAGGTATATTTGTTTAAACGCTTAACCCTTTCACTACAGAAACTGCGCTCATGCAAGAATATGTTTTCACAAGCTCGTTGGCAATACTCTTTGTTGGTCATAGTTACTCATCATTAATTTAATTTTAAAGAATAAACACAAGCTGATAAACTTTTAAGAATTACTCTAAAAAAATGCTGCTAAACTTTGGGAGGCAATGCTCGGGTTTTGAAAACTAAAAAGCGATGCTTGTAATTATAGCTCCGGTGAGTACCGAGAAGGTAATAAAGCGTTTAATTATAGCTTAGGCTTGCATTGAAGTATAGGAACATAGGCATTCTTTCGTAACGGAATTGTGTAATGTAACTCATATCTTATTGACACTACAAATTTCATATTCTAACTTAGTAAATATAGTTATTTTTGGGTAAAGTTCTCTGCAGTGCATAATTAAATATGAATAACAATTTAATGTAGTTGCATTTCTAGAGCATTTCAGTATTAGTACTGTGGGCTTTTTTCGCTTACTCATAGGCAATACAGGAAATAAACGATAGCTTTCTATAGTAGCAGTTTACTACTTTGCTGTTGACCCGGCCAAGCCATGTCCCCCTATTAGGAAGAGGTAAATAAAGCAGGTTTTCAAGATATATATACGTATACTTTTGTCAGCACGACACCACATGGCCAGCAGCTCAAGGCAAGTTGTCAGTTTGCGATGAGCATACGTGCAATATGCGAATAAGAACTACAATCAGTTTTTTTGTTGCAGTGTTGTAACTCTAAACTAATAGTAGGAATAAGCACACACTTATCAATAAGTAATACTGTTTGTTGAGTCAGATATGATCTAGCTAACGACGGATATTATCTGCTGAGCGGTTGTGACATTCGCAGCGACTATGCTGCTGGTTCTCCGTACACATGGGGATTTGGGAGATAGATATAAGTATATATATAATATTATATATATATATAATTGCGCAGAAATTTATGAACATAATACCCGTAATATGATGACAAAAAAGACGTTATCGGTACTTAGAGAAAATGTCGCATAGGGACGGGCACAAGGTGGCGGACATATTGACATTGCCAGAATGCAGAGTACGACAGAGATTCAACGATATTGGCGAAGGATTTAACAACATTAAGCTATTTTTGGCACTAAATGTGGCGACACTTAAGTGGAAAAAGTCACGATCTTGGTGAGCGTTTTAAACACCATACAGTCAGGTGACTTTGCAGTTGTGGGGTTATTATTTGCTACCTACAAGAACTGTTATAGACACATAAAGTATGTGACCTTCTTCAGATATTTAGGCCATATATTAAACAGCAGATTAAAGAGCACAAGAGTTGGCAGTTAGTCAAGACTTCATTATATAACTGCCTAGCGTGGAAGACACGAACAGACACTATATAGGCCTATAATCGACAGACAAGGCTGCTACACCGCACAGAACTTGGTCTGGTCATTCAGATCTGATTTAATTGTAAAATACTTGCGCAGATAAATCGCATTAGCTACTCACTAGAATAGATACCTAGCTAGTTTATAATAATGTAGGTAGGCTTATAACAAGGTTACACAATAAAACCTATGGGAATAGAGACGAGATGCACCGTGACAGCTCATACTCAATGAAGTTGATATAGGCACTGGACAACAACATTGTCACCAAACTTAGGATATTAAATTGTTTAGATATAGCTATGTAGATGGCTACCTTGTTTTTGAATTTGCACGGCTATTCAAATAGAAAAAGAGGTTTTTAGCTCATATTGAGCAGTAAACGGCGCCAGGCCGCGTAATAAAATTAAAATAAGAATGAGCTTAGTATCGGTCTAAATGTACACCACGCGTGTACGCAGCGTCGATGCTTGGCTAAGTTTTAGACTTTAATTAGAAAGAATTAAAAGATCTTGGTACAGATCTGCTTTAGGAGTAACTTATTTACCGCTTTGCAGCACAGCTGTAAGTGCTTTCACAAACTGTAGTTAGCCGCACTATTTTGACTGATGGCCTCTCTGCACGAGCGGTTTTTGGTTGTGGAACGAACCTATCGGTTTGATATTTCCGGTAGCGTGATGAACGACCTCCATGTAAAACTTTAGTGATGAAACTTATCCACAAAATTTAAACTTTATACACTTGACAGCCTTTCAAAACTTTTTTAGTGTGTAATAGCTGTAATTGTTGCAGTTAAAATCATAGGATAGGAGAATATAATGGTAGTGGCTGGATAAATTAAATAGCAACTTAGTTAACTTTCTAGACCGGTAGTTATTCTACGAGTAACGCTTGTTAC
>LQNS02276929.1:3365444-3384113 GCA_001587735.2 Parhyale hawaiensis | reverse complement strand
CATATAGTCCTACCGTACCTCGAGCAATCAAAAGGAAATAGTACAGTAGGAAGACAGAGATATATCAGCTCACGCCTGCGAGCCGTGTAATGGAAGCTTAGAGAAGTAGCAGGTAATAGGCACATCAGCTACAGGTCATTCCGATCTTGGAGGCTGTTGCCTACATACAGAATCCTAACCCACCGCTGCTTGAGCGCCGAACTCTGATAAGTTGGGTTAGAGCATATCCTTTGGAGCATTGAGTTATCAGACGTTTCTACTCTCATCTGCAGGCTATATGCACGTTTACGAGCATGAATATTGAGACACTGTACGTCATACGACGCAAAACATCACTAGCTCCTGTGTATCGTTGTTCTCCGTGTAACATTAACAAAACTATTGATGCTAATATTAACTGACAAAGTTTGCTAGAGGGCAGAGCAATTGAGCGTTAGGACAGCAGGTGTGTCAACCATAAAATAAGGCTTTATGAGGCCATAAAACTCGTCGCAGTGTCCATAACTGCGCAGTTATTACTTGCACGGGATAAGACTTTGAATTATTACTTGCGCAGTCTACTTATAACAGTAGCTGCGAGCTAATGCTACATGTTTTAATCGTTGATGAGAGTGTATTCGGGGATCGTAATGTTATTGCATTTTAATATCATAGAGAAAGTATATACCATTACTAAAAATAATGCCAAATAGTGCTCTAAAATACGTAGATAAAGCTAAAGTAAGTGACTATCTGTGAAAGCTGATACTTGTCTTGTTCACGTGAACAACAAAGTTCCAAAGTTCTGCGTACCCATTTATTTATATTAGTGAACCGTGCTAAGAAAACCGCCAGCATTCACACTCGTGCCTAATTTTTTTTTTTTTTTTTTTTTGCAACGGCTGGAATAAATTTTACAGGAGGAGTAAAAAAAAGAGATAGTAACTATCACGTGTCTCAGGCGTGGCTGAGCCGCACTGCACCGTTCAGCCCAGTAGAAAAAAATATATAAATATTTTGTGTTTCAACTTCGGAGCTTTTTCTTCCATGAAGTCCAGCTGTTACAAGATGACTTGATGTCAAACATAAATTAGATTTTATTTCATTCTTTATTGCTTGGGGAGGACTTGAAATATGTAAATCAATCATCCTTAAAATCCAGATATAAGTACCTGCATAAGTAAATTAATAAATGTTTATAATAGTATATGAGTAAAAATATGTAAATAATTAACTTCATTAGTTTTTATTATATGTATACCTATATCAATCAATCAATCAAAAAATTAATATTACAGTGAAACACGAAAGTATTCAATCTATCAAAATATTGTGAAAATCTCAAATCCTAATCAATAATTTTAGCTCAAATGGACATTAATTATTCATTTCAACGTAAATGGTAAGTTCTCAAAAGGATGCTAAAAATCACTACATTTTTACCTACTTTTTAAGAAAAAAATGAGAAGTGCTAGAGCAAAAGTATTCAATACATGGATATAATATTTAGTTGCAAATAGTTCGTTGTGTTTTACACCACTGAGCCTAGTTTAATAATTGCAGATGAGCTTTTTACATGCTTCAGGTGCAGGACGGGACCACTATTTAACGAAGAAAATACATAGATTGCAGATATTTGGAAGATTACTTCTGTGGACATTGATTTTAAAAATTCTCCATACATTCTCAATCGGATGTAGATCGGGTGACTAGCTGGGCCACTTCATAACCTTAATTTTGTGGGACAGACTTGGTGGGTTGAAGAGTGGGAGGTCCCGAAGGGTTTCCAGCGTCGGTTCTAGTGTTCTACATAAACAAGAAACCGTGGATTCTTTTGCAAGAAAAGACATGAACTTGGTTGTTTAAATACCCTTGCCCTGTTCAGTATACGTCTGTAACCTTCTGCAGTTCGAGCACCAGTGACTAAACCATTCAGTGAAAGTAAAGCTTTCAACTTATCGTTTTAAGGTTATGACGTAGAAAATCAATGAAAAGAGATACATTAATAGCCTGCTGAAGAGATGAGAAAGCTGTGCTGTATTGCTGACAGTATGGAAATCGCCTCGTGAGTCGAATACCTGGTGAGCAATATCTCTTCAAGGTTCAGTGCTCAACAGATCCTTGCCCTGTAAGTTGAGCTATGCTGCAAGTTGCGTATTTAGGAGGTTTCTACTGATTTCTCTTGAAAGAGGTACTTATCTGAAATGAATATTTTATTAGAGTTTCCTCCCCTGAAGTGAGTACGTACGTCGTACGTACATCTGTCGCCAGTGTCACTCCTCCCCCACTGAAAATGATGTCCCTAGGAGCCTGCGTCTTTCTTAGCAGCGTTAGAATTACTTTACGCATGTGTAATTCACGTTGCTTTGACCGCAAGAACATATAGCCTGGGAAAAAATTTGAGCAAATAAGCACATTTCAGCTATGGTAGTACGGTAATTTTCTTCTATGTGCTAAAGAATTAATTTGATGACATAGCGACTTTCAAGATTATTTCGCAAGGCTTATCGTCTACAGCAGTAGAACTTGACCCAGACACAAGACAGACTCTCTCCCAACAGTCAAATGATGTATACTTTTCAGTACTTAATTAACCCAATAGATGAGATTCTTCAGGTTTTAAATATGTCGCACACATAAGATATTATAAGAACTTGGACATGTACGTATAGTTGAAACTTATTGCTATCTACATCTTACTTCATAAGATATAGGACGGAAGCGAAAGGCAAGGTCGAGGTATCTGAGCCGATGCTGGAATAGTAATATTACCGAACCGAAGTCTTAGCCTGAGGTCGGAATTCCTGTTTTGAGTGATCAGGCGGAAGCCATTAACTCTTGGTTATGTCACACAAATGCTGTTATAAACCAGGGGCAAACATACATAGTTTAACGGAAAATCTTTTACGATATTGCCTACTACATACAGTTCACGCCGGCCTGTTTCAACCGGCAAACGGAAGTAGCATAGGACATGACCCTTTCCATACTGACGGGTCTTATATGTCCCGCATCAAAGTTTTCATTTGTTAAACCAGCGCGTTGTTTCTTTCTCTAGAAATTTGGACAACGTATTTAACAACCCGTCTGAAGTCAGTGCTAGTATTTTATCTACTACTGAACTAAACTGTAGGTGAGCTGAAGTGACTACAATGATAGTGTCTTCTATGAACTTCCTTTAGAACCTCCTCAAAGAGCAAAGTATCCCAAGCGAAAGGGATAAGCGTGAGCTTGGTAACCACGAGCAGCGTCACCTGAGCAGACACTTAACCTGTCTTGTCTACACCCTCGAGCATTAATTACTATATTCAGTATCCTGTTCTGAGTTGCTTTGTTTTAGCTGCTATTCACTTATTCTCCAGTGATGTATCATGAGATGTTAATAAATACGAAGACTTTTTTTGCTGGAAATGAAGAAGGCAAGCTGTTACTGCGCCTCCCGGATCGTAAGAAGAAAATACTCATCGTTCCCTTCACAACTCTGCACTTGCAGCCAGGCAAGCACGGAACCTAAAAAATAACGCTGCTCTTCATCATTATCTTCAGTCTTATTGAATTTCCTCAAAGCCTATTTCCCACAGTCTACAGATTTTTGAAGGCAATTTCTCTTCTAAAAAAACTTATTTAAATAGGAATTATATTCAGTAAACGTATCGATTGTCTGTTCGCCTTCGATATGCTTATTTTTTAATTTCACTTTTCTAAGACAACTCTGGGCATTGCTTGTACCCAGATTCTGCATTTAAAACCTCCAGAATTCCAGCTGAAGACCACATGATGATTACGTTCATGAATTTAAATACTGCATTAACTAATGTTCCTTAAGTAATGGCTGCAATTTTATTCTATAAGACAGTCTTTCGCACGCAACATCCTCAAAGCACATCTTCCTTTGCTGGAAATATTGATATGTCCAGTCAGTATCACTGCAAAAGTCGATAAATTCCCATCATGCAGGCAAGAATGCTCCGCCAAGAACATTTCGTGATCTCAATTTCCCCAAACCTATCTGTTTCAGTTAAAAACTTTAATGATACATTTACTGAGAAGTCATAATTTCATCACCACAAAAATCTACAATATTGGCAACAATCTCACTCCACAAAAGCCTTCCTCCGCGAGTCGTTTCCTCAAAGCCGATCTCCTTCAGCCCCAAAATTTGTAGCGGAGACGGCAGGGGTGTAGAGTAAGATAATAATTTATATCTGCTGTAACTCGCCCAGCTAACGCACTCATCACTCAGCCAGGCGCAAAATAATGTGGATTTATTAGCCTCTAAATTATCAACTTTCCTAAGCCTGTCATAAACTGGACGCTTTACTGTGACCGCCATATTTAATAGCGCCTCGCCGGCGCTCCTTTTCAATTTTGCCTGGAAAGATTCCCCAAAAATTACGTTCGTTGACTGGGATCCAAACAGCCTGCCTCCTAACTAATGGTTTTTTATGTTTGCGTGTCTGTCTCTTTGACACACTGGTTCCATCTAGCTGTAGGTATAGTAATACATAGAAGTACCTAGTATAAATTACCACTGTATAATTAGATGTTGCTATACAATATGTCTATAAGTATACATTTTATTAAATTCAGATATAGGTAAACTGGGTGTCCGTGTATGTACATGAGTCTACAATCGAAGGGAAAAAGCCTCTTTAACAAATTCTAAAGGGACTTTATGGACAACCCAAATAACTTGGGTTCCCTCTCCTCAAATCCCCCCTCCCCAACCCCCCAGCATAGAGCGGGAAATTAGGACTCTGTCTGTTGAATGTTTCTCATACTCACAGTAGCGCGTTGCTTCAGTGTTCCTGGCAGCGTGGCTGCTGAATGCGTATAGGTTCCTGATTATTGCTGGCAGGCGAGTTCCTGCCCCTGGCTAGCTGTAACAGGGCACGAAGTGTCCGGATGCTAGTGAAGTGGCACTGAACCGAGACAGACTTGGAGATGGTTAGGTGCCGACCCATAAGAGCCTTCCACCTTTGAAATCAAAGCTCTTAACGATTTGTGGTCGTCTGCAGCCGTGCATTGCTGTGGGGGAAGTTGCCATACATTTGCAACAAGAACAATGGCATGTGGGTTTCCCAGCCGAGGTGAAGTTGACTTTATCGTTTATCTTAGATTAGTTTGCATAAGTTTAACTTCAAGGCTTCAAACAAAGCATAAACGCAAAACATGGCTACTGCAGCTGGTGAGATATACTCCTCTGTATCCTATTTACGCCTGAATCAAAGAGCTATATGGTGACACGCAAAAGTTCTGAATACGCATAACTTTTCACAATCCCTTCAATAGGACGTTCACTTTGGCATATCTAGATAAATGATGCAGTTGATTATTACGCTAGCGCACCCGGCTTTAAAAATTATAAAAATTAATTAATAATAAACCTTTTTATTGTTCTTGCTTGTGGTACTGATTTTACTACAAAAAAAAAACGCATCATACCTGCAGGTTTGCTCTATTACTTCAACAAAAGCTGTGATCGATACAAATATAGGCCTAGGACAACAGAATTTCTTTCCTGTAAACAAAATCGTAAGTTTTGAATGCCAAGCAACACTAAGAAAATAGAGTCCAACCAAAGAATTAACCGGAAGCACTCAGCAATGACCGTATCAAGATTAAAATTTAATAGCAATAAGCATTGAATATGTTTGGTCTCTGTTCCTGTGCAAAGTTTCAACTGTGACAAAGAAATTCACCAAAAGAAATAAATACACGGAATGCCTTATGCGCAAAGGAAACGAATGTACTAGTTGATGCACTCGCAGCTTGCTTCTCAACTCAGTCACATATCCCTTCACTTCCTGTACTTCCTTTCTCTATTGTACATATTATCCTTTGCCCTCACAAGTTCAGTCACGTGCTTCCTAGTACTATTCTTCGCTTCTACGAATGTGTTCTTTGATTATTGAGCGTCATTCGCACAGCTCTGCTTTTGATGAACAGTGACGAACTGCTTTGATCGTGTCCATGCAAAGAATTGCTGCCTATTCATTTGTATTCGAGTCGCACTTACGCAGTGCTGAGAAGTACTCTCGATAATGGACTCCCGGTGACGACTGTCCACACGAGCAGCGACAGGACTTTGGAACAAAGAGGCAGGGACATGCAAAGTCTTGCTTATGCAGTTGTGGTGCCTGCAGCTGCACGTATGACCGAGGGAGTCTTGCGCATAGTAGATGAGACACTGCAGCCAAATGCTGAAAGAAAGAGGGTCGAGATGAAAGAGTGAATGGAGTGTTTCAGATGGATGGACTAGTTAGATGATGGAGTGAACCTGGGTATAAAGGGATGGAATGCTCAGATCGCAGTGCGGATGGAGTGTGTGCCGGTTTCAAATTATAAGGTAAATGAAAAACGTACAATGGAGTAGTTTTCTCATGTAGTGTAGCGACATTAGAATTTAAAGATTATGTTTTCAGATAAGGTGTCACATAAGCGGCTAAAAGAAAAAGAAAGCTTCAGCCGAGCTATATATGACGATGTAAATAAATTTTTCCTCAGGTGGCATGACAAATAGAAGTTTTAAAAAACTCAAGTGTTCAAATGTCATTAGAAATTCGAAATAGAAAATAGTTTTCCGGTGACGTTAGAAATGATAAATTTAAAAGAATGCAGTTTTAGAAGACAGAACAAAAGTGAAATTTCAATGGGAGTTTTGGCTGATGAAAATGAAGAGTTGGACGAAGAGGGTATTGAAAAAAATGGATATTTTCAATGGATGGTATATATGAACGCAATTTTAAAAGATATCATAAGTGAAAAACTGAGATTATTAGAATTTTGTAGGATATGCTAAATAAAAGTTCATAGGATAATGTTATCTAATGGTAGAGGTCATGACAACTTTAAAGAAGAGCTTTGAGATATGTTACTTCGGTGAACAGTTTAAAAGCTTAAGGAGTTCGACTGATTGAGCAACTGAGAAGCTTAAATGCACTGATTTTTCATTTCGCAAGCTAAAATCCTTATTGCGAAACTAGTGAACCCGTGCGTGAAAAAATTCGCGCAATATTCGATATGTATGCCTAATACCTACAGGCTAGGTGCCGAATATTCTCTGACTTGCTTCTTCATTTTCTTCACTGATCCTTTTTCGTGCTCTCATCCTTAGGTCTTCTATATTGATAAACAGAAGTAAGAGCTTGAATAAAATACTCTTATAAATTTGAATGTAACTTCAGTCAGGTCCGCTTATATACTATATCAACGCTCCGTAGCTATGATTCCGTTGATACCGCCTTACCAACTCAAATATCTGCTTCACTTGAAGTGCTGAAATTTTGGCCCGTGAAGATCTGCCGCGGTGGAGGCAAATTTGCCGCGGTGGAGAAAATTCAACGCTGTCTTTTTTTTATGGCCAGCTAGGGTGATGGCTCGCGGGTGATAATAAAACAGGTTACTGTTGATGGCAAACGTAGGTATCTTAATTAGCGACAGTTGGAATTCAAACAATGCAGATATCTAAAGCTTTTCTTAGCGCTGTCATGGAGTCTGATTTGTTCGTGTATTACGTTCTCAATACATCGAATCTAGGGCAAAGTACTGAGCGAACTTATATTTTAATACACTTTTGCCTTGCCGTAGTTAAAGTCGCAGCACTGAAGATATCTGAAGCTTCCATTGGCATTCTCCTGCATCTTGATTCTTAGTTTCTTCCCACAGATGATTTCGTTGCTTCAGTTATTCTCACAACTGTAATGCAATCGGCGACAAAACAGCTTTCGCAAAGCAAAACCATTGGGCGTATATGATATCTTGGCGTATCTATGATACCAAGTCGAAACTATTTTGAGTGTTGCTGAACGGCCTTCAAAAGTAATGAATTTTTCTAAATGTTAAAGTGGAAAAAAATTTCGATGCTTAGCAGTTGTCAAGCCATGAACGTTCATCTCTATGTGCTTTTAGTTAGCAATGGTAATATCGAAAGTATGATCAATGCAGAAGGATCACCACAAATACTTCGCTGTCATTTTTGACAGCGTGGGCGCTCTAGTATGAATTTATGCGACAAGATGTCTTTAAAAAATGAACACAGGAGATAGTTCGTAAAAATGAGTTACAAGATGTGTCGTACAAAACACAAGAATTTTCATAAAAACCTGCCTCGTAAACATAAACCACGAGACATCTTGTGAAGAAATCAAACCACGCAATATCTGGTAAAAAAAATACAACAAGAGATTTCGAAAAATGTGAACCTCAAAACATTTCGTAAAATATAGACTTCACTATAGGTCCTATAAATAAACCACAAAATACATCGCAAAAAAATAGACTGCTATATGTATCGTAAAAATAGATTGCTATGTGTATCGTAAATTAGATTACGAGATCTAGTAAATAGTAGACCACTAGATATCACGTTAAAAATTAGACAACACCATATTTCCGAATGTACACACTGCTAGATATCTCGAAATCTAAAATCCACGAGATATGCCTCAAAATATAGATGGCAAGAATTGTCGATTCTCGCAAATATAGACCACTAGGTATCTTCTAAAACCAACCACGTTATGTTTCGAGATATATAGAGAGACAATAAAATTTCTCGCCAAAATAAACCACTCACTATCTTTCAAAATGTAAACGACAGGATATTTCGTAAATACTAAATCAGAAGATAATTCGCTAAAAAAGACCTCGATGTATCTAGAGAAGGGTATATACACCACACAATATCCCAACAATAATGGACCTACGGGTATCTCGTAATCTTGAATTAACTACGTAACGTCTTTCAAAACTAGACCACGGGCTTGATATCTCCAAACAAATTGTTTAGCATATGTATAAAATGTAAGAGTTTTGTAATAAAAATGTGTTTTTTTTTTAAATAGAAGCTCAGATGAAAACGAGTAAACATAACTGTATTCTACAATACACAATAAACGTGGGAAGCAAGACGCTCATGCTTCGTTTTGTGAAAGGCCACGAAAAAATATCGTATCTGAAATATTACTGTCAGTACTTATATTGAAAATAAGTTGTGTTTTTTTTTTTTTTTTGCTTAGCTTTTTTTTCCCGTGTATTTCGCGTGTAATAACATGAATAAAAGTAACATCAATTAACCCAAAGAAAAACTCTACATTCTCACAATAATCTAGACTAAGTTTTGTGTAGTTTTTCCATTTGATTGACAAATCTGCTGAGAAAGAACAACATCGAAGACTCTTTTGTATTTATTCATGATAAAGCAATTCCTTTTGTCTTTTAACGTGCTTTCAGCTTTCTCTGCATATGTGTTGCCAATTTCTCTGCGTGTGTTGCCAATTTCTCTGCATATGTGTTGCCAATTTCTCTGCATGAGTTGCCAATTTCTCTGCATATGTGTTGCCAATTTCTCTGCATATGTGTTGCCAATTTCTCTGCATGTGTTGCCAATTTCGTCCCATTAGTCTGGAAAAAGCGCTATGCTTACGAGAGCAGACGAGCTATTCTCTCAGTCTCATCTGATCTATTAAGTTGTTTTGGAGGTTCCGGCTATTTTTAGAAGTCTCCAAGTAAAGCTCTTCTGATACAATTTGCTTCAAAGACATTCTAAAAGTTTTTACCATTTACTTTAAACAGAAAAATATGACTTATAAAATTGAAGATTACTTGAATGGGTACGGTACAATTTCGGTAAGTGCAGCTTAAGTTAAATGACTGAAGGGCCAGTGTTAACTAGAAGTATTAAGACATCCATCATTTAAATAACTGTTGGTTAAGCAAAATAAATATTAAATTTAATTTCACTATGTGCTTGAATAATGTGCAGTCTAGGTAACTGTCTCTTATGGTAAATAACTGCAAGTTAAATAAAATATCAAAAGTATACATCACTCAAATAATTGTTCATTAAATTAGAGCTCGTTCGACTGGCTCATCCAAGTCAAGCGAAGCCAGGCCCACTCATCCAAAACCTCAGGCAGGCGCCTCGGCGTCACTCCGTTGAATCCAACTTTAGGCCTTGACCTTGTATGAGTTACCAATGAGACGGCCGGAACCTCCGTCACGCTCCGTAATGCCAAGGCCACATATGCATTTCTACGCCCAACTGGTGGCTAGGATGAGCTGCTCGCGAGCCGTTTTGATATAGATTTGAAATCGGTATCATAGATACCGCGGCATAACTGACGTCCGAGTCTCGCATCCTGGCATCAAGTTGTCTGCGCAAATGCCTAGTGTGGCCCCAACAAAAGATGGAGTTTTCAACAGTCTCAAGCATACTCGGCTCACTTTTAACACCTGCACCACGATTCAAGTGGTAAAACGAGAGCTATTGTCTGCCGTTTCGAACAAGTCAAGCCTTTAGTGCTTACATTCGGCACCCAATCGAATTTTCCCAAATGACGTAACTTTAATATACTGTACGATATTTTCAGCATTACACAGCACTCATAAAGACATTAGATGGCATTACTTTCAGAAGTGTTATTCATTCCAGAACTCTGCGTAGACGTTAGATAAAGTTACATTGAATAGAACTATTCCTGCTGGTGTTCAATATTTGTCCAGAGTTAAATGACGTTTTTAGAGCAATGCGATCCCCACGAGCACTCCAGTGTTACATTTTCTTTTACAGGTTAACACAAACGTTTTTTATCTCGACAAAGTGTTCACTTTCGTCTCGATTAGAAGTATACCACTCTCTCTCCAACTTCAAAGCTATCTCTTCACTCTTCATCTAATGAAACCTGAGGAAAGAAAAGTTCCAGGGAAGGGTGCAGTGCAAAGACAAGGATCTTCTCTGCACTCCGGAGAAGTCAAAATCTCCAGCGACAATTGGGAATGACACTCNNNNAATCTCCAGCGACAATTGGGAATGACACTCGAGCTGAAGTGGCAAAGAGGCGGCGGCGAGATCTGAGCTCGAGAGCAAATTGCCACACTGCCCTTGGAGCTGCAGCCTTATTGAGTGAAAATTTCCCTCGGAAGGAGCTTTGTGGAGATTGCAGAACTGATATTTGTCTTGATATCATCCTGATTGGAATAGCAGATTTTAAAAGTTTTTACCAAAAAAAGAAGGCTTTGAGAGACCTGATACAGTACACTGTCCTGATTTAATTCGAGTAGAAAATTTTGAATGTTTTTATATTAGAAATATACTAGTAAAATGAGGATTGCAAAGATTGAAAAATTGATATTTGTTTTAATTGAATAAGAGTTTTTAGTTAAAAAAACAAGAATTGGGGAGACCTGATATTCGTCTTGATATTAATTTAGTAATTTAATTTAGTTTGGAAATGCTAAACCCTTTTGTAGTTATAGTAGAATACTGAGGCATGTGAAGATTAGAAAACTCATATATGTCGTGATATAATCTGATTTGGATGGTTGATTTCATGTTTTTTTAGTGGAGAATTGGGCCTTGTGTATTGGCATAATTTGATTTGAATAGGTGATGGCCAATTTTTTTAGTACAAAATTGAGGTTTGTGACGATTAGAGACATGAATTTTCTCTTGGCAGAATCTGAATTGAATAAAAAAATTTAAAAGTTAATAGAAAGGAGGTTTGGGGAGACCTGGTATTGGTCTTGATATAATCTGATTGAAATCGGCCATTTGAAAACTATTTCTGGAAGAAAACAAGGTGAGTAAATATTATACAATAAATGACCTGAAAATCAAATTTGAAGAGATCATATATGAATTTGTGGCAAAGAACAAAAAAGCTAGTGGAGAGGGAGGGGAAAAATAACTTTGTCTGTCTTAAACTGATTTGATTTAAATCAAGCATTGTGAAACTTTGTGCAGTAGAAGAATAATACATATGAAGATTTGATTAGTGTCATTTCAATTGATGGGCCATCCATTCTGGTTTGAGTTGGGATTTTAAAATTTTGGGATATTCCCAACAACATGTCTCTTGAGCTCTTAAATTTATTTTGCCAAGCTTTCGACGATCAATGCAAAAGTCGTTTTCAAGACAGAAACTCTCGGTCCGTGAGTTTTCATAAGTTGTTATAAGTACTTAAATGGTATCAGAAATGCTCCTTCGAATTCTTAGTAGATTTTTGCGATTCAAGTATTGCAAGAATAAATTGGAATCAGTTTGATTTGAATAGCAAACATCCAAACATCAAATTCACTGTCGAAAACCAACAAATAATTATTTAGCTTTTCTGGATGTTTTAATTGCTAACCAAGACTCATCACTGACCACTGGAGTTTACAGAAAATTCACATTCTCAGGCCTCGGAAAAAGCTTTTTTCAGTCACTGCTACAATCAATTTAAAATCAATGCCATAAAAACTATTTCGAGCATCCCATTTCTCTTCTTCCTATCTTGCCTTCTCAAACGAAGTTGACTATCTATGATTATTCTTCAAAAATAACGGCTATCAGCACCACCTACTGGACAACTACTGCAAATTGTTCCTAGACAAACTGTTCGATCCCGGCATTGACGAACCCTCAGTCCGTAAATTGGACTTCTTTTATTCGCTTCCGTACTACAACAAAGCCTCGGTTAGTACATTAAATACTTTGAAAACGTTCCTCTCTAAAGGCTACCCTCATCTAAACTTCAAATCTTCATACAAAAACACATTTCACTTAGGGTCCTACAGCAAATTTACCGACAAATCTCCCACACCACTTTTGCCCATTGATATCTACCGCTTCCTCTGCCTGGGAGGAAAGACCTAGTACATCGGTAGCACTGCGCAACACTTCAAAGCCCGTATTAACCAACATTTAGATGTATCCCGTCTTGCCGGATTACCGCTTGCGAAACCCTCACATCCAATTCCCCTCCTACATGCTGAGCAAAGCAACCATCCCATCAGCATGAATGACCTCTCCATCATAGACTCTTATAATCCAATAGACCTCACAACATTAGAGTATCTTCACATGCACAGAACAAGAGCTGGCCTTAACGTTATGATCTCGGCTGTATCGCTTCACACGGTCCACAATTGGCCACACACCCGCTGACTGTACAGATATGACATTCGGCCCCTCCACCAATCTTGGTTCATTCGCTTTTTAAATCTCTTCCCGATAGCACCTATGTTCTCTTCACTCCATTAGTAATAAAGGAAGGAAGAAAATTTTTATTCATATGTTTAGACTCAATTTTTTCTGAGGATGGGATGCCTTTTCCCTAAATGTCAATTTTATAATTGGTCAACTTTATATTTGGTACTAGAGGGCCCAGCAGTCAAAAATGACGACGATAATTTTGCGATCAAGCTCCATTGTTCAGGTTCCCAGTATGCACAGGTTTTTTCGCAAAATGGGTTTCACACCGGCTGGCGTGATCTTCTATTTATGAAACGCAAGTTGTATTGTCAAGCGTTGAGTATAACTAAGAAAATATAGTTCAGGCATAAGAAAAATTCAGCGGAAAAGCTGAGGGCTTACCGTCCCCTGGATCCCAGCCCACCCAGTTGAGCCTATATGGGTAGAATTTGGCTGCAATATAAATTGATATATAAAAGGCGTTTATTCAGAGTGAAGCTTCAACTGCTGCAAAAAGATTAAGCTTCAGAAAGCCAAAGCAAAATGGATTATGCCCGAAAGGAAGCAAAACTTCAACCAAGCTGCTACTTAAAAATTACTTGAAAAATATGGGATATAGGCCTAGCTCATGCTAAGCAGGATCAATAACTCCATCAAAAGTACCGCTTTTCATCTACCACGCTCAGAGGAAGAATCATCATCGTCATATCAAAATACCGAGCTAATTTTGAGCGCGAAGCGAGAATCAGAAAATGCAGTGTTTCCACTTTTGACCATTAAGTTCAGACGCTATATTTGTCAGGGTTACTCTAAGGGCTGAACTTTTGTATTATCTCTACTTGTTTTTCAGTGGATGAATTTTCTCCTATCTAAATCTTTAACAGCGTGACGGAGAGATGAACCAACCATAGAGCGAGCGAACAAGCAAGCAAGATCGGAGCGACCAACAACTATGCATTAGTATACAGTGATTTACGAATATACATTTATCCTGCATCTCAGTCCTCTCACATCCCCCTCTCTCCAGTGACGGTATACTTGGAAAAAGGGCATGTATTATCAATTGTCTATCGTGTTAATTACCTCTGCGAAGGAGGTTATGTTTTTGTCGAGTTTGTCTGCTTGTTTGTTTCTTTGATGACCTGTCTGTCATCAAGATAACTCAAAAATTTATAGATGGATCTTTACGAAATTTGCAGGCATTTTTGAGCATGTTAGCAGTATCATATTGTTTATTCGTCTGCCTACTTTTTCTTAGAACCATAACCCAAAAAGTTATGAAAGAATCTTTATGAAAGTACAGAAATTGTTAATAATTGTTAATAATGCTCTGAAAGACATAAATTATTAATATTGGTGATAATCGGTTGGTCTGTTTATGTATTTGTTTGTTTGAATGTTTGTTAGCAGCATATCTCAAAATGTTATGAACGGATCATCACCAAAATTACACGAGCTGTTATTATCATCATCAAAAGGCACAAATGATTAGATTTTGTTGTTGACAGAAAAAATTATAGTTTGCGAACCAATTTGAATTTTGCCCTGCTTTTGCCTTGTTTGGCAGAGGTATGCATTCTCAGAGTGCTCTAGTTAACAGTGTAATTGTTGGGGCTTCGTTGATCTGTCTGTTCTCCATCTAATGATAAGCTGGGAAACAAAAAATTTTCTCTGTCTGTTTTAAATTATACTAAAACAAGTCTTAATTTAATGAAGGTGTAGAGGCGAGCACAATAAAAGAACAAGACGTGTCCTACAATAAACCGAGTCTGCAATAAGAGCCACCCGTGTCGCATTAATTGATTGAGTTCATTCTAGAGAATACCGTTAATTTTTCGAGCGGCATTACAGAACACAGCCGGAGAATTAAAGCTCTGCATGTATTTACGTTCATGGCTTATGAATTTTAATTAACTCTGGCCGTATACTGCATTTTAATCGTTAGCCGTGCAGAGGGACTGCACGAAACGGCTGGCATGAATCGATTAGCGAAGTTTGTTGCGGTGACGCACGAATGCATGCAAATATTCACAAAACCTTCAGTGTTTGTGCTGGCAGCTGCTCGCGAATACACGGACAGAACCCTCACTGTTGCCTCTATAGCACCGCTCTCGCTTTGCTGCAGCTGAATATTAAAACATTCATGTTTAAGTTCGAAGATGAGTTGATTATACATGTATGAGCATCAATGGGACAAATAATGCAAAACAAAATAAAACGAACGAATGAAATGAGTGGGATGAATCAAATGCATTAAGCGCATGAAGTGGATGAACCATGAATGAACTAGAAAGACTATTGCTACAATATCACTTCGTTTGATAGAAAGTCGACCGAAAATTATTACTAGCGCATTAAAGACATTTTTGATGAAGTGTATCATGAATAATTATGATAGCCTAGCTGGAGGTCTTGTCGCGGGGAAGTGTAAAAAATTAATGACTGAAATAAGCTCGGGGGGTCCTTATATCCGTGCTGGTACAGTCAGGCAGTTAGGGAACGTCGTTGGCGGAAGCCGTGTACAGTCGGAAAAAAACGTCTGTTGTGAATTGTAGCGAGGGAAATTACGCCAGTCCTCCCGCCGCTGGCGGAAGGAGAGTACAGTTGGGGAAAAAACGTCAGTAGTGAATTGTAGTGAAGGGAACGGCTGAAGTCATTATGTTGAGTCTGGTATTAGTTTTACGAATGTACAGAGATTCTAAAGTTGTAAGTTGTATTGAGTTGGAGAACTCGATAATGGAGAAGTCTGTCCTGCTAATGGGATGGTCGCTTTTTCTGCATGAAGACGGGGAACTGAATGTGAAGGTTTTGCTAGGGGTAAACCTGTTGTAATGGATATACGGTACCTATTCCTTGGTCAATGCGGGCTTTGTAATGCTGTCCAGTGCTGCACACATAAAAATACTATTATTGGTGCCAACGGTTCTAAATGAGGTCACAATTGAAGGTAGAAACCCTTGACTGACTGCTGGCTATCTTGAAATGTTTGAATACTTTTCACTAGACCCTGTAACTTTCTTTTTCTAAGTTCACCACGAGCTTCGACCCTACCCTCACAGACTTTTGGGCAGCCTCTCAAGTCACTTCACATTTTAGCTGCTGAGAGTAAAGGCTATATGACCCATTTACACACTTTTTACCTCGGTAGCATATATGGTTTAAATGATTGTAATAGTTAATGTACTTCTGGTGTAGCTGAGGTATGGGCGGGAAAAAGTGTGAAAATGGGTGCTCTCTCTTCTACTGCTGGGGCAAGCAAGAATTTTGGTTAGGGTTAAGGCAGCCTTGAATACTATTGGAATGTTGCGTCTGCTCTATCTAGAGGCAAGTCCAACCTTATAGGAGTAACCAGCTCTAGCGCACTCTAGTTGACACGCTGTGTAAAATTCAGATTCCTTTTAGAAGACCAATGAGGCCTTCTTCCCTTCAATTATTGGAATCCAAGCTTACGTGAAGCATGTATGCGACTTTAAATGAGGGCAAATTCCATTAATACACAGCAAACTGAAGCTAAGGTTATCGTGCAGGTCCTCAATATCGCTGAGGGCAGCAATAGCGTCGCTTGTGCGCCCCAGGAATTCTCCAATACATTTTCTGTCACGTCAGCAACATCGCGACCAGAGCTGTCTCGACCGGCGGCACCTCAAGCTCCCTGGAACAGTGGCTTGCGCAACCGATAGCTTTATTTAAAAATCGTCGTTTGATAGTATGGGTAGCTACTGACGATGGTGTGTTTGTGTTTAGCGATATTTGTATTACAGGAAGTAATTTGAACAGTTTTGGTAGGTATTTATGGTTCATTGAAGTATCTGTTGCATTGATATTTTTATTGAATAATTAAGGTTTGAGAGTGTGTGGAGTTATTGACGCTGGTTTGATTACTTTTGATATATTTTTAGGCAGTAGTAGTTTAAGGGATTTAGTATTTGATTATGGTTATATGAATTATTTGTTCTCTTTGTTGATGTTATTAATCAATTATAATAGTTTGAAAATTTGGAAATTCTTGACGATAGTTTAAATTACTTGTGCTAAAGATGTTTTCTTACAGTAGTCTGAAGGTATTGGTAATTATTTACAGTTGTGTGAAGGCAATCGGACCCTGAGCATAAGGATCATGTTCATTTGACAGTCACGTGAACCTACTCTTGATTGAAACTAATATTGACTACATCATGACGAAAATAATCTCCCCTAGAGCTGGCTAAGAATCATAAAACGCACTCACTGTTGCATCCATTAACATGGATCATTAATTAGGGTTTGCTACACTATTCGATTACTACTTCAATATGGTTCCAGCAATTGCCACAATTCCCCACAGATGTCACTGTACCAAATTTATGAATTTTCTCGGTTTCGGGACGTTTTCGTTTCAGGAACTATCTGTTTTTGAGAACCCCTGTTTGAGAAGTTTCACCATAGTCGTTTTATTTTTTGTGTTGATGATAGCTTTGTAAAATGACACACAGTAGTTTAGCAATTTTGGTAGCATTTTATTAATTTAAATTGCTGAAAATGTCACAGGACCTGTTCTTGTTCTCCGGAAGTGAAGCAGGTTCTTTCAGTGCTTGACAGAACTTAGGCTTTTATCGATGTAATAAACCTTGTGCAAATATTTTTCTGTATCTAGCGCCCACTTGGTACACTGATTCCTTAGTACCAAGATATGTTTTTGTCACAAAGTTGATATTTAGCTAAAGATTAAAGTGACCTCGTCAAATGAGCCCATTTAAACCCACTGTATCCATTTGCGTGCGCTACAAACAGTGTAGTTCCTGCGAAAATTAGTGTTTCTTTAGGACAAGCCAGAGTTTTGTTACTCGACCTAGAGAAAGTGAAATTAAAGTAACAAAACTAGGGTAATTATCAAAAAATATGAAATCGACATAGCTACTAAAATTTTAACATATCGGGATAGATAATCCCATCATCAGAAAAAACTATAAGCAACCTATAACCTATGGAAAATAAAAAATTCTCTTATTTTCTAAATCAGTGAGGGGAGCATGGATGCTGTCGGGAGGTCTGAAATGCAAGTGAACAGAGCTACGTAGAGCGGCTGGATGTCAGCTCCTGTACAGTCGGTAGAAGTGAGGCTAAGTATGGACAGTGTGCAGTGGTACAGCTGGGGTCATAATATTAAGGCTAGGTCTACTTCTATGGATGTGGAGGGACTCTAATGTTGTTAGCTCGATTGGGTTGGAAGAGTCTATGATTGAGAAGTTCTTCCTGCTGATGGGATGGTTGTTTTGCTCGGCGTGTAGGCGAGAGGCTGAATGTGAGGGTTTTGCAAGTGGTAAACCGGTACGGCTGGATATACCTAAATGTTGGTCAATGCGAGGTTTGAAGTGTTGTCCAGTGTTTTCATCTATAATTTTGCTTGTCAGCACACCGGGAGCTATTTACGTCTACTAATGACTCCGTTACAATTACATTAAGCAAAATACCGCTCACAATATTACTGTTTGTATTTTTTTTCACCAGTACGCAATTTTTGGAAACTACCATCACTTCACAAATGGCGTAATCGTCTTTCATGAGGCGTTATCACCACGAACGTGCGGGTTACAACGCCAATTTTCCTCACAAATAGCATCCAATTTCTGCATCAGTTATTAGAGTTCAGCAATATATGACTGGACAAATTAGCATTCACAACTGCTGCCTTATCTTTTCATCAAGTGTTATCAAATTTAGCTACTTACAACCGATTGGGTTAACGGTTATG
>LQNS02276929.1:3326404-3349701 GCA_001587735.2 Parhyale hawaiensis | reverse complement strand
CTGCTGTAAGCGGCAACGTGAACTGTGGGGATAACTCGCTGTTAGCCACCCCGCTGGTCACGGACTGCAGCATCGCCTCTGCACAAGATGGGCGGCGTGCGTAACGTCGCCTGGACCTCGTCCGAAGTATCATCAAAGGTATCAAAGGTAAGGTAACCTAGGCTAACCTCACCAAACGTAACCTATGCTGATCTCACCTAGCCTGATCTCACTTAACCTGATCTTACCTTACCTAATCTCACCTAAACTATACTTACCTAACCTTACCTAGCCCAACTTCGGACGAAACATAACACACAAACGCCAACTACGGTTCAAATATGTTTATATATATATTTAGAAAGAGTCGAGCCAGGACTCGATCTAGGAACCTTGAGATTACCACGCTGCCACTCTAACCACTAAGCTGCAGCAGCAAAAGCAGGACAAGCAAACGAGGTGCTTGTGCTGCATTCTAGCAAACATATAAAGGCAGAGCAGTACGTGTATATGAGGGAGCTCATCGTCTACCCTGAATAGTTAATAACCTGAGAGATCTTACAGCTTCTCGTCCCGTCACAAGGGTCGACGGATGAGCCCCCTGTCTGGATAATTCCGGGTGTTGACGGGACGAGAAACTATTAGATATATGTATATATTTATAGACGAGGGTCGTTACAAGAATAGTGACTCCTATTTCTTGACTTAAAAACTTAAAGAGCTATGAAGACAGAAGTGACACCATAAAAATGAGGGACCTTTTATTTTCAAAATTTATTTTTTTACGTATTCATCATCATTCTCAATACACTTTTGCCAGCGATGAGCGAGAGCATTGATGCCTGGGTCGTAGAAGTCAGCGCCAACCGAAGCGGTCCATTTTTTACTGTTGCGATTACGGCGTTGTTGTCGAGAAAACGCTGGCCACGTAATGCGTCCTTCAGAAGTCCGAACCAGTGGAAGTCTGACGATGCCAGGTGGTGACTATGCTGTAGGTGAAACAGGACCGTCCAGCCGAATTGTATCACAAATTCCGCGGTCTGCAAACTTGTCTCAGGTCTGGCTTTGTCGTGTTGCAAACGGAGTGCTCCCCTTTTTTCTCGCCTACCTGGGCATGCAGACATTTAGCTTGGTTAGCGTTTCAACGTAACAGCCAGAGTTGACAGCGACCCCTGCTTCCAAGAAATCCAGGATGACGCCCTTCCTGTCCCAGAAGACAGCGAGCATGGTTTTGCTTGTAAATGTCTGCGTCTTGATCTTTCTTCTTTACTGGGGAGCGTAAGTGGTGCCATTCCATCGACTGCCGTTTGAACTCCTGCGTAGTTTGCCACGCACATCTCTGTCGCCGCTCAGAAATCAACGAACCCATCTCCTAACTGTGCTAACATCAACTACGTGGGCTTCGTAAAATGAAGCGCCGGTGAATACAAATTGATGGTTCAATTTTTTTTTCTACGTGAAGGAATAATTCTATGACGCGTCTCTGCTTCTGACGCACTTCCATGACAGGGATTGCTCTCTTAGAGTGTCACACCGTCAATATCTGCAACAGAGACATGAAACTTTCAGGTCATGAATGCATGAGATCAGTCATCATAACAATGCAATTTGCAATCTCCGCGAATCTCTTTGGGCGGAATAAAATAAAGGAGGCATCACTTTTGGAACAACCTTCGTAGAAACCTACATTTTGTAGGAAACAATAATAACAGTGCTATTAAAAATTAGGGCATGTATTAATATATCACATGCATTGATCATGCTGTTTAATCGATTCATTTCTACTCCATGGATTTATGTCAGTTGCTTAAAATTTTCAAGTGTAGCAGAAGATGGAATATTGAATAAAAAGATAAACACAAAGATCTATACACGACACTGGTTCTGACAGTCTCATTTGATGCTAATTATCTTTGGTTATTGAAGAATAAAAAGAACGAGGGTTGTATACTACTCACTAAGTCTCATTCACAAAATTGAAGTAATATTGAATAATATACTTCGTCGAATGCTCCGTGTTAGACGCAACGTAAACAATGTGACTGTATATAATATGCTGCAGTGAAATGTACTCGTCTTTACAAATGTTGCAATTTCAGGATGTTCACAACTATTCCATTAATTACTCAATTTTCGATGTGTGTTTCATAATCATCCTGAAGTATTTCTAAAGTATATCAGTCCTGTTATTCCCCAACAAAAGTACGAAATGAGACGTTCTGTTCTCAATCTCCCAATAATTATTGTGCCTGTTGATGTTGAGAAACGCTGTACAGTATTTGAAATTGCAACGCTTCTCAATAAGCTTCCTGAGTATTTATTAGATCCCATTTCTGATCATGTTTTATAAAAACGTTTTAAAGAATACGTCATGCACGTGCTTTAGCTTTTGCTTAGTGTTATCCAAAAAGTTTGTTTAACTTCAAGTGGCTGCGCGGATACATTATTCTACAGTGTATAGTACTATTGAATCAAATATTTGTAATGTATCAAACGTGTCTGTGTGTAGTAAACCCGTAACCTATCAAGTGTACAACGTCATAAGACATAAAGATTTTATGCTTCAGAAATGCGTGCAACACAGCTATATTCTTACTATGTAGTTGCGTGGGTGTTATTTTTCATCGCAACTGGCTGTGATGGAGTTGGAAATCATTTACTGGTATACGTTTCGTTGTTCACTCACTACTGAGTATTTCAGACCCATGATCTTGACACAACTCATTCCATTTGAGTAAGCGTTGCTAACTCCTCTCCTTCCTCTAAGTTACCATCCTTCCCTAGATCCGCCGTGTGCGTAACTTTCCATGGAAGGTAGACGCACGTAACTATTGTTATTTTTCAATTTTAATATAGTTCTGTAGTAAACATAGATTTAAACTCAAGTTTAAATCTTACGATATTAGTTTGTTTTAAGTTCAAATGGGAAATATTTAATTTTACTGTTCTTTATGCGTTTTTAAATTTGAAATATAAACTAAGTCATCGTAGCCTGCAATGTGACCCAAGATTAATAGATAGCACTCCGGCACTAGACCTTCAGTCCCCGAACAGACATTGTCCAGGAGTGGCCGAGTGCGCGAGTGCGAACACACAGCACACTGTCGCCAACATATCACCGCTTTCCCTTCTCTACCACAAGTGTGAATAAACTGCTTTAATTTATTTATTGGGCGAAAAATACTGAGTTAGGCACGGCATTGAGGCAATGCGCGTAGCCTCAAGTACTAAAACGTTGTCTGTAAAAAGTGTAAAATTTCGGGTCGTGTATCTACATTATTTATACACAACTTGGTTGTCTCATTGCCTTATTGTATTTTCGATGAGAGACGATTTTAACGATTCATAACGCTGCTGTTGAGAGCATATATCTTGTAGTGGCCATCAGCTCTGCATGTTGTGATAATTATGAATTCTCCTATGTATACTTTGTAACGAGACACCTCCAGGCTCTAAGTTTTGGGGAATGTTTGAGGTGTCTGCTGGGTGGTGGCAGGTCGCCGCTTGTAGGGTATGAGTGCTGTACAGCGTCATGCCAGCATATATATCATTATTTTATGAGCTGGAGGTGGCTACTGATATTACAGTCCAGTAAAATCAGCAGTCATCCTTCAGTTCAGAAAATAAGTTTCATTATCCAGTATGGAACCGTCCGGCATCACCGCTCAAGTTGCCAATAACAGCCTCTGTTGCTGAGCAAAGTACAGTGAGCAGTAACGGTGCACCCTGTCGCCGAAAAGGACTAACTACGAAATGATAAATATTTATATTAATCATCAATTAATCATTTTTATTAACGCCGAGTGACATGGTACAAGTGAATGGATCTCAGCATATCGCTAGAGCCAGAACGCCGTTAATAGCATCACAATACGCTACACTGCACAGCGGCTCATTGTCTGGCCCCTGTTTGATTTCAGTATTCGCTGCTGTCGTTAGACAAGTTTCACAGTCTGTAGCCTCTGCCCATTATAAAATCACATTCACCACCAAGCTAGCCTCCTCACTAGGGTATGCATTTTTTAGAAATTCGTCATCCAATTTGTTTACTTCAACAACTTCCTAAAATAAAACAGAAACTGCTGTGTACTAAAGCAGGTACAGTGTAGATAGGACAATTTCTCATCTATCGATCCTTTTCATTCACCCTTGTATACGCTGTCAAGATTACGTCACAATTATTACTATACAAATATAAGAATTGAGGAAAAACTTCACTAAAACCAATTGGGGATTAAAATATTGCTTCACAAATTAAATGTAAATGGTATAAATACGAAAAAAAAAGTTTTTTGCTCTCAAGCCCATTAACATTTATTTATTTTTTATTTAACATTTTTTAGTGCGTTGGCAGCGAAATATTTACATTCAATTTGAGTCCCTTCTGGTAACCAAATATGAACCTTGGCAAATGCACAATAAATTCCGTGATAGACAAACACAAACACGGAAATTGTTTGAGGCTCCACTTCAACTTATTGGGCAAATACGCAGAGTGCGCTGCACGCGCGCTGGAATCTCCCAGCCACGTTGGAATATCGGCGAAGCTTAGCTGGAATATTGGCGAGGTTTGGTTGGAATATTGGCACCGCTTGGCTGGAAATTTGGCGAAGCGTGGTTGATATACTGGCGGAGCTGGACTTGAATATTGGCACAAGTTTTCCGGAATATTGAGGCTTTACGGGTATATTGTCATAGCTTTGGTTGGAATATTGACGAGGCTAAGTTCTAATGTTAGTACGGCTTGCTTGGAATAAAGGAACATATTTTTTTGTAATATTAGCAAACCTTAATTGGAGTGCTAAAGAAAACAAAAGAGAATATTGACGAGCTTTGGGAAAAAACGTGGATTGAGCTTAGATGGAGGAACATGGGCCAAGTCTTGCTGAAAGTTTGGCGAAGCTTGGTTGAAATCATTAAATAATAATTATTTCAAAGTGTAAAGTCAGCTTCAAATGGAAAACTAAGACTAGAGACATACACCGATATAGATTAACAGGTATGTCTGGCCGTCAAAAACGATGGCAAATAACTCGTCTCTACACGTTTTCAATACTAGTACGCGTGGCCGTCATTCTATTGAGGAGAACATGTCACGCAGCTTCAAGTGCTTAATTTTCAACAATGTCAATTTTAAGCACCTCCAGTACAAAAATCAGAATCGTCCTTCCTTGGCAGCTGTACATTAGAGATAAATGCTAGCCTTAAATCATCCAAATAGCAAATGCTGTCTGTTTATGTTGTTTGAAATTTATTATAAATGCTCGTGTTACCTAGCTTAGATGCCATCTGTAGTTCATTCCGTCAATCAAACATGTCACATGTGAAATTCGGAAATTGTTCCCAAAATACTGAGGGACTTGTTGTCAATGTAGCAAATATATATATATATATATATATATATATATATATATATATATATATATATATATATATATATATATATATATGATGTAATATAATAACTAATGTGTTATATATTATTAGCATATTATTATAATATTTACATCGGAATGTTTTGAGAGCAACTTCTCTAATAAAGTATAATTAATATTGGCACGACTCATGATGAATATTGATCTGACTTGGCTAAAATAAGGTGACAGCTCGGCTGGAATCTTCACGAGACTACGGGTTCGTTCAATTGGACGCCAATGTTAGATCTGCGTAGCTTGACTTAATTGGTCGATACTTCAGGCAGATGCCTTGGCTTCGATCCTCTGAATTGAGTGACAGGCATTGAGCCTCAGTCGCCTACCCATTAAATGTCCAGGAACCCGATCTTGCTTGGTAAATTGAAGTTTTCTGCCGGCTCAACGAAGCGCGTTGCTTCTACTACTTGCAACGCAATTTAAAGAGGCAGAGCTGAAGCTTCTCTCTGAAGTTTTGTATAATTCAAACCTTGAAGATTTAATCTCAGCACCCAATCGACCACGCCTTAAGTTCGAATATTAGGGCGCGTTCCATTGAGTTGTCGCAGTCAATCTCAACCAAGCCTACTCGACGCGATCTTTCCAGAAATGCAGACAGGAACATTAACTTCATCACTTTGCCCCTCACCCGCGGTAGGGGGCAAATTCAACGCTGTCATTTTTTATGGCCAGCTTACTCTAGAGTTTTGGTATTTTTCACATCCCAGTCAACCCACCGAACTGCCTAAAAATTTATTTATATGATTTAGCTCTTTCTGTCTTTATTTGGGTGGACAGATAACAGAATTGACCACCGTCATTTTTGATGGCCAGCTGATTCAATTTTTTTGGTATTGGTCACATCTAGGTCAACCCACCTGACTCCCTAAAAAAAATTGTGAACATTGCTCAACTCCTCTCTCTTTTTGCTTGGGTGGATTGACTTAAATCTTCAACGAAAACATTAACACCGCTCTTCGCTTCGCTCGCAAATTGGAAAAAAATTATGAACGGATCTCCACGAAATTTTCAGATATTGTTAAAATATAAAAGGCCCAAGAAACCAAACCTGACGTTGATCGGTTCGTCTCGTTGTGTCTGACGATGTGTGTCTGTTTCAGTGTTTCTCACAATGGAAAATTAAGTACAAATGGCTTTTCAAGAAAATTACAGGAACTGCTATCACTGTCAAGAGATACAAATAACCAAATTCCTGTAATGATACAAATGAAATCCTGATTTCAAAATAAATTTAAATTATCCGTTAACACTGCCTTGCTTGGTGGAGGTATGCGCTCTCAGTGTGCTCCTCTAGATAGATAGATAGATATTTTTTTATTTTAACATTTATGTTTATAACTATTTACAAAAACAGACGACTCTACGCAAGATTCTGATAGAGTAGGCGAATTATTAATGCTATGAATCCAGGAACCTAGACTAGTCTACCGTCCATTTAGTGACAATTTAAGCTGAAAAATTAAAAGAAGACGCTTGCGATTTCTGGTCTTTTTTCACTTTTTTTTTTGTAACTGGGCCACAAGTGGCCCATCAGCACATTACTTCAGTAAAGTAATTACTTGAGATTGGAGAATAAATTTTTACTGCTGAACAATATTCTGCTTCTCTAATAATTCGCCGATGCATGATAATAACGCCTCGGAAACCGACAGAATTATGCTATCGAAGCTTAATTTTGGAGTGCTGGAATCGTACTTGATCGTCTATTTTCTCGGCCACTTCAAGTTTTTCCTGAAACCGATGTACATTATAATTCTGAAAAATTCTACTAAGATTAAATTATCGTACTCATAGTTGCAGTCTCTTATAATATGCCCGGCTCACCTACTTCAAATTTTACCTCGTATTTGACGGTGCATCATGGCCAGGAATGGTGATAATATGTCAAATTGTGTAACTGCTTCAGGAAAGATAAGACTAAACTGTGAGTTAACGGGTACAGTTAGAGGAAGCGTTATTAATAGTTCAGGGAGCTGTTATAAACTGCTATACTTCATTATAAGAAGCAAGTATGGTTTTTTCTTTGCGGGCAATAGGTAAAGATGAAACAGAATAGCCTCATGTCATCTGCGTACCAAGAGACGCGAGCGGCGACAGTATCGTGCCTATCAATGGGTTATTGTTATGGATTTGAAATGGGTACAAGCAACTTGCGCAAAGAAAAAAAACTTATCCATAGCGCCCTGAGAGACGTACCTCCGCCAAGTAAGGCAATGTTAACGAAATATTCAAATTCGCTTCAAGACTACAGTTTCTTTTTTATCAGCACCAAAATCTGGTCATTGGTGACTTTCAATTAGTGACTTTTACGAACGTAACTTTGTAGACTTATCTCAAATTTTACGAAATACGGTCACTACTCTCGAATATTACGATATGTCATTCCACCTGGTATTTTGAGCGTTTTCGATAAAGGAATCTATTGTTGTGCATCAAGTTTTTTTTATTTTTCGGAAACGTAGCATGTGTGTTTGTGTGTGTATATGTAATTCTTTTACACTATTGTAAAATAACGAAAATGGTCTTCAGGCTAACTTAAAGTAGGTTTAAGTAGGCCATGTTTGAAATACAATTTTCTTTCTAGACCATTGAGATCTCATCTCGATTTTTTGCGATCTCTAGTATTACGATTTCATTCGGCCAGCATCTCTCGTAAAAGTCGAGAGTTACATGTAACAGCTTCTGCAAACTTCTTCAAGATCTGTATCCATTCATAACTTTTCTACTGGCTTTGCAGACAAACATCCTGACCAACAGTAGTTAAACACACAAAAATATCCATCGATCTTCTCCAAAATTTGCTCATTTATGTCTTTTAACTTTTTTAAAGATTCCTATGAAATTCATAAAGATCCGTTGATAGCTTTTTGAGTTATTTTGCTAATAAACCTCATTATCATTATTATAATTCTGTTTGAGGCTCCATCCGTCCGTTCGACCGTCCATGCGTCTGCACGTTGCACTTTTCACTATAAGTAGAAACTTCAACTTCTATAAAGCTCTGATTTTTGCAGGAAGGAAGTCCAACCGTACCTATCTTCTTACGCTTGCTCTTGAAGAAATTTTCAGTGAATTTCGAAGCATAGACAAGAAGTTCATTTTAAGCGAACCATACATACAGTACTGTTTTTCACATCTTGTAATATTCACGTTGTTGGGGTCGCATAACAATCCAATTGTAGCCAGAACGTATTTGGGCTCTTTGTAATGTTTCCGTTTCATATTTTTTGCGCATTTTCATTTTCGCAATTCATTTGTACCTCACGGGTCTACAAAAATTTTGAAGAACAATGCTTCGACCTCGTCTTCAATTCTCTGGAATTTCCGTGAGTTCCTGGGTTTCTAGCTCTCTTGAATCCAGTTTTTCAGTCATTGCACAAAAATTCAAAAGTAATTTACTTTATATAAAAGTCCAAAGTTCTGTTAAATCTTGAAACGTGTGCGCCTCTTCGTATCTATGATGCTGATCTGAGATTTTATTAAAAACAATGCTTTTTCTCTCGGGTATTTCGACAGGTTCATGCTACTTCTACGCCTTCTTTTCCAGTTTCTCAGTCGTCGCACAAAATTATTGTAGTTTCAGTCGGCTGGAGCAATGTCTAGCAGTCTAACTAGAGTTGCATTCACAGAGCGTAAACTTCGACAAAGCAGCGCGCTGTTTACCAAATGGAAGATTGACAGACAGACAAACAAAGAGATAAACGGATCATTGCTAAATTTTGTTCAATTGTTCTTCGAGGCATTCCTAACAGTTCCCGTTAATTTGATGAAAAGTCCTTCCAAAACAGTTGAGTGATGTAGCCAAAAGACGAGCGGATACTAAGTAAATGGGCTGACGGAGGATCACCAAAAGTTAATCCTCTTTCTAAGGATATTTCATGGAAATCCTTCGATACTGTTTTGGGTTGTGTTGCTGAGAGACAGACAGACAGATAATTATTCCCTTGTTGGCGGAGCCAATAAAAACTGGAAAAGATAAGCAACAGGAAATGCGGACTGTTAAACAAGACTCGTTCGTAAATAAAATTGGTCGAGTGTGCTTTAGTTTGTGCTGTGCATTTATTGGACAGCTATATATAATAAAAAAATGAATAGTACTTGATATCCATGGAATAACAATGCGTTTCGCCATTGAATGCACAAAAAAAGAAGTAAAAAATTTTAATTGGTATGATATTGAAAGCAAACGCAAATTTGGGTAAGTCTCGAACCAATGAACTAACGATATTTAATGCATAATTGTACAACTACTTCGCGACAAAACTGTGAACGATTGGCAGCAGATACGTTTACCACTTCCAGAGATGAATGAAAGGGTGAACATATATTAACGAGCTTGAAAGATCACATAACATATTGCACATTTCCAAAGAACAAGGGCGTAATGAGAATTGATAACAAGCAAGTAGAGGGATGCTAACTTTTAGTTATCAGTGATCAAAATATAAGATGCTTACACTGAATAGTTTGAACCTCAATCTCCTGTAGAATGACGTTCTACCTGAAGTACAAGAGACTAGGAGCGTATAGTATTTCCATAGATATGTGGAGCCCGTGATGGAGTGTCGTCCCACTAAGGATACACAAATATTCGACATGGAAATAAAGAATAGAATGAATCCCCATCATTAGAAATTGGTATTAAAGTACAAGGAAGTACAAGGAAGTTCAGCGGGCTTAATTACTTCTAAGTTTTAAGGAAATGTATTTGTTTCCCGTGGGGCAGCGCCCCATGTGAATCATAGATGAGGTACGTGCGTTTTGTTAAGCAATGTATGTTTGGTAAGCAAAGTGTGTCAAGAGTACACGAGATGTGTTATAGCCGACAAGGTGCGGTGTGAAAGGAGCGTGTTATAGAAGATAAGATGCATTAAGTCGGATGCTCACGCACGACTTTCGCCGACGCTTTCTCCTGAATTCGGTTGTGTTGCCGTGACTGTGACTATAGTTTGATCATAGACAACAATTCATCAAACTTCAAGGAGTCTGTGGTTTGACATATTTCTTCAAAACGCAAAAAAATGGAAGCATAATATCTCTCTGAAATTGGAACTTAATCAGTACTTGGTATGACAATGAAAAGTTTACCACTGGCAGTTACTACAGTGTGAAAATTGTTACCACTGGAAGTTACCATAGTGTAAAAATAGCAAGAGTTTGAAACTGAGGAGGTGTTTTGGGGCAGCTTAGTAGTGGGCAAGATGAAGCCGTGGCTGCGGCATGGTAACCGAATTAATCGAATTGGCTCTATGCTGATAACACCGACAAAAGTTGTAATTGAGCTCCCGACATCGATGTAGCTGAAGCTTCTCAAGAGTCGTAGGTCAAACAAGGTGCGTTAGGACTACGATAGTGTATACTGTGATAGCGTTGAATATGTTCGCTGCGCTTTAAGAAAGGCGAAAACAATAGAAAATCGTGGAACTTCCACGGGTCCCGCTAGGTATTATCATTATTAAAATAAGACTTGCGACGTGAGGACGGGGGAATTTAAACGCCATAAGGTGATATCAACCCCCACGCAACCAGACTAGCAAGAGAAGAAAGAAAAAGAAAATAAAGATCACAGAATCACTCTGTTTAGAAATCGTTTAAAGCTGCTATTCCCGCACCAACAAAAGTAGAGCCATCAAGATTATTACAAAAATATACACAAGATGGAACAAATGAACAAGAATACTGGCGTGTGCGATATTGTACTGATTCCAAACTAAAAGCAAGAAGAGCACAAGTACGCCACCCTAGAAAATAGCTCCTAAAGAAAAACAGTCAGGGGATAACTACATCAGTAAAATATTTTATAGAGAAAGCAAACCACACCAGCTCTGCAAAGATGCGCCAGATCACAAGGAACATCATCCAGCATAAACGCACATAGACGAACCACTCTGCCAAGCAAGCTCACATGACAATCGGCTGCAGAACACCAAACTAAGGAGCAGTATTCCAAGAGGGAAGGACATAGCAACTAAAGCAGCGATGTATCAACTCCACCGAACCGAAAACGTTCCGAAGTGCATTGCATAAGACCGATTTTCTGCGATGCTCGTGAGGCAACTAAACGGATGTGGGCTTAAAACGTCAACTTAGGATCAAACTTTAAACTTGTCAACAGAAGACAGACTACGATACACTGAAAATAAGCAAATGTTCCTAAACGAGCTACAGACTCGCAGCACCATTAGCTTATAACATGGACACTCATATTCTCTTTGCCTGGATACAACACCTTTACGAACGTAAGCAGCAGCACGAGTATCGCAATGGCAATACTGGCTTGCCAAAATTCGAGACCAGCAGCGTCTCGGAAACATGACGATAGTTAAAGACTAGCGTCTCGGAAGTCTGTACTAGATCATAATTAGAACAGGTTACAGAGAGCTCAGCCATATTAGCATAAAGACCACGAACATTAGGTCACAAGATGCGGCAAGAATGAACACCAGAAGCATGAGGACCAAGGTTAACCTTTCCATTCGAATAGCGAACAGTCATGCATGCAAAATAAGAGAAAAAACAATTACCATAAGAGAGGGGACGACGGCAACCATCAAAAAACAAACCAACAGTGACGAGATCTACTAAAGTGGCCAGCTATCAACGCGTTCCAGGCCCTGCCATCAATAGTGCGGACTCTGGCCGAAAAGAAGGGAAGGAAAAAAACATCAGGTGGTACTTCCTGATGCATAGAGAGGAGCAGACTGTGGAAAACCGAGTACCCAGCTAAATTCAGACACAGAGACAAAAACACGAACAAACAAACAGATGATAACAAAAAATCGGTCGTTTCCTTTTCAAGATACACCTAACAACTCATGTAAATTTCATAAAAATAATTCAATAACTTCTTGAGTTATGGTACTTAAAAAAAAGAGGCAGATAAACAAACATGCAGTTGAACGGATCTTCCCCATCTGTTACTTTCAACATGACTAACAATTCTAGTAAAATTCGTAAAGATCCGATCATACCTTTTTAAAAGATCTTGGTAACAGACAAAGAGCAAAACAGTTAAAGAGATAAACAGACAATTTAAGGAAAAAAACAAACTCGATAAAAACATAACCTCCTTGGCGGAAGTCATTACTTACTTCTTGCGACACAGGCGTTTCAGCAGACCGATAGATATAGATGGAATGGCTACAAAACGGTATAGAAAAGCCTGATGACCTGATAAACCGTGATTCTTCGGTGACACATGAAACTGTCACTCTTTCGTTGCCCGTCAAATTCAGTTAAAAAAGAACAGAGGGTCAGAGCTATTAACTACAGAGGCGACCACTTTCGAAACCCGTGCTAAATCTTTTCGAGTCTAAATAACATGAACAAAAGCTCTAATGTATCTCAATTAAAAATTCGTATCTGGGATGCACCCTTGAATTATTTGGGTTTGTTAAAACGTCCATTCACTTTTTAGGTAAAAATTCATTTATTTATCAACGCTTGTTTTGGATATGTAAAGAATATCTGGAACTTGTCTGGTCGTCAGGCTGCAGTCTCGACAGCTTTCGGCTGGTTGGTCGATGTGGAACGCTTTTGGTCGGCCAGAGGGAGGTGAATCATATGCTGAAACATTCCCTGATCGAAATCGAGTTAACCCTTTCCGTCAAGTCCGGTCTCTCTATTTGCATTGCTATCTTTCGGCAGTTGCTTCTTATTTACTCTTTTCTGTAGTAAAGTGTGTGGCATGTGGCGGTAGAGCTAATCCTGTGATCCTCCACTTACACTTAAGCGGCTCAAATGCGAGAAAAAAAATTAAAACCTTTCTTCTTGGAGGCTTACTACACACTGGAGTAAACATACTCGTTGTACCGAATACATTTTCCAAGAAACACAACTAGAACGCGCCGTGGCGTGAGACCATCCACCGCGGGAGGAGCAGATGCAAAGAAGTCATATCTGATGATCAGCTAATCCTAGTTTCTGAAATGGATGCTGTGTCCAATAAGGTTGAGGCACCGCACCCGTGAACTATTGCTCTTTTAATATTATAGAAAAAATAGAACGCCTCTTGGTGTGGTGAAGGGTAATTAGCCCCAGCGGAGGAAAATTCAGTGCCGTCATTTTTTATGGCCAGCTAGGTCTAGTTTTTGGCATGGGTCACTTCTAGGTCAACAAACCAAATTCCCTACAAAAAAAATATGAATATTGCTCAACTCCTTCGATCACTTTATGGGTGGACAGACTAATACATTTACAAGTATATATATATATATATATATATATATATATTAATATTTTCTTGAGATGGCATACATGTAGGTTTCGATTAGAAGCAGTTAAAGAAATTTTGGTACCCACGACGCGCGTTTCGCTGTTCTATAGCTCATCAGGTGGGAGGGTCAAAGTTGGTAAATATAGTTCTTGAAATCTTGTGAAATTTAGAGGAAGGTGTAACTATGATACCGGCAGTTCCAAAAGTATAAATGAAACTTCTAATCATGCAATTGTTGATAGGCTTCATTGAAAATTTTATTTATACTTATGGAACAGCCGGTATCAAAGTTACCCCTTCCTATGGTAACCTCTCTAAATTTCGCAAGATTTCAAGAACTAAATTTCCCAACTTTGACCCTCCCACCTGATGAGCAGGAAAACAGCGAAACGCGCGTCGTGGGTATCAAAATTTCTTTAACTGCTTCTAATCGAAATCTATATACAAATATATATACATAGACCGCAACAGTACTTGACTCTTATAGGTCTGGCGCTGGCGGACAAAAGTCAGCAACTAGAAAATAGGATTTTCTCAACAGCTATTCTTTTTCCCCTACCTAATAGTGAAGAAAAAAATTCCAAAGTACCCAACATCTTTCTTGCAGAGAATGTATCTTGGATACGGCGGGGACGCACTTGGGTGCTTGCCTGTATGACCGTTTCTGGACATGTTCATGATAGCTAAAGAGAAAAATTTCAGTTTTCCCAATTTGGCCGCCACCGTCAGAGGCCACTTTTGGACATAAGAGTCAAGTACTGTTGCGGTCTATGATATATACTTAAATCTTCAACGAAAATATTATCACCTCTCACACTTCGTTCGCGGGTAATAAAGATTACCTGTTGATTATAAAAGCGAACAGCTGATAGTGAAAAAAGAACTGACATTTTGGCCAACTCAGTTTTATCCTTCCACTATTGAGCGGCAAACTTTCGTCTGTACAGAAAAGGTGACATGTGCTATGAGAATATTTAATCTGCTGAACCATGTCTAACCTATCTCACCTCTACAAATTTACGTATCTCGTTTGACCTAAAGCATTTGAGCTATCCAGTGAATTGCTCTTGAGTTAATTATGTATTGAAATTCCCTACGAATATCCTGGTCCACTACATTGTCAATACATACTGCAAAATTTAATATAGAGTTACACTACGAATAGACAATAAAACACTAATGATGAGTTACTATACGAGTTACGAGCTACAGAACGAGCTACAACACTCACTTTTTCCTCTGTCACATGACGGTGTTGCCTGATATCCCGGGCGATGATGCTGAACAAATGGTGAACGCTTAGTTCATTAAACTGAAATTTACGAGATGAGCAACAACGTACTCGGTAAAAGAAGCTTCAACCAATACTAATCCTTCAAGGAAGGTTAATGTTACATACCGCCACTTTGTTACCAATGTCAATAGAACTGCATCTACCTTGCCCCTTAGTCATGGCTGAAACTTAATAAAAGGAATTTTTCAAGTTTCTCTCTTACAAAACTCTCGTACGATCGGTGTTATAATGTTATGCTACATCATTCAGTTGAATTTCTTCCAATGTGAAGATAAAATTGTTATTTTTAGCTAAACTCCGAAGCCTCTTGCCTTTACCATCTGACGAGATGCATAGAGCAAGTGATGGCATAGTGGGGCATATATATTTATATAAATAGAAAGAGTGGAGCCAGGACTCGATCTTGAGATTACCACGCAGCCACAATCAGCTGGAAAATCTTGAGCCGAAGAAAGAATGGTGCTCATCAACCACCATTATAATAATAGAAAGCTTGTTGGATTAAGTAGAAGAAAATTCATCTGTTGAATAATAAAGAGATGACATAAAAAGGAATCGAGTTTTTCTGTAACATTGCAAATGAGGTTCTTGAATATGTTCGACACAATTTTTTGCACCCTCTTCACCTAAAGGGAAACTAAGTTCTTCTTAGGAGCAGAAAGGCTCGATCTTGAGGTAAGTTTCCATTCCTGCCGTTCATACTCTATTCTGCATGTTTTTCTTTTTCTGAATTTCTTCTTAGCAGTTAAAGCTTCACGGCGAGCAGAGACCGGATGGATTCACTGCTAGCAGCCATAATATGTTGCTGAGCGCTTGATGTAAGCTGTTCTAGTTGAACTTTATTTTTTGTTGCTTGTGATTTCCAGGCATTTAAGATTTACTATTTTGATTGCATGCAAGAGGGAAATTTTGCTGCCCCGAGCTCATGATGGCATTGATCCCAACTCTTGTTGAAGATCAAACCTACATATAAGATACATAAGTTGCAGTACATATAAGCCTCATCACAAGCAAAAAGAAAGTTCATCACAAATTCATTGACCTCCTTTTTGTCTGCCAAGAAGTCTATTTTAAATATAATAAGCATATATCTCAAATGCATCAATATACTGTATTTGCCTAAAATTAAAATGCTGACTCCGTATTGGTATGAAATTCCATTAGATTAAACATTTTAATATGAATATTCTGTGTTATGTATGTCTAGTTCTGCTCAGCATCGAAGATTAAATAAGAAGACGGTGATCAGGAGAACAGTATAAATCATCATGTGCTAATAACGAACGTTTCAGGAATTTTACCCACCATCCGCTGTACAGAAAAGGCATATGAAACTTTACGACCAGCTCAAGAATTTGCGAAAAATACAAAATAACAACAAAAGACGTGTAGAAAATAACGGCCAACGCTTAAAAATCTACAAATGAAACTCGCTTTGAGATTCGCTATTGGAAGGTCTGAATATAAAAAGTTAGAGAGTTTCTAAAATGCGCAAGCAAACGAAGGAAAATTGAGCACCTAAAATCATAAAACTTTCGGGACCGATTGCACCGCCGCATCGTTTGTTCGATCGACGTTCAACGTTCCACATTAATTTTTTTTCCCGCTCGTGTTCACTCTCTAGAAAAGTATTGCTTTATTTCTATATGGTCTGCTATCCTTTGTTTACACTTTGCTTGATCATACCCGAAATGCTTCATTTTTACTAAATTAGGAGTTGAAATGCTTGTCTGGTTTTTACTTTCTGTATCACGCGAATGTGTAAGGTACGAAAATGTGTGTTAAAGAAAATTCCATAAGTCGTATCACTGATATCGGCTATCTACCATCGCTGTTTTGGCAGCACCGGAACGAAGATGAAAATGCGTGGCCGAAACTTAACCCTATACTGTTTTGAAAGCAAGACCCACTTGACGTGCTGTCAGTAGTGCTACTTGTACCAAAACAGATCGGTTCGTTCACCCACTTAAAAATATTCAGTGGAAGTGCCAACCACCCCCCCCCCCTGGCCAACCAGAAGAGACAAAAGCCAGGGATCCACCCAGCAGCTGCTCCGTCCTACGCACCGCAGTGCGTGTCTTTAGGCGAGACTTACTGTCTCTTTAAATGCATTGCAGCTGAGTGCTCTGGAGAGGCAGTTCGTCTTTGTTGGCTGCAAGGCACTCACTTTATTACCAGATGAGGTGGCGTGCTGACTTNCGCACCGCAGTGCGTGTCTTTAGGCGAGACTTACTGTCTCTTTAAATGCATTGCAGCTGAGTGCTCTGGAGAGGCAGTTCGTCTTTGTTGGCTGCAAGGCACTCACTTTATTACCAGATGAGGTGGCGTGCTGACTTTTTTATCAATGAAAGTTGTGCTTTCACCGATATCGGAATGTTTTTTATTACATACCAAAGACTGAAGAAGCAGAATGCTGCGAAGGTCATATCATAGCCCGCTATTCTTATTCAATGGCAAATTCTGCTACATCGAAGCTTAACAACTGCATAAGTATATAATATTAGTTGGTAATGATTGTGGCACAGCGAGTCTCATTTATAGGAAAACTGCCAAAACGCTATGTTTTTACGTGTTTTAATTTAGGCGCACATTGAGTCTCTCTTTACTTGGTACAAAATCATTGGTGTTACTTGTGCCATACAGACAAAAATTGTGCAAACTGGCAATCAAACTACCATTGAGCTTTCATATAATGGAGAGCTTGCTATACCATAGTAGTTGTTGTCGCTGTTACTGCAGTTGCTGTGGTTCTGGTGGTGATTGTTGTTCTGATTCCTCGAGTTGTTGTATTGCCGATTTTGTTTTTTATGTTGTGGCTGCTGCTGTTTTTGCTCTTCTTACTGTTATTGCTGGTACTGTTCTGGCATCAGTGGTAGTGTTTTCCGTTAAGGAGAGTGACGCAAAAGACATTCGTAATATAAAAAATATAAAGTACCTAATCTTCTGCATAACTAACACTTTGTTTCAATGGATGCATAGTGGGGATTTGTCGTATAAGAAGCTACAAGCATTTTGATTTAATTTACAGCATTTGGAGCTGAAAAATAGTATGAAACTCGTTCATTTCTCACTGACCCCTATTTTTGGTGAGTTCGCCTGTTATTTTTTCTTGTATATTCGGAATTATAACTCTCATCTTTTCACAGTTCATTATTTAAGTAGTTTTAAACGTGGACAAAAATCAAAGTTTCTAGTCGGCTGATTTGAATATTGTCTGGTAGATACGATGTGCGTATATCGTTAATAGAAACGCAAAAGCTAAGAAATCACCAAAGGTGTTGTGCAATGTACCAATATTGCCACAAAATATGCTGTCAAATGGAGCCCTCAAGAAGCAAGTAGCCAATTTTTAACACTTGCCAAGACCCACTGACATCCCCAGAAGTACCTCATCAATAATTCTTATGGTCCATTTCAGTATAATGCTTCTCTAGCTCGGAGGCATGACAGCAGACCTTGTAGATCGACAGCCTGTGAATTTCTTAAACGTTCCCTTTTAGGAAATTTGTGAATTCGGGGAAGACTTGCGACAAGTGAAGAACGGAAACGATGCCGTCGATACTGAATGCAGAATGATTGACAAGACACGTGCTTACTGTTCCGCGTTTAGCTACAGGAATTATTGCATGGTTGTCTATTTTTTTCATGATACGTATTTAAAAGTGAGATAGTACTCCGGAAACGTGATGATAAACTGTTATATTTTACTTTATGACACGCACACGGCCTATAAAATATTGGTTTCGACAGAAACATTGACGAGATCATCTATTTGTATGACGCCTATGAGTAAATTAGGTGATGTTTGATGAAAAATAATAATACACAATACTATTTATTTCTTTTTATGACAGATATCGGAAAATTAATTAGTGCTAAGGAAGAGGAAATAATAAATAATGTTCTTTAATTCTGTTTGCCATAACTAATAGAAAATAGATAGTGCTTGGGAAAACAATGAATAGTTCTATTGGCAGCCCGCGGACCATATAATATGAGGATGTCGAGTTTTCAGGATGTTGGTGTGTGAATCTGTCCTTCCATACCTGTTTCTGCTGTTACCCTCAGCGTGACAGCGACGTGTGTTTTCAACGTCGTTTTAAATTCCTTTTATAACGCGTATTGGACGATTTGATACCGTGTTGCCAAAAATGATGAAGTTACATTTGTTTTGATTTTTTTTTATTTTACAATGTGTCAAATATACTAGACTCTGAATAATATTTCTAATAAAGATGCAAGACTTAGCAATTGACAAACTAGTAGACGCAACAATGAGGAGTTAATTCTACTTCTTGATGGCACCTATTACACGCTTAGACAGTGCATAGAAAAAATGAATGAATATGATTTTACTTTTTCTGTCTGTGGCTAGCACTGGATAACTGAACAATGTGGGAAATTAAAACAACCGACTGCTCTTGAGTATGTATAGATAATGACTAATACGAGATGAATATATAGTGCTTGATTATAGAAAATAACGAATTAATTTGTATGTTCTATGATAATACGTGCCAGATGATTAAATTTTTGAAAAGTAAATAGCAACTGATTCTACACATTTCACGTTTTTCGAATGTTTTGTGAATTAGTAAAAAATAGCACTTAAGAAAATGAAATTACGAATAAGTACATAAGTTTAAATTAGCGTTCATACTGGAAACGGCGTTGCTGGGAAGAAAAATTCGAGTACAGTTCAAATATCCGTGTATCTCAGTCTCTCAACTGTACATGGCTGCTCTGCAAGTCATGCAAAGCCCTCCAATTTGAAGAAAGCCTTTCGAAAATATCGCTTCTTAAAACCAGTAAAGTCAGGAGCTACAGCGGAATCTAAAGCAAGTTTGTTTCAGGTGGGAGTCGTAAAATATTTTACGTTAATCCGGATCAGGGCTCGGACCCTGGTCTGTAAATGCTGCTATATGCAGCTACTCGGTGTCCAGCAAGTCTGGCTTGTGTACTCCAGCTATTTTGCAATTCTTGAAATACTGCAATGGCGCAAAGCTCTCCACGGTAAAATCAATTGCACAGAAGCAACAACATTATTATTACTATTTATTGCAAAAGTAATATCTGATTTCATGGGTCATACTAAAAGTGAAGAAACTAGTAAAAAATATTTTTTCATTATTTACAAGCATGACCTCCTCTAGCTTCTAAAACATCATCATCATTTTACAGACGTATTAGCCATAAAATGGGTACTACGTCTGTAAAATTATTTAGGCTTTGAAATAAAACGTCCAACCTTTTCTCTTGATACCAACCTAAGATGGTTCTATAGTCCCCAAAAGAGCAGATAATCAAACGGGGAGAGGACAGTATAATATCCCTGATGCAGTAATACTTCCAGACTAAGCTCTCCTACTGTAGACGTTTCTGGCCACAACAACTCTCTAGAGGCAGTATGTATGGTGTTACCGCCTGTTTTTCTAACCCCAAAACCTTCCTACTCAATTTCAACTGGCGTAGCAGGCTTGTATGGATTATGCTAAATTCGCCTGCACTCTTCCTAATGGTAATGGTAGAATATTGTGAGTGACAATAGCTTGCAACTCTTAATTAGGAAACAAATTTTCGTGGACATTCTTCCTTTGACTCGCCTTGAAAACTAAAATCTATACTACAGAGAGACGAAAACCACACCTCCTGCAGCTTCCTTTATTCCCTGCTAAGGATTAGTTACCTGCCGATGTGCTCTGGCAGTCGTAGGGTACGGACGGGTGTGTCTGTGCTCGGCTAGGCTGAATCATATGGCGAGTAACAATGCCATTCTCGCGTCACTTTGAGTTGCTTGCATCACGGTAATGAACTATTATGCTTTTACGGCTTTACTATCTTATATAATTATCCTCATGAGATAGCCTTCCGTTAGAGATGCTTCTGTAAAACGTTCTTACATTTTTGGTAGCCGGGCTCTAAGCTACTGCGTTTCCTGTTCATCTCCTCTCAGGGATGCCGTTGGACCAAAAGAGCTCTCATCCGCCTTTAGAGTGGTATTTCCTCCAACTCAGGGGCTACCCAGATCCCTAAACCCAAAGCCGGCCCATACAAACAAAGAGGCGTCCGGTGGCCGGACATTGGGGGCGGCCTGATAACGAGCAGCCCAAGTGTAGATAATAAACTTTATTATTATTATTATCATTGTCTCCATATAAGAACTCTTTTCGCCCTGTTCTGCTGTATTTCCCCTGAGACCGAAAAATGGTGCAAAACTAGTGGAGTAAAACATACAAATATGATTTTAAATTAGAGAAACTTACTGGCAGGTAATGCAGAGGATAGCGAACATTATTATTGTAATCTGAGAGAAAAATATATGAATTACTAACTGTGGCATTACTAAGCTATAAGGTAAAGTATAATTTAATAAAAGCTTTAATGCCTTTTATTTAAAAATTGGACAAGATATTCTTTTGATATTGTGCTGTGGGTCTTAGTTACAATTCTATAGTTTTAATTTTTTGCCGCAGATGTTTGATACAATCTAGATATTCCTACTTTTTGAAAAATGGGTTCCAAGAATGACGCGCATTGTAACTTGAAGTAAGGTATCTTTAACAAATTCCATCACTCTGTTTGCTTGTTTAGATTGATTTACAACATTTCGTTTGGCTTCTATACAATTTGTTTGGTTATTTTAGATGCACGTTTACTCTCAGTTCTACAATAGTTGGTCGCTTTCATTAGGAATGCAATGTTAACTACGGTGGTATAACTACGTAAAGGTAGCCCCACGCGTATCTCCGACTCCGCCTCCTTTATTTACTAGTCCGCTGTGACGTCATCTGGAAACCAAAACGCCAGCGACCGCCACAGTGCCTGGTTACAATTTTCCTTTGCTCAGTTGACTGAACGTATGACCAGACTTTAGCCACTTCAAAGAAAATGGTGCTGTTTATTGCAACAACCCTGTACATCTCTCCATGGTGTGATAACACCGTAAATGTACACTCTGAAGTCCATAACATGCAGGGTATTTTACTGTACATTTTAACGCATTATATGAAAAAACAAAGTGACATGAGATGTTTTATGGAAAATAATAAACAAATATATAAATTCTCAAAAACTAGTAGCTCCTTAATAAATATTTTAACTTTTAAAATAGTTATAATCATATAATATTGCTTACAGGACAAACTAAGCAAGGGCTTTTGGAACAAATTACGGTAGAAACATGTTAAATAAAATATCGAGGTAAGTTTAAATTGGTCTCCCAAGAAAAGTCAGTTCCCTCTACGTTTTTTGGGAAATTTTAAGGATATTCTTAAATTTCATGGAATTATGTGCTTGAAGGTTCAAGACAGGGTTAATTGGCCCTCAGCTAGAGCGTTAGAGGAGCTAGCTTCTGTACAAATCTTAGTTCTAGAATTACAGGTAATAACGCCATTTCATTCATAAATCAGTTACTGCCAACCATCACTATACTAGCCGCAAGTGCTCCAAATATAGAGACCCTTAGTTGTAGAGGCAAGTACGAGCACCTCACATTGATGCTATCCAAGTTACAGCGCGCAGATAATTGCTAAGCATGAAGATAGTACACTAACTGTTCTCGAATGCAGCTTCATGTGGCAAATTTTCAATGCTCTGTGACCTCTAAATAGTACGACAATCACAGGTTTTCCTTCACCCGTTCGTGTAACGAAGAGAACGACAAAGATATAAAGAAAAACGTTCTAGGGAGAAATGGAAAGCCAGCGGCGTCACTGTGATTTAGAAATGGAGGGGAGGGAGCCTAGCCCCAGGGGTGTGTATGCAAGTCTGCACCATTTTCAGTATACATAAATATGTATTTAATAAAAACACCCAGTTGGTTTGGGTAAACATCTCAACTTCAGAGCCTCAAGAACAGATGTGAACTCAAGGAGTATGACCCGAAACCAGGAATACTGATGTGCTGCATGAACAGGCGTGAGTTATATTTATTGGTTTCATTCTTCATGGAAATGTTACAGGCCAAGAATTTTACTAGAGTATTTCAAAGACCATGATTTTCGTCTACAAAGATTGTCATGGACCAAGATTTCCATGGCCCAAGATATTCATGGACAAAAGATTATCATGAACAAGATTTTCATAGACGAGAAAATTGATGAACAAAGATTATACCAAACAGAAATGAATGAAGATTTCACTGACAAAGATTTTTGGGGGCAAATATTGTGAAAGGCTGAAAATTTTACCGACAAAGACTATAATGGACAAAGATTTTATGGATACCTAAAGATTTTAATGGACAAACATTTTGATTACCTAGACTTCTGTCAGCAAAAAAAAATTATCAGGTAGAGAGTTTTTATCGTAAAGTAAAAAAGGTTGAATGCCTATTCCAAGTGCGAAGAAAGCATTTTCTTATTTTAATTTTTCCACC
>LQNS02276929.1:3275340-3288003 GCA_001587735.2 Parhyale hawaiensis | reverse complement strand
AACCAATTAGGGCAAATATTCATTGATGAAATTTTCTCTAGCAGCATACCATGGTGAACACTATCAAATGCTTTGGACAGATCAAGTAGTAGGAGAAGAGTGAAATGACTTTGATCCATATTCTGGTATTTATTGACTGGTTATCCATTTTTCTTTCCTTTCATAGGCAATTGCAGTTAAGAGCAAATAATTTTTCAGTCAGGTTTTACTTTTAAAATGATGGCAGTGAAAAGGTGTACACCGCTTCCCAGCTCATGCCTGAAGGTCAGTAAGCACATCATGACTGTATGCTGATTGTATCGCTGTAGCGCTGACCCTCCCGTCTGTTGTTATATACTGTAGCTCTTAGGACGTTTTAATTTATAGCACAGAAGCAGAGCAAATCCAAGTAGAGGGTTTTTTAGAAACATTGTTCGTAATGACACTGAAGGATGATTTTCATACTTCTTACTACTGCGAATTTCATTGAAGTAACCCGCCTTTTGACCAATTAGTATGGCATGACTAGTTTCTGAAATGATCGTGATATGTTTCTCTGAAGCTTGGAGCAGATTTTGCATGAAGCTGCAGTCGTTAGAATAAGAAATGCGTTATTGGTAATTAGAGACTTTCTCCAAAGCTCACACTTGCCCTTATGGATACACAGAGGGCAGTGTTTTCTCTTACGGTGCTCCAACTTTCCCGATCGAGTAGTATTGTAAGCGTTGGTATGGACAATGCTGGGCACCGCTACACGATAACGGTGGTCATTACCGTTACTCGTTACCCACATAAATTACCGGGGTGTTTCCGTTACTTGTTCCTTGAAACCAATATTTTGCATCATAACAATATACGAGGGGGAGGGTACTGCGTTTTTTTTCAAGCATAGGTACGCATACCTAACTATAGAGAGTAATGGTGAACTCGGTCATATGCAGCCTTAGCATCGGGAAAGTACCAGTACATACTGTAGAAGATCCACGGTAATGAAATTAATTATAACCCGCTATAGTGTAAATATATGCATTTCCATTCCATGCTGGGCTTTCCCAATCAGCAATTTTCGGCGGAAACACCGATGATTATGGGTGTAAAAATAATAAAATAGTCGATAATAAGTGTTCTTCTGGAAATTGCAATTTTAAGTGGAATTCCAATAATAAATAACGAAAAGTTTAATGGAATTCCACTCATACGATCCACGATAGTTTTCTTCATTTATCAGTGGAATTCTGTATCTACGATCAAGAACGGAATTCCTCACCTAATGCGTGAAAGAATATGAGCGGGCTTACAAACATACTGATATGGCTGGGTTTTCTACCATAACTGATCACTATAATATCACATGACGTAAAGTTTGAATGCGCAATATCCGGTAATGCTTATTATAGTTGAGAGTATTATCATTTTTCTTCGTTTTAAAGCATTGTAGAAACTTCGACGATCTATATAGTCGATAACCATCTTGGCGTTATTTGTCCAGTTTGTTTTCTAATTTTATTACCGTTTTGGAAATCAAGCGTAGTCACCCAACACTTTTAGTCATTTATTGTATCCCTTGTAACTCATTATTGCATTTTTTGACAAAAAATAAATATTGTTATCTATTTTAGAGCTTATTTGGTTTCTTTTATGAGGTTTTAAGGACAAAATTATTCCATTAGGTTTATATAAAATGTTGTAGGCTGCACTGCATTTGGCCTTTCGTACCCTTACAACGTGTATAGTACCTATCAGAATTTGGAAATAGAGATGAAACTTCCTTTAAGCTGTAAGAAAATAGCTCGATTCCAGCTTAGAGTTTTAGAAAAGTTATATATGAAAGTGTGTGCACTGCATGCACTGCTCTGACTTTTTTCTTTGTAGATTATGCAGATTGCAATATCTGTAAATAGGAAGGGAGCTACTACTGGCGGATACGGCTAACAGACAGAATAGTATGTAATGAAGCATGAGTATAAATCATCCATGTTTATCGATAACTTTCCAGCCATAATTAAGGTTAGATGTCTTGAAATCAGCTCAACCATAAAGGTTGAGAAGCGCCCCAAAATTTCCATTGAGTACGGACGACTTTCATCCATGCCCGACCATAATCATGGTTGTTTTCTTCTATTATATCTGCTTGGGTTGGAGCCAAAATGGTTGTCTGTAGTTATCATATACATACCGTACGGTGACATTCGTCTCTCAAGTACTAGTTCAGCCACTTTGAAAGACACGTAGCCACTGCTAAAGGGAGATAATTTTTCTTGTCTGCCACATATTTTGTTTTGTGTTGAACAATTTGTGATATGAAAACCTTCGTCAAGTAAACTAGGTGGAACCTAAAGTAATGGACCACGTGAAAAAACTGCTAGCAGCGTTACGGTACCAGTCTAGAGCGACTATAGTTATAGGCCTCAACTGGTGTATAAACAACGCCGGACGCTTTGTTATTCTTCAGTTTTTTTTAACGCTTGAAAAACCTCGCCTTTTGATACGGCGCGTTGTTCTTTAGAGAACGCCAGATTGTAAAGGATACTCAGTTCATAATACCGGCACAAAGGGCTTTCCCTTTCCAAAATTCCATAATACCCCAATCCGACGTGACTCCACTGACTGTAGAACGGTGTAGACTTAGTGTTTCAAACTTTTCATTTCTTTCCAGAAATCCAATTACCTTTCCGTAGAATTCTCTTTGCGTAGAATTCGCTTTGTCGTAAAATTCTTTTTGCAGCAGCAGTCCCTTTGCCGAGCAGTTTGTTTTCCTGGTAATTCTCACACTGCAAATTTCTTTGAGCTATGGACATAACTAAGTCTAGCCAAGCTCAAACAAACCCTTTTCCTAGCTCTGTTAGGTGTACAAATCGTTAAATTACTATCTCTAGTTAGGTCCAGCATATATTGTAATATCGTTCTCTTGGTCCAGAATAACCTGATATGCACGAGTATATGTGTGGTTTGTCCCGAGTGAAAAGAGATGACGGTGTTTCAGTGACTGTAAGACGCAGCTATCCAATGCAGCCAAGTCCGTGTAGCGGCCTCACGTGCGCATATAGGGCCAGAGCGAATCTCCTACATTTTGTTTTTAATTGAAACTTGGCAGTTACTCAAAATCAAAGCAGTAGAACAAGCATCGCCGTTTGTTTATTTGTTTTTACATGTGTAAGTTTCGTGTCACGCTCTTAACAAAATAGATAGGTAATAATGAGAATAGGTTGCGAAAGATGGCCGAAGAGGGAACTTTAACCGTATACACTTTCTGCTCTGCCAACGTTGAAATCCAAGCAATTAAGAGTAGTTGAAACCTGTGTAACTTCCACAGAATAAAAGTGATATCTTGGATACGCATTGTGTATACGAAATCTGAAAAAAAGTTCCTAGTCAGAGAGTAAATCTTCTACGTATGACCTGCGAGCAGTTACAGCCGAAATAATAAAAAATTTCCTCTATCTAATGTTGATGAAAGCATCATTGTGGTGCTAACTACGGAGGGACAAAAAAAAATGATCAGCATACTAGACCGGTCACTGCTTTGGCACCTATTGATCCCTCCCCAGGTCACATCTGGAATGCCCTAATTTTCCCTTAACTAATAGTGATGAAAGTATCATTGTGGTGCCAACTTCGGAGTAAGTGTAGAGGGAGACGACATAACCCGAATACTGCACGGCAGCCTGCGGGCCACTTCATGGCACTAGCTGGCTGGCCCACTAGCTGGCGTGCTGGCTCTCTGGAATGGGTGGCGTAGATGCAAGCTGAGATTTCTTTTAGTTGTAGAGCAGTAGAATCGTGCTCTTCTTCATTTGCTTTAGCTGCGAAGACCGTCTACGCGAGAAAATTTTCAGTTCTCGATGCACTTGAGCTAAATGGTCTTCGGTATCCAGGTTACAACGCTCCATAAATATTTATCACTTTATGATTCTTGAACGATAATTATTTGTAAGCAAGTACCGCCAAACTACTCATGCTTGCCCAAATGGCTGCTGAACCAGTTTAGGCCAAGCAATTGAGTCTCATATCTAAAGTGACTTCGAGAACAGAGCTCATCAGGACGCCGCTGCAGAAGGCTTCCATGAGACATCCACCGCGAACCAATTTTTGGTCCGACTGCCGAGGACTTATGTTGTCTCCCTCTATACTTACTCCCAGATGCTAACTAATTTACGGAGGGACAAGCAGCGGTATCAGTATACGATACCGGGTGACCGACAAAAAGTAAACTCTCATGGTTTTGTTACCTGAATAATGAAGGGTGCTTTCTTGACAAAATTTACTACAGGTGCAGAGAATCTGACACGGTTTTTATTACATCCTATCTTATATCACATGCCGCCGGTAAGATAGTAACGATTTTTATCCATGGAAGCTTTCAACTTTTGTGTGGGTGACCCATTATATTATTTCTCGTCGCGTCCTTATTTATTTATCAATATAGTAGTGATACCACGTCGTTATAAAATAGCGACAGAAAATTAGTACTCCACAAAAATTCCGTTGTCTTCGTCATCAACGCATCGAAAGAATTTTCATAGGTAAATTCAACATTCTGTCTGGAGTCACTGACTTAATTCAGTGGCCTTTACGTCGACGAAAACCTCTGATGCTGTTGTCGTTCACAGAACCTGTTCTGCTCTATCCTAACCTGTCCTAGTTCTTAAGCGTATTTCGCCCAACGCTATCCTGACCTAACGTGCCTGAACTAACCCTAATATACCTAACTTGACCTAACATACTTAACGCACTATGCAGACAGTCATCAAGAATTTCCGTGAATGTCATTTCGCCCTCAAATGCTGTACCACACTCGACAAAAAGGTCATCCGATCGAGGAGCAAATTCAGCAGGATGGGTCTAGACCAATCTCTTTCGTACCTATCGAACAATTCAAAGTAACTTGCAGTCATTTCCCCTGCTACCTATTCACTTCTACTGCATGTAACTTCTCCATTTCTTTTGGAACTTTGGTTTAAATGGTTTCGATGCTATCTGCTATGTCAAAAGTGTAAAATAAATTTTCACACTGTTACAACGATGATAGCCGGCATGGAATCGTGTATGTCAAAGTTTTTTATAAACTACAAGATAGTACGAAACATTCAGTCGCTGACTATTATGCACAGTGAACAAAAAACAGTCGTGTAAAGAAGCGATAAAATTTATTAAATTAGTGTTGACCATTTACATTTTTTGCAACTTCTAATAACTTTACCGTAAATCACTGCAAGAACCTTTCTCCATCTACTTGTGCACTGAAACGTCATGCCAAGCTTGATGATCCTTCAATTTTCTGCCGCCGCAAACAGCAAAGATGTCGCTCCGTCTGCCCAACGGCTTGTTAACAGTCAACGCCCTTCCGATGTGCCTTGCTTCCTGGTAGTGGATGGACCCCGTCTAAGGCGGAGACGGCGGCAGAGGGCGATGACTCAGGGTCAGACGATGAAGCGGCCGGTGCACCTGAGGTAGGTACAAGCTGGACCTATTCAATCTGGAGAGTATGAGGAAGAGTTGGCAATGCCCGAGCAGCGCATCTCGCGCAACCAAAGGCCCATCCTCTACTCAGTTTATTGGGACCCTTGACTGAACAGATGGCACAAGGTGACGGACCTGGATTTGGATACACGTCTCTACAGCACAATAGTGACAGAAAGACCAGTGAAAGAGAGAAGCTTCGAGCCAAGTTATGAGGGGAACCTCTAGGTCAACAATAGATGCCCCAAAGTTGAAAGAATAGCAGGCAACACGAGGAAGTACCTCTTGAAGGAGTGTGTGCGTCTTGTTTGGCCCATCCAGGTGGAGACGGGTTAGTTCGCTTCTTGCAGTTCCACTGCAGTGACTTACGCCACGTTAAAAGTGAATTTGAACGCTTCCTAGCCTAGGAACAGATCCTTCTAGCGCCTATCCTGGAGACCAAGCTCACTGGTGAAGTCTCCTCGCCTACCTTTCAAAATTACAACTTAGTAAATTTAATGTTGACAAATCATAATCTTTAACGTTTCGGAATACCTCCCATCTTCAGAAAACTAGAATTATGTACGAAAACCTATCTTAATAAAAAAATTGTTATTTATGAAACAACAGCGGAGGAGATATATTGCTGGGACAAGGTCCAAAATACAAATGAATGAAGCGCTTCAGTTTGGAGGTGCCGGATCTCGATTCCTGTACAAGAAGAGGATTAAGTATGAATTGTGTGTAGAGGTACAGCCGATGTCATAATGTTAAGGCTAAGTTTTGCTTTATGGATCTAGATTGATTCTAACGTTGTGAGTTCGAGTGGGGTGGAAAAGTGAATGATGAAGAAGTCTTTCTTGCTGATAGGATGGTTATTTTGCTCTGCGTGGAGACGAAGAGCAGAATGAGCAGGTTCCGTTACTAGTAAACCTGTCCTACTGGATACGCCTAAATGTAAATATTGGTCTATTCTAGCTTCGTAGTGTTGTCTATTGCTACCTATACATGAAGCAGTGCAGCTTCGGCATTGGAATTTGTTGACAAGACAGGAAAATAGGGTTGTGGGGGGCTTGTTTTTGAATTTGAAATAGGATTCTATGGTAAATGAGACTTTGCATAAAAAATTGAAGTTTATATGTGGGTAAGCTTCAGTGAGAAATGTCTTTAGAGTGTTTACTGAGTTGACAGAGTTTTTGTTTTAATATGGAAGCGAGTGACAGAAGTCTGATTTACGGACAAAAAGTTTAGTTATTTCGTGATCGATAAGCTTGTCTAGGAATAGTTTGCAATAGTGATCTAGCAAGTGAAGAGTATAACCGTTATTCTGAAAACTATTCTGAAGAAAGTTTGCTTCATTTGAAAATGTGTACAAGATTGGAGGAAGACAAATGGTATGTCCGAAACTGTACAGTTTTTATTGCAATGATTTTTAATTGATCGTAGCAGTGACTGAAGAAACTTGTCCCAAGCGAAGTTCTAGTGTGTCTTCTGTCGCTGAATTTTGGTGTTTAACTTCCACAGTTCTAATGGAGAGACTACAACGTACGTATTAGATAAGGATCGGTACTATGAAGGTAAACCATAAGACCGCCACGGTAGCTGCATGCTTCCGTACTCAGCTCTAACACCTTGTATCGCTCGTTCGATTCCCCGTGCACACGAGCTCTTTGCAGATCTTGGTGTGCTGACTCGGCAGTTGTGTGTGCATGCTCGGCACCGTGGCGGAACTGCNGGCGGAACTGCTTTCCTCAGAGATGAGGGGGGTGGGGGGTCTCGGGTTATTTGTTCCTTCCGTCAAATTGGCGCCATAGTTCGTAACCCGAGGGCGACTGCGACTACACTTACTTATCCGGGGCCAGTGGGCCTATACCCGCAGCACAAACCAGTGCATGTGGGTTTCCCAGGTGAGGGTGTGGTCTAAGTTGACTTTACCTTTACCTTTACCACTACCGGCCTGGTATGGATCCAGTGCGCCACTATACCGACCCAATACCAACTAATAGCTGTTCGGAACCGAAAATACATCTGCCCAGTACCAACTGTTAACTTCCCAGTATCAAGAATACATCGGCCCAGTAACAACTAATAGCTGGCCAATACCGACAGTATACCGGCCTAGTAAAAGCTCATAGCTCTGCGGTACCGATAATTTCCAGCTCAGTACCAACTAATAGCTGTCCGGTACCAATAATATACCGGCCCAGTACCAGTACCACCAATTCATCGGTCCAGCACTGGCTCGTATCACTGTCCGTACCTACACTGTACGGACAAGTACCGGCTAGTAACAGCCCAGTACCGATATAGTAACAGCCCAGTACCGACTAGTAACAGCCCAGTACCAGCTAGTAATAGCCCAGTACCGACTAGTAGCAGACCAGTATACCGGCTAGTAACAGCCCAGTACCAGCTAGTAACAGCCCGGTTCCGGCTAGTAACAGTCCAATACCAGCTAGTAACAGCCCAGTACCAGCTAGTAACAGCCCAGTAACAGCCCAGTACCGGCTAGAAGCAGCCCAGTACCGGCTAGTAACAGCCCAGTACCAGCTAGTAACAGCCCGGTAGCTACTAGTAACAGCCCAGTCCCGACTAGTAACAGCTCAGTAACGGCTAGTAACAGCCCGGTACCGGTCCGGTACGCTAGCGTGTCGCGGCGCCACACCAGACGTGCGCGGCTCGATTACAACTCCCTTAATCCAATAATGAGGCGACGGCCGAATTAGCGAATTAAGTGGCAGCTGCGAGTCGATAAGCCCTCCCACTGACCTTGCTATCCACTAAATCCGCCCTCTTCAGTCCAGAGAATATCCGATAATTTCCTGTATCCTTCCTGGAAATATCCGCAGGATTACCGTGTTAACCATAATAATCTCAGCCTCCCTTCAAGAGTGAAAAATTTAGTCTATGAACTTTTCCCCTCTTCTCTTCAGTCCTACCGAGGAAACTTTTAAACAATGTAATCGTGGAAATCTCTGCTTCTGCATTTTTCAGCCATACGTCACAGTCGTGAAAACTTAAGCCTGTTGAAATTTTCAGCCATATATCACATTCACAAAAACTCTGCCTATGAAATTTTCAGGCATGCATCGCTCTCGTAAAATTCCCAGCCACTGAAACTTATCATTCACGCATCACAGTCATACCCTAACAAATTTTCGCGCTTTACAAAGGCTGTGTTTCCGTTTAAGCTCTTTGGACGGCCAAGCATTCGCTTAAGGCAAAAACCCCAGCCTCTGAATTTTTCAGCACTTCATCGTCCGGCGGCCGCCCATAGGCCACCCAAAAGCCTGCCCCGCAGCTAGCGTGCTAAAGCCTCTTTAAGTGCGAGCAATAGGTGGACGGCATCAGCTGGGGCCGCTAGTATATCAGTGCGCCAGGCAGGAAACAGCAGTCATGATGATACGGTAGACAGCAATCTCTTGCAACGGACCTTCTTAACTACGGCAATTAGTAACGGAGCGGCCCCGAAAGCGGCCGTTTGCTCCGGGCCGTGTTTACGGAAACGCTCCGATCCTGAAAAAAAAGTGATCCGGCTGCGAAGATCAGCAGCGTTGAAAGGTCTGATCTCAAGTTAATCTTCAGTATTATGCAGGGTGCGTGAGTGACGAGTGAATACAGGACTTAATCTGGATCATTACCCATCGTGACAATGAGTGAGGAGTCGGGGCTGTAGTTAATTAGCTAAGAAGGAGAACGAGGACGTGCCTATTTTTGGAAGCCGACTTCTTTGCCGTCGGGAGTGACGGGTTATCAAAGGCTTATTATTTGTAACAGTGGCCTTGTGAAGGAAAAACTTCCTGATTTTGTCTGCAGTGAGGCGAGTATTTTAATTTGCTTGGCTGATAATAAGAATAAATGGAGTTTCCATCCTGTTTTCTGATTTTTAGCGTAGAATGCGACACAACTGGAAGAAAAATTGGTTTTCTTGAACGGAAATGAAATAATTTACTCACAGTAAATTTATTTTCTGGGCAGAAAAATACAGAAAGTTTTTGTCATCTGTTTCTCTCAAGTAAAGACTTCATTACCGACGGAAAACAGCATTTTACAGTGAATATAAATAATAGATTAGCTTAATTGCCCTAAGTCATTTTTATAGCGGCTACTTGGTATCGTTGTTGAAAGAACTACCAATAACATCGTTATATTACTCATAGAACTACCAATAACATCGTTATATTACTCATAGAACTACCAGTACCATCGTTATAATTCTGATAGAACTACCAAGAGCATCGTTATATTTCTGATAGAACTACCAAGAGCATCGTTATATTTCTGATAGAACTACCAAGAGCATCGTTATATTTCTCATAGAACTACCAATAGCATCGTTATATTTCTGATAGAACTACCAATAACATCGTTATATTTTTGATAGAACTACCAATAACATCGCTATATTTCTCATAGAACTACCAATAACATCACTATATTTCTGATAGAACTACCAATAACATCGCTATATTTCTCATAGAACTACCAATAACATCGCTATATTTCACATAGAACTACCAATAACATCGCTATATTTCCCATCCATAGAACTACCAATAACATCGCTATATTTCACATAGAACTACCAATAACATCACTATATTTCTCATTGAACTACCAATAACATCGCTATATTTCCCATCCATAGAACTACCAATAACATCGCTATATTTCTCATCTATAGAACTACCAATAACATCGCTATATTTTGCTGCCGCAGGAATTATGCAAATTTTTCTTTTCTCACGTCAACGGAAGTTTCTCTGATGAAGAGAAATATGAGCAAAACTAAGGCTTGTAGCGATTTTCTATCGCAACTTTTCTTTATTTTTACAAAGTTATGCTAAATATTCGATGCTTGAACAAAGAGCTCGTTTATTCACAATCATGGTGGCAGCAGACAGAGCATGAATAGCTAAGACTAAAAGAGCTTCTGTTTTATAACTGAACTAATGACAGGCAGAGCCTGGACGACTCAGTATGCTAAAAAAAATTGTACTGTTGATAATAGGCAGACCATGAATAAGTATCACAGGAAATGCCGAAGTTCTATAGCTATAATTATGATAGCTAGAGAATGAATAAGTCAGAATGCTTGTAGGGAAAAGGATGGCTTGTTAACAGTCAGTCTGGAAGTTCGATAAAGTACAAAAAACATACGGTTTCAATAATAGCCAATATAAAACCAAGAATGGATGAGTATGCTACAAAAAAAAAACTTATTATATCAATAGCTACTTCACTCATCCGCGAAACACGCACCATATCTCTCTTTGTTATATACAAAGATAAGACCACGTGCAAAAAATGCAGAATCAGGTAATAATATGCTTCAATGATTTAACGTACTCAGAGCACATAAATTATTTTCTCTCTATAAAATTGAAATTACCGGTGTAATTAAAATAAAGTATGTAGGTAATGTTTGAATAGTGACAAAAACAGTATGGCGTTACAGTATAGATCCATCATTCTACAGGTACATATTTTGTTACAAGCATTCATGTAACACGCTCTTAGTTTGATTTTCAAATATAGTTCTTGATATTTAAGTTAACAAAGTATCTACAAAATTGTGTGGGTAGCCTATTTAGCAAGATATAGTTCTGTTTTTATTGACTACCTCCTCCAAAGGTCATTTTTTATCTATTTGTCTGTCTCTTTGTCTATCACCATTGATTACTCAGTGAGTTATGGACGGATCTTCACAAAATTTTTAGGGATTGTTAACCTTGTTAGGAGGAACAAATGATTAACTTTTCGTGAAGATCCTTTCAACCATTTCTTTGTCTGTTTGCGTGTTTTTCTGCCTTTATTTCTTGGTAATATAAGTAAGAAAGTGAAAAAGGAGACCAAACTCAGAATATTTTTGAAATTCTAAATATTAAGTCGACTAGTCATATAAAACTTAACTTCTCGGGAATGCCTCCCGTCTTCAGAAGTATAAAATATCAAGTGTAACCTATCAAATCAAACAATTCTTTTTATTTTCAATATGTGGGGAGCCTAGGTGTTGCTAGGGGAAAGTCTAAAATGCAACTGAATGGAGCGAGCCTGGAGGGTCCCGATGTCGACGACTGTGCAGTCGGAGGACGATGGGTCAGGCATGACCCAGCCGACAAGAAAGTTATCGACAGGTTTAATATGAAATTTGCACCATTCGTTAGGAATGCAACGAAGAACAACTGACAAAATGTTACGGGGGAAATGACATAAAAGAAGTAGGCATGGTTATGTATACGTAATTAATTAATGTTGAAAATAATGAAAATAAATTAAAGAATGTATGCAAGTTCCCACTGTAAAAGATTTTTGTTGAGAATGGTACGGATGATTTCTTGTGAACAATCAAGTTGGCTGTTCTTATTTCAATTCTTTGACCACACATTAGCAGAAGATAGTGAATAAAAATATAGAAAGTAAATAGCACATGACAGAATCGTGATTATGAAATCATAAAAATGCATATAAAAAATGCATATATATATATAACAAAAATGCAAATGCTCGCCATAGGAGCGAGCTATTCCCCAACCTAACTAACTAAAAGAATAAGCAATTGGATGTAATGCTGCAGCTTGGTTAAAAAAAAAAAACACTGATAAAGATCTCACAATATATTTGAAAAAGTTCATGGAAATTTTGTACAAAGAGGTAACGGCATGAAAGAAGAATTAAATAAGCTGCATTCAAACACTCTGTAACAAATTTGAATCTAAGCTGATACCGGTCATAATTGAGCTATTCCGTGAGTTCACTAAAGATTATTTATTGTTTTCAAGCGAAATATGCATTTATATATTAATACTTGAAGTGCAAGAACTAAAGAAAAACTCAAACTGATTACTGTCGAAACAAGTGGTCAGGTGGTAAGAATGGTACTTTCAGACAGCAAAGATATAATACAATGCATGTAAACGAACATTTTATCATATCGATGTTGTGGTCACCAAAACACCGGGAAAAAGAACACACTGGCGGAAAACATTCTCATGCACTTCTTAATACATTTAGTTGACCACCATCTTCAACTCCAGACCGCTCATGTAATGTTGGTTACAATAGAAATTGTGTGTATACTCCCGCAGAAATAAGGTAGCACGTATCACCATAAATCATAATTAATTAGGTTAGGTTGCACCGCTCTACACAGCTTAAGTATAAATATTAAGGCGAAAACTATAGTTTTAAAAGCCATTTTTACTTAAAAACTGAACGTTTCGGCTCTTCGGCCATCATCAGCAT
>LQNS02276929.1:3257478-3268190 GCA_001587735.2 Parhyale hawaiensis | reverse complement strand
AATTCACAAAGAAACGGGCAGAGCCGTAGTTGACGATAGCATACATCGTAAAGGATTCATCACAGTTTGTGATAGAGATTACATCTGATAAGAAAATTCTTGAGGGCATTTCTATTAAATTGGACGCGAGGGCTCTCAGAAAGCATTCCTCGGAGGATGGAGTCGACATCCCGGCTATGCAGGTGCAGATAGCAGTCCCTCCGCTCGTCAGAGAAAGTGGGACACTCGGTCATTAAAATAATTTAATGCAAAACAGTGAGAGGTACGACGCAGTCATCACAGTAGGGTTGCGGACGCCTCATTCGTGAGCATATGCTAAACATCATTCAATGCAAATAGTTATTTAGGGCGATTCGAAATAAATTCAAAAAAGTTACAAGTAAAAACTCGTATGTTTATAATGGGCTGAGCTGGGATGTCACGTGACTGTGACATGAGTAATTATATGTTTGGCCATAGACCACACCATACATTGACTGGACACTGGAATCGGGCCTCTCGCAATTCGGCCTGGAGGCCGATTAATGTAGATTTCAATAAAAATGAGTGATAATAATCACAGAGACCTAAAAAAAGATTAGTTTCTTCGTTGTACCAAAAGGAATGTGTTGCGGAGCATGGAATCTAAATTCACAATCATATATCTTCTGTAGGCGATAGACATCACACCTTGCGACACCCGGGAAAATTGAAAATTCACAATAATTTCTAGAATAATTAAAATTTTATACAAAAATTTGGGTCATAGTTACACACGTAATGTACTTTAATATGGCATTCAATTAAGGTTTTTCCAATGACGGATTTGAAGCAATAACCTCAAATTATTGTATGTAGAGCTTTCGGTAGACCTCATCCCAATAGCAGCGACAAAAGTGAGGTTAAGAAAATCCAGTAATGTTGAAAAAATTAATTAAATCCACAGTAATACTACATTGGTACCCACCAATGAACTAAAATTACATGTTTAACTATGAGATAAAGATGCCACTACAGCCGGTAAATGATATTAAAGCATAACAATTTATGGATGATAAAACCTTTCATTACTGGAACCATCTAAAGCTGCACATCGTGATTGTCAATATCATTTTACATAATAGCCTGGGTACGTATATTACACCGCATTGTGGTTGCCTACCTTATATCACTTCAAGGTTTCCTATGCTGTATCACTTTTTGGTTGCTTAAGTTGAAACACATCATGGTTGCCGAAATTAAATCACTTCACAGTGGCCTTTATTACATCACTTCAGGGTCGCCAATGATATATCACTACAGCTATTAAAGCTTCATCACTTCACGGTTTCCAATGCCATATTACTTCCCGGCTGTCAATGCTGAATCACTGCACTTCTGTCAATACTACATCACTTCATGGCGGCCAGTGCTTCAATATTCAGATCACTTCACGGCCGCCAATGCTATATCACTCCTCTGCTACCAATATTATATCACTTCACTGCTTCCAGTGTTTCATCACTTCACTGCTGGCCGGCTCCATCGCTTCATAGCTAGCCGCTGCTCCAACTCATCTTGCAGCTCTGCAGTCTGTTCTGATTTTCTAGCTTAGCCCGAATAACAAATAAATTTCATTAATATTTTCATCCGCTGTTTACTTGGCATTTTAACATAAATCGAGCATACCACGAATTTGAGTTCTTCTGTTCTGCAATATGAGACTGTTTTTTTACTAACTAGTGCAAAATAAGTTAACTGCAAAAATCGAAGGAAGTCGTAAACTGTTGCTCTACGTAACTACACTTCACGCCTTAATATTTCTTTGTGAATTTATTGCGTATAGAAATTTTAAAAGTATGTACAGGTTTGCCAGTCATTACTGAATGTAAGAGAATTAAGTCAAATAGCCGAAAAAAGTATTAAAAAGTAATAGGAAAACATACTGTGTAAAAATGCGTCTGCGGCACCGTGCAGTCGGGGCCAATAGCGGGACCGAAATCTACCTTAGGGGCCAGTGTCCAGTCAATGTATGGTGTGGGCTAGGGTTTGGAGGATGTTGTTATGCCTCCGCCGTTCTGCATTAACTGAAAAGCAATAGCCTGGAAGCCATCGACATCTACAATAGTTATTCAGTACGTAATATACAAAGTTGATGCCATTTTAATATGTGATATCGCAAGGGGTCCGTACTCGGTAGAAAGCTGAACTTTGTTGAACTTTGGAAACTTAGGGCATGTACAAGTTCTGTTCGAACGCATAAAAATCCAAACGTAAAAGAAAAACAGCATAATTTGGGGTGTATCTACACACTAAATTTTCCTGCATACAAAGTATAATGACCATCAAAAATCTGATAGTCATTTTTGACCGTCCCATCAACACCTGACATTATCCAGACAAGGGGCTTAGGCAATAGACATCATACCTTTTGGTACCCGGGAAAGTTCAAAATTCACTATAATTTCTAGGATAATTAAAATTTTAGAATCTTGTGTCTTAATAGCATAAATACAAAGTGTTTAGTTAGAAATCGATCGATCTGGGGACCTGAAGATTACCACGATACCATTAAGCACCACAGTATAGTAGTAACGCAAGCACGTTCTCGTTTTGTATTTATCCTATTAAAACGAGCGGTTGGACGGACGAGCCCCATGTCTAGGTAATGCCAGGGGTTGATGGGACGAGAAACTGTAAGATTTTCAGGTTATCAACTATTAAGGGTAGGCGGAGGAGCTCCCTCATATCCATGTACGGTTCTTATCTTCGCCATGATCAAGCGGGTAGTACATGCACCTCGCGTGCTTGCGCTGCTTTTAGGCTGTGCTAGCCTAGTGGTAGCATAATAATCTCTAGGTCCCAAGGTCAAGTCCTGACTCGACTCTTTGTATTAATATATATAGACTTTTTTTTTTTACTCTGAAAACTATCGTATTTATAGAATGTTTTTATATTTGTGTGAATTTACTTTCTTTCGGCCGTAAACCATAGTATGGTAAAAAAACTCGACTGATATGATTAACTCCCGTGTTAAATAAAAATGACAGTCAACTTGCAGCAAAGTTATTCTCCACCGCTGAAAATAAGTTATAGAAATAGAAAATTATTCTATAGTGCAGTCACCATTAGCTCTTTGAAAAGCCATTGTGTTGTGTAAGGTAAAATATGTGCTAAGTTATTTATTTTATTGTATCTTACAATACAAAATAATATTAAGTCACAGGGTCATTTGTCACTACGAGTATCTTGCTGCAAAAAAAAATAAATAATAATAAGAAAAAGAAATTGCTGAGGTTACAACAACAGTATGTATTTGCTAAAAGAAATATGTACTTCAGTTAAAATTAAATTTATGTATACAGTGTGAAACAAAAGCACTAATACACTCTAATAGTATTACTTTTTCCCTGCTCAATTTTATAGGTGTTTCATGCTTACATTTTGTAATATTTCATAAATTATATATTGGTAAGTACATTAAAATAGTAACTTTGGCACATCGCACTATCATCTTTTTTTCATTATTCATCTAATGCGGTGTGACACACGCGCGTTCAGTGTTTATTGAGCTTAGTAAATCAATTCGGATCAGTGGCTTAGAATAAATAAAAAATACCTTCCCTGCTCATACGCACCCAGTAGCAAGACCGCTATGGAGACTTTGCGTGACACCAGGTTGTAAAGTGTGGCAGTTTAGACGGGTCTCTACACGGCCTGGCGACGGTGTTCGATTTCTTTGGCGATATTTTTACTCAACGACTCCAGTCCTGAGTGGCTTCTCGAAGGAGTGTGGCTGCTTTTTAAGGCAAATTTAATATCGTGATGCATTAGTCCAGCTATGGATAGCGTGCTAGTATCTTAATAAATAATTGATTGCCTGTGCAGTGCTGGGTTCTACTAAAAAATAATAACTGAAGCAGAGTAACGTTAAATTGGATTTACTGCGGCTGTGGCTTCATTGCAGAGAAGCATTATGGTGGATTCTAATTGTATCCTAACACTGCTCAATATTTAATAAGTAGAATGCCGAAACAGTACTTGGTTCTAATTTCATTTGAGGTGAAAATTGAAGGATCGCAATCTCAAAGCGGATTTATTTGAAGGTAAAGTTTTTGAAGAGCAGCTTGCTATCGTATTTTACTTGTATTTAAGGTAAACTTGATCAATGAATCTTGCACTAATTCTAGATTCTACTTGAATGTGAACCTTTAAACAGTGCATCCACCTAAGTGTGGGGATGCTTTGAGGGAAAAAACTTTTAAAAAGTAACCTAATACTGAATGAGACTCGTATCTTACTGCACTTTTGATTGCGAAGCTGTTCAACAATGTATAACTTTTATGGTAAATTCACAAAATGAATCCACCGTAATTTTTCAGTATATATTGATATATAATATATATTGTATATATTATATACAATATAATATAATATATTGTACTTTAAAGTAATGATTTATAAGGAATCAGTGACACCGTAAGATTTAAATAATGTAGACTAATTAGATGACAAACAAAATATTTACATTTTTAAGTAACCATTGAGGAGCAAATACTGCTTTGGAGTAGATTTTTAGAAGAAGTTATTATGCGGAACAGCCATATAACTTGTTTTTTCACTGCAAAAATAAATTACAAACAACCAAGTAGTTTTAAATAATAATAACGACTGAATAACACTATAGAACTGGATGTTAGTAAGTAGTATTGTTGAAACAAGCTATTAAAATTAATTTTAAATGTAAAATTTTGTTTAAAAAACACTTAATGCTGATTTGACTTGATATTAGACTAGTAATGATGCTGGGATACTGAGTTATATTTGGATTTTGCAAAGGCCTTTGACCACAGAATTCAAAAGCTAGCACTTTCCTGCATGTATATTCGTGGGATATGTTTCCTGTGGCTTTAATCATTTCTATCAAAAAGAAAACAAAGCGTAACTTTTACTGACAAAATATTTTCAAGACAGCCGGTGCTCATTGGGCATAGGAGAAAACCCCAGCAGGAAAAAAGCCCCGATGGAAATACATCATCCAGCAGAAAGGCCCATTATAGGCAAAAATTCCCCCTATCAACTGATGTACATTTGTTACCTTAACTTAGTTATGTTGAAATGCATTGAGTTAAAGAGAACTAAAATTTACTGTTATAAGCTTAACACCCATAACGTAACGTATTCTAACCAATCCTAACCTAACCTGGGGTAGCTGAACCTAGTCTAGCTTTTTCTAATGGACCCTAATCTACCTCACCTCAACTAGCATAATATAATAAAGAGCGATATGTATTTATCCGTTTGTTTATTTATCCATTTTCCGTCAAGCTTTAACAAAAGAGATAGGCCGAAATTAGCCCAGGATGGAGGTTTTGGTCGTCCTTTCAAGTTCTATTGGTACGTTGGTAGAAAATCGGCCTCGTTACAGATGATGGCAAAATTTCACTATAATTATCTTCATTCCGGTCTTCCTTTGACTACGTTTAAGTCCACTCAATGCAGAAAGACGCATCTTCTCTAAGCAATCTCCTGCATCGTGCTTCCCAATGCTTTTGAGGTTTCCTTCATTCAAACTTAAGCTGCCCTTAGTTTTACACTGATACTTCTTCAGGGCTCAGCAGACGGCTGAAAACACGTGAATTTCTTCTCAGTTAATAATTTGTTAGATCTTGGATTCTTCTTTCTGCAGAACAGCTTTTCATTTGAGGAAGAATACTTCCGAGTTATATCCCACCAAGAGTATCCTGGATACAGAGCTCAGTGTTTATTATTAGCAATATCTACTGCGGGCAAAAAAGCATTGCACATCAGCGTATCACCGAAGGAAAGTTTGGTGCTGTTGAGCCTAGTATGCTCATCTGTAAGTTCCCCAATTAAGTTGGCAGTTGCATTGCATCGTACATAAGGAAGTTAATATGAAAATTGTGATCAACGAAGACGGGTCATCACAAATTCTTCGTTGTCATTATTTTTTTACAGCGTGGGCACTCTAGTTTTATATAATGAGGTCAGGTTGGTCCCGTTTAACTTCAGTGCTGCTTTTGATCACGTGAAACACCTAGCCTTGCTTCATAAGCTTAGATTGGTGGGTGTTCGTGGTTCAATTTTCACGGTTATTAGTCAGTTTTTGTCTGGTGGAAGCCAATGTGTAGTTGTTGATGGGAAGAGTAGTGAGTTTTGGGATGTGGTATCTGGTGTCCTACTGGGTAGTGTTCTGGGCCCTTTATTGTTCATCGTATACACAGCGGACTTGTTTGATCTTGTTCACAACTACTTGTTGGTTACGCTGATGATGTAACTTTGCTGGCTGCTTGCGAAAAGCCTAGTAATAGGTTGGAGGTTTCAGAATTCATTCAGCGTGATTTGTAGGGGATTTATTCCTGGTGTTCTAGGTGGGGGATGACAATAAATGCCGGTAAGACTAAAACTATGGTCTTGTCTAGGTCACGTACAGTGAGAATTGCTTTCCCCGCACTCGTACTGGATGGTGAGTCACTTCCTGCGGTGAATGACATGGTAATCTCGGCCGTCAATTTGAATCCTAAATTGACTTTTGAAGCCCACATCCGTTCAGCTGCCTCACAAGCATGGCAGAAAATCAATCTTATGCGACGTACTTGGGAGGTGTTTGGTTCGGTAGAGTTGATACGTCGCTGCTTTAGTTGCAATGCCCCCCCCTCCCCTTTTAGAATATCGCTCTTTAGTGTGGGGTTCTGCTGCCGATTGTCATGTGTTTGTTTAACAGAGTGGTTCGCCGATGAGCGTTTATGCTGGATGGTGTTGAGCCTTGTGACCTGGCGGCACTATCGTATCTCACGACGATTTTGCGTTCACGTAAGCTTTCCTGCGCGCCCCACCACTAAATTAAACACTACCTAGGCAAACCTAACCTAGCCCAACCTAACCTGCCCTTACCTAACCTAACCTAACTTCCTTACCAAACCTTCTAACGTGATCTACCTTTACCTAACCCAACCTAACCCAATCTAACCTTTTTAACCTTACTTAGCGTTACCTAACGTTATCTAACGTTACCTAGCGTTACCTAACGTTACCTATACTTAACTAACCTTACTGAACCTAACCCAACTTAATCAGCGATACAGCGAGCAGCGCGGCGCACCAACTTGGACACCGCTTACGCGCACACTATCTGCGAAGACAAACACGCACACATCTCCGTCGTGAAAGAGATGGCGCGAACTGGGGCATCGTCGCAGCGTTGGTGGGATTTGCTCTGCGTATTTTTCTTCCAGAGCCATTTGCTCAAAAGCTGCTAACTCGGCTTTGTGGTGCCCTTTATAATTTTGTGCTGGAGCCGGTACGATGTCGTACAGGCCAAAATTATTTTCAGCTAAAATTTACCTCAGTACAATATAATTGAGTTTACGTGAATGTAGTATACTTTCAGTTGACTGAATTGATCTCTAGGGTACCTCAAGACACAGATAAGGCTTCTCTCCAACCTATTTTTTCTTAATTGTTTTTTCCTTGACTTTCTTTCTGATACCTCTCAGTGGAACACCACAAGACACCGTACTTTGACCCATACTCATTCTCATCACGATCTGTGTTATGGGATAAAGATGCAACTATGTACTACCTTCTGCATTTGCTGACGATACATGAAAGTGGCTGTGCGATCGGTGAAATACTTGCACACTGCGCAATAAAATAATATTTCAAGTATCTTCCAGTGGTCTGTGAAAATAAAATAATATAAATTTTGAAGAAGTGTGAGCTGCTAAGCTTTGAAAAACACTCAGCCTTTTTCAGTCCATAACATATGCAACTACAGTATCTAATAGTGTAATTGAAATATACACTTTTAAGTGACCTTCGAGTGAAGAATGCAAACTGATGTGACCTATAAAGAGTGTGTAACATGTTACACAATGTAACATGAAACGGACTGGTGCTGCTAACCTTCTCTTCTCACGGTGCAGAAGTAATGCAAAAAAAAAACTTTTTGGAAGCAATTCATACCGCTGCGGTTAGAATTATATTCCCCTCTTTGGATGTCGGATACAAGAAAAACCGTAGAACAACTAGAAGCCATACAGTAATCCTCCATTGCTAAATCTTAGGCTTGCAAGAGCTCAGTTCTCGCATGCAACTTGACTGTCTTCGTGTGTGCATTCAATAAGACGAAGATTTTCAGGTTTCACTTTCATATATATCTGAAAAGCTCTAGAACGTATCATTGGAAATGTGAATAAACAAATTGTTACCAGACACTCAGAAGCGACTGGAAGAACTTGTGATGTACGTATTCCAAGCAGAAATCGTAGTAAAGCCGTGACTACAATCTTTTCTAGTAACGTCTCACTGAAAGCCAGGCTATTGAATAAGGTGCCGCTGGACATTGTGAATGCCACTACTGTAAAAGTAACCGAATTTAAAAACTACTAGACTGTTAGTCAAATAGAAATAGAGAGTAGACAACTGACAGCGGTTACGTGCACTGCATGTAACGATAATTCACTGCTGGCTTTCTCGTTGGGTCCAATATACGACCTAAAGAAAAAAAAACAGTATCTTGTCTGTACACCCGCGGGGTGGCGTGAATAACATGACCAGGACCTAATCCGTAGACGCTGAAAGTATCTAAGGTAGAGCAAGCAAAATGATTCATCAAATATGGCTGCAATCCATGCTAAGTCGTTCTGAAATTCAGTTTACAAGCTGGCACAAAAACATTATGATCCCGGAAAGATTAGCAACCACTTATGTTACTCAGGATAGGTAGATACCATTTTATAAAAGAACGGAGTGGCTCCCACGGAAGTGCATCTGCCTCCAGTATCCAGTTCATTCTAAACACAAGCTGGGACGAATAGCAAGCAGGTAAAACATGAAACAGCTTCAGAAAAATACCCACCAGGTCCCTAAAGACTTCGAAAATATAAGGCACTTTGACTCCTAGGAAACTATGTCTCCCTCCGTAAACCAGTCTTTGAAAAAAAAACATCCAATAACAATCAATGTAAAAGCATGAATCCTTCAATAAAATTACTGGAATATTGCAGATGTTAACTACGCTATCGCTATAAAATACAATGTAGCGGAAAGCAAAACAAACCTTTCTTAATTTAATTATTTGAAATCAACGTTCAATTCCCTGAGGTGATATTAAAGTTATACCGTATTCGTATCAACTGTCGATAAGGCAATCCAATTAATATACTTTCTCAGGGAAACGTCCATGGCATTGACTGAATGTTAAAATAATATTATTATCAAACTCATTCTGTGAGAATTAGCCTCAGAATGTTGTCAAATCAAAACAAACTAATTGACTAGCGATTGATATTCATATATCATAGACGAAACACTAACTTACCAAGTGACTGTATCTTAAGCTCACACTGGAATGGCAATATATAATATTACTACCACTCCATGTGTGAAAAAATAAATTATATTTGTTTGTTTTCTTTTCCTGCCGTTCCTCAGGAAAAAATGAATAACTCAATAAACAAGCAACCCTGCAGAGACTATCGTGGCTTGCCCCCCTTGACTGTCCCCCTATCATCACTTACTTTGAAGGAATTATTGAAAAACCATGCTAATAACAATTACTTCTTCCTTTAGAGCAGGAATATTTTATGAATGCGAACCACCAGTAAATTTTCAAGCATGGTCCCAAAAACTCATATCATCTATTGCACAAATCATCGTTTTTCACTTGTAAGTCACCAGCAGGAGCTCTAGATGAGTTATTATATTCATAAATAACTATTAACCAAACATCGAATCAATATCACCAGCAATAGGTGCTGATACCCTACTAGGTAATACAGTTGTAAATAATCCCTATTAATAACCTCTGTTCTAGAATATCATTACTAGCTGAAATTTATTCTGTTAAAAAAATTCACCACATTTAAAATTCACGCCAATGGGATTGTCAGCCAAAAATAATGGGTGAACCAACGCGTGCCTACTGCCCTTCTGATGCAACAAAAAAACTTCTTAACGTTATTTAAAGTCATGTACGTTAACCAAAAATATGCTAACCCTTCGAAAACTTATCGCTTCTCCTTTCCATTGCCATTCCTCATAAGTAATATACTTCGTAGTTACTGAGCAAGACCGAAGTGATTAACTCACGTATAGTTTAAAAATTGAAAAAAAAAACTCCACTTGAAAAATTTCTCATTCCCACAACTTCTTCTTGTTTTAGAAAACTCAATTAAAAAATAAATACGTAGCCCCTGCTTTAGAAAATATGAATCACATCTACAAGCCACACACAGACCAAAAAATGGCCCAAAAACATGTCTGTATCTCACCACCATTCCTTCTAAGCAAATTAAGACCTAAATAAAAAGAACAGCGTCATAGCCCCTGTCGGATGTAATACCCAAATTTAAATTCATGTCATCCATAGAGTAAAAACAAGAATGTACTAGCTCCTCCACAAACGTCTCTGTATTTGTGTATCAAAATATATACCTAGTTATTTTTATAATTTTATAGTCTTTGATATAGTTATATAATCCCTACCCAGAAAGTAAAAGCCATATCAGAAAAGCGCATTGACCTACAAAAATATACCAACATGACTGCCCCCCACGTCGCCTCTCCCACCAAAAAGAAACACGCGCGCCTCCCCCGCTCCAAAAGTGAAGAACGTCCAAAAATCCTCCTGGGCCCTGATTGATTCCCTCATAAAATCCTGAGGCAATCTGCTGTGAGCAGCGAGCTCAGGATTTATGAGGACAGCTGCCGGATTACTGGACGCTGGACGG
>LQNS02276929.1:3224552-3250073 GCA_001587735.2 Parhyale hawaiensis | reverse complement strand
CAGTAGCAAGACCGCTATGGAGACTTTGCGTGACACCAGGTTGTAAAGTGTGGCAGTTTAGACGGGTCTCTACACGGCCTGGCGACGGTGTTCGATTTCTTTGGCGATATTTTTACTCAACGACTCCAGTCCTGAGTGGCTTCTCGAGGGAGTGTGGCTGCTTTTTAAGGTAAATTTAATACCATGAGCCATTAGTCCAGCTATGGATAGCGAGCTAGGATCTTAATAAATAATTGATTGCCGGTGCAGTGCTGGGTTCTACTAAAAAGTAACAACTGAAGTAGAGTAACGTTAAATTGGATTTACTGCGGCAGTGGCTTCATTGCAGAGAAGCTTTATGGTGGATTCTAATTCTATCCTAACACTGCTCAATATTTAATAAGTGGAATGACGAAACAGTACTGGATTCTAATTTCATTTGAGATGAAAATTGAAGGATAACAATCTCAAAGCGGATTTATTTGAAGGTAAAGTTTTTGAATGAGCAGCTTACTATAGTGTTTTACTTGTATTTTATGACAAACTTGATAAATGAATCTTGCACTAATTCTACATTCTACTTGAAGTTGAACTTTTAAACAGTGCATCCTAAGTGTGGGGATGCTTTGAGGGAAAAAGTTTTTAAAAAGTAGCCTAATACTGAATGAGACTCTTATCTTACTGCACTTTTGATTGCGAAGCTGTTCAACAATGTATAAATTTTATGGTAAATTCACAAAATTAATTCGCCGTAATTTTTCAGCATATATTGATTTGAAGCTAAATGCAGAAAAGCCAGTAATATATTGTACTTTAAAGTAATTTATAAGGAATCAGTGACACCGTAAGATTTAAAAAATGTAGACTAACTACAAGACAAACAGAATATTTGCATTTTTACGTAACCATTGAGAAGCAAATACTGCTTTGGAGTAGATTTTTAGAAAAAGTTATAATGCAGAACAGCCATATAACTTGTTTTTTCACTGTAAAAATAAATTACAAACAACCTAGTAGTATTAAATAATAATAACGACTGAATAACTCTATAGAACTGGATGCTAGTTTGTAGTACAGTTGAAACAAGCAATAAAAAACAATTTTAAAAGTAAATTTTTTTTAAAGCACTTAATGCTTATGGGATTTGATAATAGAATAATATTGATGCTGGGATACTGAGCTATATTCCAATTTGAAAAAAAGGTCTTTTGACAAAGTAAATCACAGAATTCAAAAGCTGCACTTTTCTGCATGTGTATTCGTGTGAAATGTTTCCTGTGGCTTGAACGATTTCTATCAAAAAGAAAACAAAGCGTAACTTTTACTGACAAGATATTTTCAAGACAGCCGGTGCTCATTGGGCATAGGAGAAAACCCCAGGAGGAAAAAAGCCCCGATGGAAAAACATCATAGAGTAGAAAGCCTCATAAGGCAAAAGTTCTCCCCTATCATCGAACGTACATTTGTTACCTCAACTTATTGATGGTGAAATACATTGAGTTAAGGTGAACTAAAATTTACTGCTATAAATTTAACACCCATAACGTAACGTATGTAATCAATTCTAACCTAACCTGGCGTAGCTGAACCTAGTCTAGCCTCTTCTAATGGACCCTAACCTACTTCACCCTCAACTAGCATAACTTATCTACAACATAATTAAAAGCGATATGTATATGTCTGTTTGTTTATCTATTTGTTCATTTATCCATTTTCTGTCACGCTTTAACAAAACAGATAGGCCGAAATTAGCCCAGGTTGGAGGTTTTGGTGGTCCTTTCAAGTTCCATTGAAAACTGATAGATACGTAGGTAGAAAATCGGCCGCGTTACAGATGATGGCAAATTTTCACTATATCTGCATTCCAGTCTTCCTGTGACTACGTTCAAGTCCTCTCAATGCAGAAACAAGCTGCTTCTCAAAGCAATCTCTCGCATCAAGATTTCCAACCACTTCTGAGGTTTCCTTCATTCAAACTTAAGCTGCCCATAGTTTACACTGATGTATCTTCAGTGGTCAGCAGACGGCTGAAGACACATGAAATTCTTTGCAGCAAATAATTTTTTCTATCTTGGATTCTTCTTTCAGCAGCACAGCTTTTCGTTTTAGCAAAAAATACTTTACAGTTATGTCGAACCAAGTGTATCCAGGATACAGAGCTCAGTATTGGTTAAAACCAATATCTACTGCGGGCAAAAAAGCATTGCACATCAGTGTATCACCGAAGGAAAGTTTGGTGTTGTTCAGCCTAGCATGCTCATCTGTAAGTTCCCCAATTAAGTTGGCAGTTGCATAGCATCCTACATAAGGAAGTTAATAAGGAAATTGTGATCAGCGAAGACGGGTCATCACAAATTCTTCGCTGTCTTTTTTTTTTTTTTTTTTGACGGCGTGGGTTTTCTAGTTTTGTATAATGAGGTCAGGTTGGTCTCGCTTGACTTCAGTGCTGCTTTTGATCGCGTGAAACTCCTAGGCTTGCTTCATAAGCTTAGATTGGTGGGTGTTCGTGGTTACATTTTTACGGTTATTAGTCAGTTTTGTCTGGTGAAAGCCAATGTGTTGTTGTTGATGAGAATAGTAGTGATTTTTTGGATGTAGTACCTGGTGTCCCACTGGGTAGTATTCTGGGCCCTTTATTGTTCATCGTATACACAGCGGACTTATTTGATCTTGTTCATAATTACTTGTTGGTTACGCTGATGGTGTTGCTTTGCTAGCTGTTTGCGAAAATCCTAGTAATAGGTTGAACGTTTCAGAATCCATTCAGCGTGATTTAGAGGGGATTGAGTCCTGGTGTTCTAGGTGGGGGATTAGAATAAATGCCGGTAAGACTAATACTATGCTCTTGTCTAGGTCACGTACAGTGAGAATTGCTTTCCCCGCACTCATTCTGGCTGGTGCGTCACTTCCTGTGATGAATGACCTGGTAAACTTGGCCATCAACTTGAATCCTTAATTGACGTTTGAAGCCCACATCCGTTCAGTTACCTCACAAGCATGGCAGAAAATCGGTCTTAAGCGACGTACTTGGGAGGTGTTTGGTTCGGTAGAGTTGATACGTCGCTGCTTTAGTTGCAATGCCTCCCCCCCCCCCTTTGAGAATACTGCTCTTTAGTCTGGGGTACTGCTGCCGATTGTCATGTGTTTGTTTAACAGCGTGGTTCGTAGATGTGTTTTTATACTGGATGGTGTAGAGCCTTGTGACCTGGCGCATCGTCGCAGTGTTAGTGGATATAGCTCTACGTATAAAATATATATATATAGTTGCCGAAGTCATCCGATGGCGATTTTTTTCCGGAGCCATTTGCTCGAGACTGGTTAACTCGGCTTACTGGTGCCGTTCCTAGTTTTGTGCTGGAACCGGTACGATATCGTACAGGCCAATTTTTTTTTTCAGCTAAAATTTACCTCAGTACAATATAATTGAGTTTACGTGAATGTAATATACTTTCAGTTGACTGAATTGATCTCTCGGGTACCTCAAGACACAGATAAGGCTTCTCTCCAACCGATTTTTTCTTAGTTCTTTCTGCCTTGACTTTCTTTCGGGTACCTCTCAGTGGAACACCACAAGACACCGTACTTTGACCCATACACTTTCTCATCATGATCTATGTTATGGGATAAAGATGCAACTATGTACTCCTTCTGCATTTGCTGACAATATATGAAAGTGGCTGTGAGATTGGTGAAATACTTACACACTGCGCAATAAAATAATATTTCAAGTATCTTCCAGTGGTCTGTGAAAATAAAATAATATAATTTTTGAAGAAGTTTGAGCTGCTAAGCTTTGAAAAACACTCAGCCTTTTTTAGTCCATAACATATACAACTACAGTATCTAATAGTGTAATTGAAATACACACTTTTAAGTGACCTTCGGGTAAAGAATAGAAACTGATGTGACCTATAAAGAGTGTGTAACATGAGTTTTTGCCATGCGAAAGAAATAAAGCGGACTAGCTGGTGCTTCTAACTTTCTCATCTCTCGGTGCAGAAGTAATGCAAACTTTTTGGAAGCAATTCATACCGCTACTGTTAGAATTATATTCCCCTCTTTGGATGTCGGATACTCAGTTCTCATACGCGACTTGTCTGTCTTCGTTTGCATTCAATACAACAAAGATTTTTAGGTTTCACTTTCATGTATATCAACACAATTCTGGATCGTATCACTGGAAATGTCAATAAACAAATTGTTACCAGACACTCAGAAGCGACTGGAAGAAGTTGTGAAGTACGTATTCCAAGCAGAAATCGTAATAAAGGCGTGACTACAATCTTTTTTCAAAGCCAGGCTATGCTAATAAGGTGCCGCTGGACATTCTAAGTGCCACTACTGTAAAAGTATCAGAATCTAAATACTACTGGACTATTAATCAGTAGAAAACCGAGAGCAAACAACTGACAGCGTTTACGTGCTCTGCATGTGAAGATAATTTACTGCTGGGAGTAGAGACAGTATCTTGTCTCTACATCCGCGGAGTGGCGTGAATAACATTACCAGGACCTTATCCATAGACGCTGAAAGTATCTAAGGTAGAGCAAACAAAATTATTCATCAAATATGGCTGCATCCCATGCTAAGTCGTTCTGAAACTCAGTCCACAAGCTGGCACAAAAACATTATGATCCCGGAAAGATTAGCAACCACGTACGTTACTCAGGATAGGTAGATACCATTTTATAAAACAACGGAGTGGCTCCCACGGAAGTGCATCTGCCTCCATAATCCAGTTCCTTCTAAACACAGGCTGAGCCAAATAGCCAGCAAATAAAACACGATACCACTTCAGAAAAATACCCACCAGGTCCCGAAAGATTTCGAAACTATAAGGAAGGCGCCTTGACTACTATTGAATTATGTCTCCCTCCGTAAATCAGTCTTTTCTAAGAAAAATAAACATCGGACAACAATCAGTGTGAAAGCATGAACCCTTCAATAAAATTACTGCAATACTACAGATATTAATTACACTATCGTCATTACACTATCGTCATGTAACGGAAAGCGAAACAAACAATCTTTCTTAATTTAGTTATTTGATGTCAGCGTTCAATTCCCTGAGGTGATATTAAAGTTATACATTATTCGTAGCAACTGTCGATAAGGCAATCCATTTAATAACTCACTTTTAATTTCTCAGGGAAACGTCCATGGCATTGACTAAATGATGAAATTATCAAACTCCTTCAGTGAGAATTAGCCTCTAATTGTCGTTAAAACAAACTAATTGACTATTGAGTGATTTTCATATATCACAGGCGAAACAATATCTTACTAAGTGACTGTATCTGAAGCTCACACTGCAATGGCAATAAATAATATTACTACCCCTCCATGTGTCAAAAAATAAATTACATTTTTTGGTTTTCTTTTCCTTCCGTTCCTCTGGAAAAATGAATAAATCAATAAACAAGCAATCCTGCAGAAACTTTCGTGGCTTGCCTCTATGACTATCCCCCTATCATCACCTACTTTAGGGAATTATTGAAAAACCATGCTAATAACAATTAGTTCTTCCTTTAGAGCGGGAATATTTTAGAATGCAAACCACCAGCAAATTTTAAAGCATGGTCCCAAAAACTCATCATATCATCTATGGCACAAATCATCGTTTTTCTCATCTAAGTCACCAGTAGGAGCTCTAGATGAGCTATTATATTCATAAATACTATTAACCAAATATCGAATCAATATCACCAGCAATAGGTGCTGATACCCTACTAGGTAATACAGTAATAAATAATCCCTATTAAGAACCTCTGTTCTAGAATATCATTACTAGCTGAAATTTTCTCTGTTAAAAAAAAATTCACCACATTTAAAATTCACGCCAATGCGATTGTCAGCCAAAAATAATGGGTGAACCAACGCGTGCCTACTGCCCTTCTGATGGAAAAAAAAAAACTTCTTTACGTTATTTAAAGTCATATACATTAACCAAAAATGTGCTAACCCTTAAAAAACTTATCACATCTCCTTTCCATTGCCATTCCTCATAAGTAATATACAGTACTTCATAGTACTTAAGCAAAACCGAAGTAATTAACTCACGTATAGCTTAAAAAATTGAAAATTTGCGAACTCCACTTGATGAATTTCTCATTCCCACAACTTCTTCTTCTTGTATAAAAATCAATTAAAAAATAAATGCATAGCCCCGGCTTTAGAAAATATAAACCACATCTACACGCCCCACAGAGACCAAAAAAAGCTCCAAAAACATGTCTGCGTCTCACCGCCATTCCTCCTAAGCAAATTAAGATTTAAATAAAATAAAAACAGTGTCATAGCCCATATATAAGATGTAATACCCAAATTTAAATTCATGTCATCCATAGAGTAAAAACAAAAATGTACTAGCTCCTAAACAAACTTCTCGGTATTTGTGTATCAAAATACATACCTCGTTATTTTTATAATTTTATAGTCTTTGATATAGTTAAAATAATAATCCCTATCCAAAAAGTAAAAGTTATATCAGAAAAGAGAGGCGCATTGAGCTACAAAAATATACCAACATGACTGCCTCCCACATCGCCTCTCCCACCAAAAAGAAACACGCGCCTCCCCCGCTCCAAAAGTGAAGAACGTCCAAAAATCCTCCTGGGCCCTGATTGATTCCCTCATAAAATCCTGAGGCAATCTGCTGTGAGCAGCGAGCTCAGGATTTATGAGGACAGCTGCCGGATTACTGGACGCTGGACGGATTATGACAGGACCACTGGACACAGGGCAGATTATGACAGGATTACTGGACGCTGGGCTAATAATGGCAGGAGTACTGGACACAGGGCAGATTATGACAGGATTACTGGACGCTGGGCTAATAATGGCAGGAGTACTGGACACAGGGCAGATTATGACAGGACAATTAGACATAGAGCGGATAATGACAGATTACTTGCTGGGCGGATTATTACAGAACTATTGGACTCAGGGCAGATTATGACAGGGTTGCCAGACGCTGGGCGGATAATGGCAGGATTATGAACGGATTCTGATAACGTTTCTGGCGCTGGGCGCATAACGTTATGATTGCTGGATGGATAATGGATACCTGTTTACAGGACGCTTGAGACTCGTCACTCGAGTCCTGCACGGATACTAGACGAACTATGACAGAAGTTCCCTCCAGTGCAGAGATGAGAGAACTACCGTGTATTTATGATAAGTTGTGACGGGTTTACTAAATGCTGGCTGCTTTACGGCAGGAATTACTGATCCCCGAAGCCATGTTTGCAACTCAATATTTTATTAACTTCTCTGTTCAACAGATTGCTCTGGCACTTTGGACCCGCCACTGGCACTGAGACTGTGATGATTAAAATCTACTGGACACATACTTAAAGTGCCAGACAAACCAGCTGTAAGTGGTTGCGTGCCGTGTGGAAATGAATGGATAGCATAAAATAAAAAGTTTTCAAAGTACCGAAGGCGCGGTAAAGTAAAACTATGCGATTTATGGCAGGGATTTCTAATACTAAGTGTTGGGAGTTTTATACTAGGTGCTATTCAGTGATGATTGTTTCCGACGACGATAGTTACAGGCTGGAGTATTTCTAGTAAGAATTACCCATTTTCACCGCCACTATGCTACGTGCTCCACGTGTTATACACTGTCGCCCTTAATCGACAGTGAAAACTGCGTCGTTTCTAAAAAAAAATACGATTTATGATTGCTTCTCAATATTTTTTTGTTGTGTGTTCATCCTTTTTTTTTTTACGAGCCGTAATATCTCTTGAGTTGAGCCTAGACAAATGAACCTATAATTATAATGCGACGTAAATACGAGTGCAGTTTCTGATGACGAATATTATGCCGAGAATAATTTCAGAGAAGGCTGCCTTAATTAAATAACGTGTAATTATGTAGGTACTGGTTCAGACTTACCCGTGCTTCATGATCCACTTAAAATAACGAAATAAGGCCCCGCGACTGATCTACGGAGCGTCAATAAAATGTTCTCTAATTAAAATAATGCCCTCAAACAAGCAGCAAACCGTGCTTTGTAATGCAATGGATTGAGCAATAGCAAGAAAAGTAAACTCATAAGTACAAGCGTATGGTTGCAAAATGCTTCATTGGGGTTGTACTACCTGTCCGTGGCGGCCCGGGTGTGAAGTTTTAATAATAACAATAAATTTAATTTTGCCATTCAAAGTTAGTCTGTGATAATGAATGCGTGTCTGCTGCCAATAAATGCTTTCCTAGCGTCACCATCAACAGTTTGTTATTTGTTTGAGGCCTCCAAGTAAATTAGAAAAGATTTTATGTAAGTTCCATCAACCAACTATAGGACCTGTTTTTGGTGTGAGAGGGTTACCATGTAGAGTGCGGACCATGGTGCTGCTGCTGCTGCTGTGTCCTATAATGCCACAGTGGGAACAATGGCAAGTGGACGCTTCGATATGGTCTTAATGAACAAGTGTACTATGTGGCACAGTACAGTTAGTCGCCAAGTCACTTTGCAGCAAGTACAGTTAGTGGCACAGTGCACTTATAGCGACCAAATCACTTGGTGAAAAAATCACTTACTGACGAAAATACTTAGTGATCAAATCACTTAGTGGCCAAATCACTTAGTGATCAAATCACCTAGTGCCCAAAATACTTAGTGACCAAATCCCTTACTGACCAAAATACTTAGTGACCAAATCACTTACTGACCAAAATACTTAGTGACCAAGTATTTCGTGACCAAAACACTGACTGACTCACTCACTGACTGACCGACTGACCGATTCATTCACGACCAATTTATTAAGAGACCAAGTCAATAACCAAGCGAGTCACTAAATGACCAAATCACTCAGTGCTCAAGTAAACTTTGAGGCCTGGGAGACATCCTTGGCTGTGAATTGATTTTAATAAAATTCCCCGCGCAGAAGGAAAGTAAAACTTTATAAAACAGTCAATATTTTATTCATTAAGTAGTCCAAGAGCTTTGCAGAAGAAAAATATTGCTGTCTATATACAACAGATGGCGGCTTCCAAACTGCATACAAAACAGTGTTGTCTCACGTGTCCAAAACAGAGTCACAGTCTATCTCAGCCAATCAGAGGAGTCGACAGGCTCGTGGTGGGGGCCCTGCCGAAGCGCGATTGGCTATCGCAGACTGTGACGTCACGCATAGCTTCTTTTTGGTCACGTAAGAGGACAGTCTACATTTTTACTTTGGCTGCGTCGCGCAACTCTATCCAGAAAGATTTACAAAGGACCTCGTAAAGAATTACATATATAAGATATACAACTTTGTACATGGAATTAACAAGAGTACTTTCAACACCATAAAATATATTTACATATATAGAAAACGGGAAAATTGCAGTAGTCCTTTTTCTACACTTTTAGAGACAAATTTTAGTACATTTGAGTTATCAGTCACCATTTCTACATATTTTTAAGCTGTAAACTGGACTTGTAATTTACGTTTATATCATTTGACCCATCGCCTCTGGAAACACTCGGTTTGCATTTATACATATATATATTCTTGCAGAGCCTGGCAAGATGGCCATCGCCGATTATACGATGGTGATCGTGTGTAGATCATCGCCATCGGAAAAACTACGATGTTACGATGGAACATCGCAAAAATCCTTCGTCGATAGCTATGGTCCGATGGAAATCGTATCAAACAAACTGCGATGGTCATTTTCTGCATCGGCGATGGTGTTATGAGGAAGAAATGGTCCAATGAAATGGCTGAACATGCCATCGGCGATGGTATACGATGGGCATCGTCATTGCTTGTACCTCCGATTCTGATGAAATAAGGCTAAAACTACAGAAAAAACAGCCTTACGAGTTTGAATCATTCATTTTTTAAGTAACGTTGAAACAAAGAGGGGGTTACAAAGTTTATTTTAATACATTTCCCAGATTTAACAATATCAATTAATAACCTGGGCCTTATATTTCGCACCATTTATCAGTTAGAAATAGTATTACTAGTTTGAAAATCGCACACAGGCCGAGGTTATAAGAGGTGCTGCTTTTATTCGATGTTTGTGGTCTGAGATGTTTGCATCTTTAAAATGTGTTAATGCAATGGTCCATCGCCGATTGTGACGCCCTACGATGGCCATCGCCGACGGTTATTTCATCGTAGGTCATCGCCGATGAAAATTGGTGATTTTTTCATACCGATGCCGATAGAGCGATGGCCATCGTATCATCGATTTCACCATCGTAAGATAATCGGGGATGCCGATCTCTGTATTCTTGGATGTGCTTATTATAGGCTAAGAAACACTTTGATTCACACAATAAACAATAAAAAAATATTTTTTGGACTTCACATTTATATTGCCAGTAAACTTCGGCGAAACGGATGCAACACTTTCGTTTGAACATAAGTAAAATATTTCTAGGATATGACAATACTGTTTGCTATATCATCTCTAAATAAAAGAATTCTTACCATTATATAGGTGGTTTCTCAGGACTGTTCTTGTTGTTATAAAATATACTACAGTGTTGTGCAAATTATTTCGTACAGTGATGACATAATTCAGTCATTTGATAAATTGAAGTTCATTTAAGAAACATGTCAGTGGTATGACAGATGATACATTAAATAGAAGCTAAGACCTCCTCTTGCGTTTACAAGCATGAATTTGGCATAGATCTGACTAAAGTTGAACACATTTCTACCAGTTCTTCATCATGGTACCAGACCCTCATACCAGCATAAGTCAGCTTTTGCACGGTCGGACAGACTTCTCTCTGGAGCCTATGTTTGATAATAGCCCTTAGACTTTCTATTCGATTTATGATAGAAGAATTTCCAGGCCAGGCTGAAGCCGTAAGTCTACTTCCTTCAAAGAACGTGAGCATTTTACGGGGAGTATGGCCGGAAGCTAGATTCTGCTAAAATATGCCACCTCCATCAGGAAATTCCCTTCTCATCATAGGAAGCAAGTAAGTCTGCAAAATTGCTTTATCACTTTTTTTAACAGTGATAAGCTGCAGAAATTGCGAATCATTTACGCATTTCTTTATCTCTTTAGACGACAGTACTCAGCAGATACAAGATTATTGTACTTGTTTGTAAAATTTTGTACCACTAAATTATGAATAGAATAAAGCAGCGAAATTAATATCTTCAAAGTTAAATGCAGTATCAGCATGCTAAAGCATTTGTTTCAATACAGCTTGACTCTTAAGTAATAATAATAACAATAAACTGTATTTAATACTCATGGAGACATTACAGTACTGAAATGCTACATGGTACACAAGAGGATGTAGCTTATTTCTATGTTACAAACAAAGGATATGTCGCAGTGGTTTTGCATTTCAGACCTCATTACGCCTCATTGCTTGGCCTCCGTCAGGCAAAAGTATGCGCTGCCATCGTAGGTGCATATTAGATCGTTTGTAGCCAGGGCCATTGCGAATGATTTTATTGATGAGTTTTTAGAGTTTTCAATCCTGTATTTTAGGCTGAAGACGCATTTCCTGGTTCTGACTTTGTGACAATCAGTGTACTTTTGAGTAAATATTAGACTTGCACTATTAGACCTTGGCACTTTGCTTAATATGCGGAATATGTCGTTATAAGCAACTCGCAAGAGCTCAATGGATTTTTCGTTAAAGTTACACCAAAGTGAGTTGCAGTTCAGGGGGTAACAATAGGTCCGGAACAGCCGGCATTTGACGTCTTCAGAGCAGTGACCGAATTCCCGGATTCGGTTACCTTCGGTTAAGAGGTTAATTTCGGATCCACAACAGCTTGGCGTGCGGAGGATCGAATCCCGCCCAAAGGCATTTTTAGGAATGCTAGGAAAAAAATTACGACGAAGTTCTTCAAGTCTAGCGGGATATTGTTGGCATTTTGGCTGCCATTCTTTTCTCTGTAAAATTTATGGAATTTTTTACAGTGTAGATTCTGAAAAGTCATTTTAATGCAGCTATAAAAGTTTTCATTTCCATAAACCCCAGCAGAAATTTACTCAGTTGAAGTGCAGATAACTCAAAAATTCAGAGTAAACCTGACACAGAAAATAATGCATTTGCAATTCAGCCACAGCAGCGCACACTTAACGTAACATTTTGAGTTGGGAATAACCAGTTTTATAAACTTGTCAATTCTCTCTGCATACATACTGCCTCAGTCACCATCTCGATTTTGTGTCTGACAGTCTCCTGTGCACGGCACCATACTGATAAATGTAATGCTGGAGAAACACTAGGCATTTACACAGACAACTTGATTGAAGGATGCGAAACTCGGACGTCATTTATGTCACGGTATCTATGCTACAGATTTTAAGTAGGGGAATTACCCAATTGCCGAACTAAGTCTATTTCCGAACAAACAGTTATTATTTGGTGAGATTACTACTTTCACTGATCAAATGTAACTGTTAGTTCGGAAATTGAGCTAGTTCGGCAATTGGGTAATTCCCATATATATCGATACATCACGTGAGCTGCACATCCAAAGAACTAGTTGGAAGCAGAAATGCATTTGTGTACCCTGCATGGTTAGAAACGCGAACACTTCTGCGCATAAGCACAAAATAAAGCTAGAACGCTACGTGGCGTAAGGCCATCACCCGCGGTGGGAGCAAATTTCATCGCCATTATTTTTGATGGCCGGCTATTCCTAGTTCTTTAGCGTGGTCACATCGAGGGCAGCTCACCATACTTACTGCAAAAAAATCATGAACATAGCTCAACTCCTACTGCCTTTTTTGGGTGGAGAGCAAGTTTGATCGCCGTCATTTTTATGGCCAGCTAGGCTCAGTTTTTTGACATGGGTCACATCTAGGTCAACCCACCAAACTCCCGACAAAAAAAAATTATGAAGATTGCTCAACTCCTTCAACCACTTTTTGGTAGGACAGACACAAATATATACGCTTAAATCGTCAACGAAAACATTATCACCTCTCTCACCTCGTTCACAGGTGATAAATACGCAGAAATGGAATTCTACATATGCTCGTCAGTTCGACGCTAGACTGCTCATCTGCGAGAAGCAGCTTGAAATTAACCCCTGTTGCATGTAGCGAGACCGTATCAATGATACACGATTCTTTCTATTCTCTAATAATGAAAGTGTAACTGACGGACGTACTAACACCTTGACACCCAACATTATTCTCCTACTTAGCTGTATAGAAAATCCCTCCAGGCATGGCTGGATAAATCAGTATAGGGTAGGGCACGCTGCCAGCACATGCAAGTCATTAAAATCCAAAATAAACTGCTACACTCGATAACTACAGTTCTATGAATAAAATACAGGAGCGCAATAGAAGCCGTCCATAATTATAAGTCCAAAACACTCGAAGCATTATAATTATCGGAAATTTTTTGCCGAGTCGACAGTTTTACTTTTGAGTTCGAAACATAAAATTGTGGCCGGAGTCGACTCGGTCGTTTGTGTTGATGAAGTGCGTCCGATGGTTTGAAAAAAAAAACTGAGAACTTGGAGATATTTTCTAAAGGGACTCGTTTCGTCAGCGACCGAAACATTTTGTAAATAAACTTACGCATCTTACCGTATGAAGGGCAAACGAAACTAAACATTCGTGCACAAACTTGTGCGTGTTATAGGTTGACAGTGAACAGTATTGTTTGCAGGAAACAGTATAGTTTGACAGTGAACAGTATTGTTTGTCAGGAAACAGTATAGTTTGACAGTGAACAGTATTGTTTGCAGGAAACAGTATAGTTTGACAGTGAACAGTATTGTTTGTCAGGAAACAGTATAGTTTGACAGTGAACAGTATTGTTTGTCAGGAAACAGTATAGTTTGACAGTGAACAAAACTGAATACGCAGGTAAGTTTGTGCACATCGTGGACTGTATTTATAAAGCAACAGAAACTGAGCTCTTCATTTAATAATAGAGTGCGACAAGTTTTAATTCAAAATAGTTAAATTAGGAGCTCTTGACTTCTTCAAACATGTAGACAAATATTTATCAACACAAATTATTATTTCAGGTAGTCAAAGCTTTCTATGTTGTTGTTGTTGTTGTTGATTTATTTGCGAAATTAAGCAACATCTTTCCGCAATTCTTCGAAAAAAATGAGGATGAAATTTTTTATACAAAAATAATCTTGAAGATCTAATATAGCTACTTGCTTTTTTGATTTCTGTTATTCAGTCTTTACGCCATTGCGAGCAATGTTCACAATTAGATAGTCAGCACTTACTTTAACAAAGTGGATAACAATTACGTGCTCCTGCCTTCAAAAATGATGGCACCGAATTTGCTTTGATGCAGCTTTAGTGTAGATGCCAGTATTGTCATTATGTCATTACAGTCGCCGGCTTGACTTAGTCAGAATTGGAATATGACTGTCCATTAATTAAGATTATCGGCACATTGTAGAGTGGCCACGTGCTTATAGTAAACAGTTACCATCCTGCTTCCTGTGCTGCTAAAGCTTAAGGCAGAATCTATGTATATGCATACTTGCTAGTTTATCCATGACCCGTTGGGTCACCATCATCATCTTCTTCACTTCTCAAATGAATATTCTACACTCTGGCTATAAGCACGGATAAATGTATGAATGTATGACGTAGTCCAGTTGCATTTCCAGTATCACCTTTACATGTAACGTACACATTTAAACTGTTAAGCTCAGGTTCATCTTTCATATCATGGATACATCCGCATTAAATCTTCAGTGTTCGAATTCCTTCCTATCTTATAGCGAAAATTGAGGCACGGTGACATACAACCAAACAAACGAGCAAGTAAGAAAACAAGATTATAAGAGTTTTATCAGTAAACTAAACTGGCCATGAGCCATTGGGTCACTAAAACCCATCCTAACTATTTCGTTTTCTTGTTCTCGAGTTATGGACTTAAACTGCAGAGCAGTATCCTGGACACAGAGCTTTTCCATTTTAATCATGAACTGAAAAAACATATTGAAACAAAATTAACTCCGCAGACTGCTGCATAAGAAGAAGTTAGTAAGCATAATCTATACTATAATAAGAAAGCCGTCTGTCTGTCAGTCCGTCCGTCTATCCCACGCCTTGTTTTTCCACTATCTAATACTTTTTCGATGGGATGGTAAGATGTTTTCAAATTCATATTTTCATGACTTATTCAATAAAAGGGTTGCGTTTGGTGCACTAGTTCTTCTAAAATCTCTGAGCTTCTCTTAGTTTATTCTCCCATGTATAATAGCGAATATTATGTGTACGGTGACACACAAGCAAACAAGTAAGATTATCAGTGTTTGACTAGACGGCCGGTGACCTATTGGGGCTCTATCACCATCTTCTTCGCATACTCAAAAAACAAGTGTTATTCAGCTGGTCATAGACCATAAGCTATTTGAACGTCCACTCTCGCCCGTAAGGGTCGCCCTCACCCGCGACTTTGTTTCTCAAAGGTAGATTCAACACTGTCTGTAAGCAAGGGGGAATATTTGTGTTACGTATCTCCCTTTGTATCTCCCGTATTACCGTTGAATTTACCATGCACGTTCACTCAACCAAGCTCAAGTTCATCTTGCGTATCACGGATGCAGCCGAATTATGTAAATCTTCAACGCTCGAATTTCTTCCTATCTTAAAGAAAACAATCTGTGTCCAAGCAAGTAAATAAATAAACAAAGTAGGTTCACGAACTTTACATATAGATAGAAAGAAATATATACAAATTGATAATCTTATTTGGTTGTCACCGTGCACAGAATTTCCGCTATTGCCTATGCTTTGGGAATATACTGAGAGGAGGTCAGGTATTTCCGAACAATTAATTATGCTTCAAGTTCTTATTTCAATTCTTCGTTAATATGGGAAAGCTCTGTGCCCACGGCATCCTGGATACGGGTCGGCAGTACTTGTATTTAAAAAATATATATTCATCGCTCTCTGTATTTTGGTACTTAAATAATCTAACTTAACATACTCGAAGTCCACTAATCGAGCAAAAATAATTCAATACTTACGACATGTTTTGCGACTCAACGGGTCACGGGCATGTCTAGTACCTACTATGATAAACTAGAGTACCCGGCAGTCAAAAATTACGGCGAAGAATTTGTGGTCATACTTCTTTATTAATCGCACTTTCTTTAATGTTTTGCTTCGAAAAGATGAGTGACAACTGTCATAGTAAAGGAACGTGAGGGAAGTGTTCTCGGTTTCACTTCTCGTGAGCAGCGCACACCCTTTTCTTCCCTTCCGTGACGTGTAGAAAAATTTATTCCATTTTGCAAGCACTCAAGTATCGCTGATAAAATAATTGTGCGCTTCGTATCACAGATACGCCATGATATCATATCAGTAGAAATTTTTCGTGCGAGTAAAAAGCTGTCACATCAAAAGAAGAAATAACGCTGGAAAAAATTTTAACTGTTGCAACTAGATTTTCGTGTTCTTCATCCGTCTTCTTGTTTTTTAAGTACTTCGAAGAATGCCTTACTCCTTACCCCGCCGATCATGTACTTAATTATCGTGTAAACTCAAACCACTTGATGTTTGGATGTATGAAGGAACTAAGAAACAGGCTGCATCAGCTAGCTAAGAGCAGGCGTGGATATCTTCATTGCTTGGACTTCAACGTTAGCAACGCAAGAAGTATATTCAAGTATAAGATGGCATCCGTGATTCCTCTACTCTCAACTGCCACCTGTCAATTTTTTACCTGTTCTTATAGGTACAACGTGACAGAATGACCACAGTCTCCAGCCTGGTATAATTTTGGCCTATTTGTTTGCTTAAAGCGTGACTGAAAACAAGCAAATAAACTGGCAGACAAACAGGTAAACATAACTGTCTTTATTACCTATATTCTAGACTAGTGGCCCCTGCAGTGTCACGAAATGTGCGTATAAAGTAATTACTTCAGTAAGCCCTATATTTTCCTCGCTGTTCTTTGCAGTTCAGTTCTGAAGAATATCATGCAAACTTAGTAAAATTTAGTATCCATGATACCACTAGAAATACGTAAAAATCATTCAATGCTTAGATTTCAAACAAGTTAAAATATCGCAAATGTTTCCAAAATGACTTATATTTGCATCTATTTAAGTTAGACGGAACAAGAGAACTACCTAATATTAATAAAATTATTCTGCTCGTGGCAAAACAGAAGAAAATTATTGGTTATCGCGGAATTTCCACTAGTCTCGCAGCAGTGTTTATAAAATATCAGACACACAAAGGAAAAAAATTAGAAAAGTGCAAGATTATGGTGGGAAAAATTGGCTGCAAACTATCATAAGCGAAGCATAGGAAAGGCAGGCGTGGATAAAGAATAATGAAAGAATTATTCCCAAAGAACAAGACAGAGCATGCGCATTAGATGGAAAAAAGTAATGAATCAATTTTCTGTCATAAGCGTCAGCTTCAATAAGCAGCACTTATTTCCTACCGTGAATATCACCTTTCTTCACCGTATCTCTCGTATTTTGTCAAGATACAAATACGGATTCTTTACTGGCGGAATATTTATAAGGTCAGCATTTGAAATCAGAATGTGAAGCGACACAGTTAGAATCAAGAACTATTATATTTCCTGTTCGTGACATAAACATATTTAGAAAATACTGTAGAGTGATGCGGATATGAACAAGGTATCTCAAGTGTTGACAATATAGAAAAGTGAATTTCATTAGTTAGCAATCATAGTTGGCAAAATGGACACTATGATCAAATATTATTTTTTTATTTTATGCACGTTGTCGTTTAGACCATAAGTGGAAGAAATCTTACAACCGTAGAGTTTTAATGGTTTCAAAACTCTAGACCTTCACTCCACTGCGTTAGCTTCTGCAAACTTCTACAACTGATTTATAGTTACTTAGGTTAACTGAGTCTCGTTAGCTTAAAGAATGCGCTCTAGGATAGACAACGCCCAATAGGATTAATGATGCGCATTAGGTTAGACGAGATGTGTTAGGGTAGAAGGACTGCGTTATGTCGAGCATTAATTTAGACGGAGTGGCTTAGGTTAGAAGACCAGCGTTAAGTAATAAATTATGAGGAATGCTAACGTACGTCATTTTTGGTGTATTTTAGAGTGTACGAACATCATTTTACCATGGAATTTATACGGGTCCAGATAGTTCATAACAGTTCTGAATTCTCTGACTATATACATATTTATCGATGCATATCTGTCACGATATATGAGGATAACAATGGGGGGAAATTCGAGCCTCAAAAAGCCTCTTAGCTGGAGAAACAAATGAAGAATACGCGAGAAGTGCATACCCTCGAATAAAACCATAGATATAGCATTATATGTACTCCACAATGGCACAAGTAACTCTCTGACATTTACTAAAATTATCTTTATTAATCTATTAGCATTTTATCTTAGAAAATTCAGCCACGTTTAATGAAAAATCGTAAATCAAAATAGGTAGTAGGGTAAAGATTAGGAAACCGTTAAAACAGATGCTTGTGACTGTCTTTTTACCCTAAAACGAAGCTAATTGGTTAAATGACTACAATCCATAATTTAATCTTATCATTTACCGACGATACCTTTCCCAATAAGAATACCAGAATAAGAAATTCTTGAATTTCCTGATGTCAAAGTTTAGATGTAATGAGTTTAGCTGCGATAAAGAAGTGAACAAAAAATCAATTTTTTAAAATATTGAAGTTGATGACGAAAAAAACATTTACGTACTTTGGTAGGAAATTTGATTCATTTTCTAACCATTTTTTTTTTTCATCATGTAAAATTTGTTCTCCTTCAAATTCTCTGACAGCAACTCCGCATTTCCTAAAAATCACTTCAAGCAAATATGATTCCCATCGCTTTTAGTTCAAAAGGTTTTTCGCAAAGCATTGGAAAAGATTTAGAATACATGCCGTAAAGTATCGACCATAAAGAGAATATTGGTTTATGTCTGTACCATTTCTACGGACAGAGTCTTATTCGTTAGAGAAAAATGTAATTAGGCATATGAAAATTTACTCATAAGAGAAGTTTAGAATTGTTTTCAAATTCAAGTGGGGTCGTTTTGTAAATAAATCAAGCTCTTTCACATACTTTCTCATAATTTATAAATTCAAGTGCAGTCAGGGCACTGCCTCATATATTTGTATATATATATATTTGAATCAATTTTTATTAGCAAAAACTTGGCATTCTTCAATGACCATAGACGTCTGCCGATTTATTCTAGTAAAGTATGCTCTGACATAATTTTATTTTTTTAACTTGTTCGCCATGATGAATGGCGATGAAAAGCTGATGAAAAGCTCATCAGAGCGGTTAACACGTTTTCTTAAATTTGAGGTATCTGCAGCCACTAGTTGGTCACTGAAAAAAAACTCACTTTAATGATGCTTACGTTTGAAGGCAGTTACTGCGAGACTTGAGTTTTAACCTGTTTCTTCTTCATACTATTCAATTTCAAAAAGTAATTACATCCGCCAAGAAGGAATTGTTTTGCCGGAGTGTCAGTCTGACTCTTTGTCTGTCATTAATATAACTCAAAACTATATGAGCAGATTTTCATGAAATTTACACGGACTGTTAGAGTTTTTAGGTAGCAAAGTTGATGAACATTAGGTGAAGATTCGTTCAAACGATTGGTGGCTTGTTTGTCTACCGGTTCTTCTGGCAACGCACAAAGTAACTCACAAAGTTTTAGCAGGATAAAAGTTCCTCGAATTGTTAGCAATGATACGAGGAAAACTGACCAAACTGTTTTGTATTTCTTTGTTTGTAATGTCTGTAAAGAACATATCCTAGACAGTTGCGAGAGGATCTTCACGAATATTGCAGGAATAGATAGAAACGCTCAAAGGCACAAACAATCAAATTATGGTGGTGATCCGTTGGACCGTTCGTGTGTTTGACGATATATCTGTCATATTGTTTGTCAGCACATAATACAAGAAGTGAAGAACGGAACGCTAGAAATATTAAAACGGGCAAACTAACAAATCTTGGTGATAATCAAATTGATACCCTGGTTTTAGGACTAATTTGAATTTTTTCGTTACCATTGGAGTTGGTTGCAGAGATATACGCTCTCAGAGCGTCTCTATACTTCTTTTATGATAGAATAGCGAATTTATAATATATATAAAAATACGAATAGCAAGACGGTATTTGATATTGTTGCCCAAGATGGAAAGTTTGGAGCGAATCTGAAGGATTTTGACGGCACTTTGCACAAGATCCAAGCAAAGCTGTCAACGATGCCCTGAAGTTTGCAAAGTGAGTTTGTGAAGTCGAAGGACTTTGTCGTCGAGGTTTCGGATTCCATACATCGAGAAGTCAGTCAGAAAAATATTGGATGAAACCGAGATACAATTATGCAGAAATTGGGCTGAATGATTGTTATTTTGACTCTGGTGTTGGGCATTTTTCTACTATGAAATTAAACTGTGATTAGCAAATCAAATCCTTGGGGCGTTGTTATTTTTGCATTTAAAGGAAACTGAGCTGCAATTGAGTAGAATTTCAACAATGAAACGCAAGTTATTCCTTCCTGACTGTAAATGCTGTTATATGTTAATGAATTTGAGTTGTTTATGTAATATTTGACTTGACTAAGATATATGTATACATATATTTGGTAACTCTATTTCAATAGCTTTTCAATAAGACTGATGTACATCGGCAGAAAAAATTATTTGGACAGGCAATTTCCTCCTTTGTGATGATCAATAACTTTTTTCTCTTTTCAAAGTCTTCGTGTGTTTACGTTTGTTTTTCTTGAATCGATTAAGTTATGATTTTCAAGGAAGTTGCGTGCAACTGCGAAGGCCATAATCAAGCTCTTTTCAGACTCACGACCTACTAATAATATAATGTCGACAGATTATAAAATTTAACGTTTCGGGAAGAAAAAAAAATCCCATCATCCGAAAAAGATAAATGAAAATCTACAACCTATAAATAAAAATATCCTCTATTTCTTACTCAATCATGGAAGCATAAGTGTTGTTGGGAGGAAGTCTAAAAAGGAAATAAACAGAGCTACGTGGAGGGGCCGGTTGTCATTGCCTGTATTTTCTGCTATAATTATCTTCACCAACTTCACCTTACATGCCTGTTTCACGTGTTTCAGCTGTTTCACTTGTTACACCTTGTTAACGTGTTACACATGTTTCACTTGTTACGCTTGTTTCATATGTCCCTCCTGTTTCACCTGTTTGTCTGATTCACGTGTTCACTTATAAGTATCTCCAACCCATTTCACGACCATCAGGGTTCCTGCTCTAAGTTTCATTGAAACTCAGCAGCTACCGCAGTTGAATTTTTCCAACTTTAATACCACTTTGAAAATTCTAAAGCATCAGAGCTACAAAAATGACCAAACTAGCGACTAGTGCATGTTTAATTATTTTTCTAACTGCCATTGCAATAAACTGCGACATTTTATTTATTACATGTTTTATTCAACATTTTTACCCTCGTAATAATAATTTTCGTAAAATATAATGCTAAGGTGAAGCGAAACGCTACTGTATTGGCAACAGTATCATGTATATCCACAATGTCTGTTCAATCCTCAAAAGCTGAAAGTCTGCATAATCCTGTTGAGTGAGGTTGTGCTATACCACGGGTTGTGAGCTTCTGCAACGGGTCGAACGATTTATTATGATTTAAAAACTTTAATTGAAATCACATTAATTAATCACATTTCAACGAATAAACCCATGGCATCTCTGTAAAAAACATGGACAATTAATGATTATCCCTGTAGTAAATACCATTGCAAGTGAATTTTTTACTTTTTTCACTAAGAAGCCGAAATTTACGCTACAGTCAACTGAGCCAGGTAAGTCTTAACCCTTTGCCGAAAGGCTGGAAAAAGTTGCCGTGGGAACAGCATTATAGAAGTGACCGATTTTTGGTCACTTGCCCCCAACTCCCGCAATTCCATGACGTCCATAGACAGCGAAAGCTACAAAGGTAAAGTCAACTTTGACTACACTCTCAACTGGGAAACCTACAAGCACTGGTTCGTGCTGCAGATATAGGCTAACTGGCCCCAAAGGAGAAAGTACAGCTGCAGCCGACCACTGGTCGCGAATAACTATGGCGCAATAGTGAAAAGTTCAACGACCTGCACCCCCTCCCTTCTTACCCTAAGATAAAAGCCGCAACGGTAGCCGTGGAGCCCAAGCAATTTGCTGACTCAGCGCATCGGACGCCACAAAGAACGTTCACCAGGCACGGGGATCGTTCCCGGGACCTTCAGCACAACAGGTTTCTGTGCTGCATGAGAGGCCTGCTGCTACCGAGGGCAGGACATGAGATGCAATATATATCACCTCTCCTCCCCCCCTCGTCACGCTTTATTATCATCATTATTATTACCTCCGCCAAAGAGGTTATGTTTTTGTCAGAGTATGTCTGTCTCTTTGTCATACTAGAAGCTTTTCTGCCTGTCATCAAAGTTGCCTGTCCTTGGACATGTAATCAAACCAAAGTGGAGGACGCTCAGAATCACTGAAAGAAAGAAAAGAAACATTCACGGCAGTGCAAGCTTTCATGAGTATATACTTACTAATAGTTACCCTAACCGTACAGTGACTCTAGCCCACTATTAATGATATACAATATAAGATATTTGCTTAATTATATTCTAAAAATAGGTTGATTCACTAAGAAAATATTTCGTAAGATTAAAACAATACCAATGTCATCACAAATATGATTAAACACAGACGTTTTGGGTTACTTAAATAAATTGTCAGTGGTCTGAAAATGGCAAATTCGGTGTATAAAACCCAGTTAAGAATAACAGAAACAACTGTATCAATATTAACTGTTAAAATAATGAAATATCTATGAAGTTATGGAGAGCTTCACAGTAAATCTGCAGCAGTTCAGTTCGGGCCTAAGTTTATAATTGTCCAAGGATTCTAATATGTGGAGGTCGGCAGTGGTTTGGGTTGAGCCTAAAATGAAAAAATTATTGCTCTTAAAACCATGATCACTAGTGTCTCAATGGTCAGGATTGAAGATTCTGTAGATTTTTATAAAAGCTGACCAGTTCGAGACCCAGTTCCTCTGCGTTGGGCGCAGAGCTCAGCATGTACGATCGCTCGCAGCGGTCGCACTTATAATGGTACACCATCAAAGCATCGAATCCTTCCTTTTGTGTGTTCTAGTGAAAGCATACAAAATATATTTTACATTTGCACTGCTTTACCGCGAGACTGCTTTTTTGTTGCAAAATTTTTAGGATGAATAATTTATATAAGTGATGAATATCATATATGTCTTTGACCAAAAATTAAAATGCTTTCTCTATAGCAAATTTTACAAGAGGCCTTGGCTTCCCACTGTACGTAATTTCAATTGTCATTCATCGGATTGCAAACAGGAAATAATTAAGCAAGACATAACCACAAAATGCACGAGTATTTTCCTCATCTTGATCCAAGTACACTTTTTTGAAATAATTTTAAAATTAGCTCATTTTTTAATGAAAATAATCCTATGTATTGGTAAGCTCCTTGCAGACATAATTCGTACCCTGGGAGCCCTGCTATCCTACTATTTGTGACGCAAGCTCAACGCAGAGGAACTGCATTTCAAACTGGTCAGTGTTTCTAATAACCCACAAAATCTTACATACGTGACTATTGCGTCAATAGTCATCATGTTTTAAGAGCAATAATTTTTTTCTATTTTAGTGCAATCCAAACCAATGCTGACCTCCACATTTGAAGATCTTTGTACATTTTTAAACTGCTGCAGGAGCTGAACGAGTGCACATCTGCTGCGAAACTGTCTATAATTTCATAGATAATTTATGGTTTTTGACAGTTACCGTCAATAGATTTGTTTCTGTTATTCCTAACCGCTTTTTATAATCTTAATTTTATCATTTTCAAAAAACTGATGGTGGGCTTTTAGTAATCTTAAACGTCTGCCCCTTCTTATCTTACGAATGTATTTGCTGTAACGTGCAAATTAAAACCCGTACGTGCCAGCTGCCAGTAAAGGCAAGTGTACAGTTGCGATATTTGGCAATAAGAATGAATCCGCGTGTCAATTGTCAGTAACAGCAGGTGTACATTTGCAATAAAATGAAGACGCGGGCCAGTTTCCATTAAAGGCAAGTATATATTTGCAAGAAAAATGAAAACACGCGTGTCTCACTACTAGAGACAAACGTATGCCAGCTCGTATCTAGAATAACTGCCCACAGTCCAAAGCTCGCGTGCCCAAGCCTGTCATTGAGCGGCGACTTTTATTCTCTCAATTGTACAGCAAAGTCCCCGGAAGCGCATTGAGTTAGCTAAAAAATGCAATAGATGGCGCCACTGCAGTCTCCCCTCACTAGTATCCCTGATGACACAAAAGCTTATGATATGGGCCAAGTTCGCCAACATAAATTGCCTATAAGCGAGGGCTGAAGTTTTGGGGAGCAGCAGCAATGGAGAAAATTGTGCTCCAATGCTGGAATTTGGGTCTGAGCTGCACTATGTGTGTAGGTGTATGTTAGTGTGTAGGTCGGCATGTGCGTGTCCAGTTGCACTGTTGGTGAATTGTTGGATGGTAGAAAATAGTCTACTCAATGCCGGTGCCATTCTATGCAATCGTACATCCAACTGATGAGTGGACGTTCATCTCGCACCTCGTTCAATATAGGTAAGTATATAATTTTCCATTTCACTTGGGAATCGCAAGGATGTGCAAACTAAAAGTCTTCTCATCAGCTGAATATTGGATTGTATTTTGTAAACTTACAGCCAATGAATTCATCGTACTATCAGTATATATAATTATTAATCAAGTAGTATATTATTGTGATCTAAAGCCGTAGACTACTACCGGTCGTACGCCAAACTGTCTTGTAACAATTTTCAGATAACGGATGATATAACATTACTGTTATATACGTATGCAAAGCAGTACTTTATATTCACGTATACAGTGTAGACATATAAATTATTAGTATGATTATTGATATACAAGTATATCTGTCTGATTCTATTTTTTAGTGTGATCTTTGCTTGTTTCACTGTCGTTTAAATTTTTTCGTACAGTGTTAGCTTATCCTGCTTCGTATCATATCTCGCCTGAATGTCGGTGCAGCTGCTGTTGAGAGTCTCTCGTCACTTCGAAAAAGTTCGAAAAGCTCTTTTCAAAACATTTTTACCAACCAGTAGGGATTACGTTTTCTCTGTCATTGGTGATTGTTCTGACAGAAGAATGGTAATGTTTAGCCGGAAAGGAATTTGCCTCGCTTCAAGATGGACAGTTAAGTGCAAAGGATCTTTGTTGGACGCAGATTGCGACTGCCTACAGCGATTGGCAGAATCTTTGTATTTCTTTGTCGTTGTTCTCATGGTCGGGTGCAATAGTACCTATATACAGTACATAAATCTATCTATCTATCTATATCTATATTATACTAAAAGTCTGTGAACCGGTCTTGCTTGTGTCTTGCTTGTGTCTTGTTTGTGATCTTGTTTGACACATCTTCTTCACTTTTAGATAGGGAAGAAATTCGATGGATCTCCTCACTACTCTACCCTATCCATTCTATGGGGCATGGATTAGCTCTTTAATTCGATTGTATCTGTGATACGCACGTGGAACCTGCCCC
>LQNS02276929.1:3196877-3220967 GCA_001587735.2 Parhyale hawaiensis | reverse complement strand
TCTGGGAATGGGCATCTTGGTCCGTCTCCTGTGAGCTACATATCTAATTTGATTGTTAACACACAAACTACTTGATTCTTGTGCGTTTTTTATTTAATTAACAGAATTTAGTTTCCTTCTCTCCTTCTCATTTATGTACGACTTAACTTTTTTTGTGTTCTTTCTTATTACAATTTTTCACGTCGCATCAAACATTCAGTATGCACTGTACTGTATATCGAATTTTAGCCAACATGGCCGATGTTAGCAGCAATTTGTCTAAGTTGACATTTAGCAGAGCAAATATAACCTCTTTTCTCGAGCAAACCAATTTTCCAATAATAACTTCTTACAGGAACCGAACAATTATGGAAACGCAAATAGGTAATAACGGATTGTTAGTCCGACTCATATCAATCTCTCAAAAATAAAAGGAGTATCGCTAGTATATTTATTTCAGTTTTTTCCTTCCAGCACATTCCTCTAATTACTTGATGCATTATTTCTTAATTTCAGTCATTACTCCACAATTCATCACTTTTCTGATTCATTACGCTGTTATGCATTACTGCGTTATTCATTACTCAGCAAGTTTCGTTCACAGCTCTTCACTCTGAAAATTCGCTATTTTATTAGTTCACTACTCTATACAATTCACTAACTTTTACTTTCATTCATTACTTTCTCATTCAATACTGTGTAATTTGCCCTCACTTCTGGAAATTGACTGCTCTGTAATTTTATTTTGCCGTAGTTTATTAATCTCTAATTTTGTACAATATTCCCTGACGTAACTCATTACCTACTCTGTGATTTTGTTCATTCCTCTACCATTTCATGCAATACTCCTCAATCCCATCACTGCAATTTCATCAACGTGAATTGCTCCGTAATTACGCTCTTTGATCATTCAACGAATACAATTCGCAGCTACCAGCGCCCTTCATTCAGCCAAATTTGCGTTGTGCCGGGACCGCACTCCTCGACCGCACGCACGACTTGATGGGAGGATGGGCAGCTCGCACGTCATCCCAATATATATTTAAAGTCGGTAGCATAGATACGGTACCATGAACGACGTGCGAGCTGCATATCTTCGCATCAAGCAGTGTGTGCATTAATCGAATCATCCACAGGCACATGAACACCGACTGATATTTCTTCAGTATTTTGAGGAGAAAATTATCGACCACGATGACGTCATAACTGATAGCTTACTTTAATTCACATGTTCGTAGTTATGATACCAGTGCTATGTAGATATCTCCATCTGGACCAAGAGGCAATGATGACGTCACAGCGCTCTCGAACGGTGGATTTGAGGTGCACTTAGAAGTTGCTCGTCTGTGTCGTCTTTTCTCTGCGAATAACTTATACGAATAAATTCATATCAATCACCGCTGCATCTTCATGAGTTTGGTAAATAGTTTTTGGATTTAAGTATCAGGAAATATATGTCCACAAACACACTGCAGTATATGCATTCCACCTACCGAATCCCTAGTTTCTCATTATATGCAAGTAATAGGTTTGGAAAATTATCTATGTGCAATGAATCTCTAGAGAAAATAAGCTAACTTGAAGCGCCTCGTGACGTAAGACTACGCCCGTGTTGAGGGAAGAGGCTGAAAGGGCTGAGTCGGCAGTTTTGGCCTTTTTCACATCTAGTTCAACCCACCTGACTGCCTGCAGAAGATTGTGATGCTAGCTCAGATCCTTCTGGAAGTTTTTGGATAGAAAATTGTGAAAATCATATCGCCGAAAATGGACCTTTTCGTAAATTTCTTTTACTGTTACACACCTATGGAACGAACATTGCTATTCCTAATCAATACCATATCGAAACAAAGCATCCCCATCCAGCTAAGAACGGAAACGCGTAAAAACACTAAACAATGCTAATGTCTAAAGTGTATCTTACTATGAATAAAGTGGGCGGACACAGAAAAACATCGGTTAAATGAGGATAGAAGCATGAGAAGACTGTCTCGGAAAATAGAGGCAAGTCTGCTGCAAGTCTTTCGAAAGAAGGTAATGTTAATAACGGCATGAATATGCTCAGAATAACGGTAATTAGACGTGTGAATCAAGTTGGTTTATTTGCACGATCGCCGACAAAGAATCTTATTTGCACAAGGAATCGATCGCTGAAATTGGCTTTTTTCCATTATATACATCCTGTTGTCACCGGAAAAGTAGTGCAATGAAAACAAACTTAAATTGTTAGCTGTGTTGGGAAAACATTGCTAAGAAGACGTGCTAGTGAACGATTGGACCCCAAGTGCACTAAAAAACTGCCAAGTTTAGAGATGGCAGAGTCATTGCGTTTGGGTTTTTTCCAGCCATGGGATTACTCTCATCTGCCTGAACAAACGAGTAAATGTCGAAGAACATACTTCAAGACGATATCATTCGAATATTCCGTAGTTCAACATTTGGAAATGCCATTTTCATGCAAGATAATGCCTAGGCCTCAAGGATAAGTTAGCCACGAATTATCTAAAAGAGCAACATTTTAAAATTATGAATTGGCCATCCAAAGTCCTGGATTAAATCCTTTGAAAACTTTGGTAAACTCTGGGAACACGGGTGAGGGCTAGGAATCCCATAAACAGTAAAGATCAAATTTCAAGTGCTATGGAAAAAATTACTCCCAAGAAACATGTTCAGCTCGTGCGGTTTTACAGAAGGAGGTGAACAGCTGTGTTAGAAATTATATATACTATACATATTAATTTAGTAATATTTTTTGTTCTATTCGAAATGTAACAATAACGTTCAATTTAAAAATTCTTTCCACCTTCCTAAAGCTCATAAGACATTAACACGTCAACTATTGCAACACAAACCGGGAAGAAAACTTTGCTACCGCATACAACACTGTATTAAAATTCATCGCAACGTTTCGGCCGGGACACATTGGCCATCATCAGGTTCTTCAAATTAAAAATTCAGAATTTGTCATCTGCAGAAACAAAGCGAAAAATAACCATATCTACCATAATGAAGTTTAACTGATAACCTACATATTTCATATTCACGCGAACTTCATAGTCTATCCTAATATTGCACAGAATTAACAGGTACAGGTACAAGGAGTGAAATTTGTACTAGTCCAGCTACTCTATCAAACACCGAAGCAAGTCCTACATGTACACACCACCACAGTGACGAACTAACAGGCGGTTGCCCGCTGGTGCAGTCCCTTTTATATGTGCAACCTTCCAGAATGTTTTCGTTCAATAAAGTTTTAAAATATTGTAACCTTGGTCGTACTTTACGTTAATATACGGATTTTCTTGCTTTATTGTGATGGCTTCGGCGATTTTCAAGTCAATAATGTTGTGGCTGCTAAATACTACTGAAATACTGTTTATTAGAGTATCTGCTGTTAGGACGTTCATATGGTGTTCGTACGCGTAATGAGATTTAATGCTGCTTGCATCGCTTTGACAGGGTGTTCGTCGTGTAACTTAAATAAGGCGCATTAAAGCGCTCCTCAGTACACTTCAGGCGGGAGTTAGGTTACACGAGGTACAGTGTTGTATGCGGTGACAAAGTTTTATTTCCGGATAGTGTTGAAAAAGTTGATGAGTGAATATCTTACGAGCTTCAAGAAGGTGGAAAGAATTTTTAAATTAAATTGCAAAAATATAAGTACAAGGATAAATCGCAATTTAAAAACACTGTATCACTGTTTCGGCCGACAGTAAATTTCCGGCCTATTTGCTTTACTTTGTCTTGAGCTAAAGCATGAGAGCCCGGCTCTCCACGGTGGATCGAATTTTAGGCGGTAATCGCAAGCCGATTATATCTGAGACACACAGAAACATAATCCTAAAGACTGAATTTTTGCGAGAAAAATACTTACTTAAAAATTTTTAAATAAAATAGCATGGATCAACATTGCTGCAGACTTAACTTACACTGTGAGAGCTACTTCCTCTGCTAACATTACTGTTATTGTAGAAAAACCCACATCCTTGGCATGAATTAAGAGAGAAAGAAATATCAAGACAACAATTGTAAAATTAATTAACAGATATCCCATCTGTCGGATTTTATTTTTAAAAAATGCGTAAACGACAAATGTATATTGTAATGCAATATAGAAAGTTTTTATATATTTAATAAAGCACATAATTACTTACGTCACAGAATATATTTCAGTACATTAAATTATATTTCTAGAAGCATAAGTAGAGAAAACAGTATTTAGTCCACAAAAACTTATATTAAATTCAAAGATATATGAAAGATTTTTTATATTTTACCCAGTAAAAATAACTTAAATTACTAGAATCACGAAAAAAAAAGTGCCGAAGGTACCAAAATTGACATTTTTAATAAGTTTTTATTATTTTGCGTTTAACTTAAATTATTTGCATCACAAAAAGAAAGTGCCGTACCGAAAATTAGTATTTTTAACTATACAGTCGCAGTAAAAATCCTTACACACCATCATCCATATTCGCTATTTCTCCACAACAGAGACACAGGGGGGCAGGGGCTAGTGTTGACACTGCATCCATGACGAGGCTGTTACTACAATACACCGGCCCCGTAGTACTCAATTAGTACCACACAACCATGCACTGTGGTGCCGAAAACATCACTGTCCTCATTATTGATGACGCTGATCGTTGCACTATCATTCTATTCATATAATTCCGGTCAACCCGTTCGTAAGACTCCTTAACCTTGGGCGCTCTCTCCCTGGAGGGGAGGATTCCAGGGGGAGGGCGCGAGCCTCCGCAGTAAAACAGTATCAAATATGTCAATGATGTAATTAGTTCATATTCAATGGAATTGAATGGAATAAAGCGCCACATTTATTTAGAAACACTAAAAGGGGGGGGGGGCTTGAAGGAGTAGAGTAGAAATATTAAGAACCACTGGACTAGAGCATGTCTACGATGCATATTATCAGAAAGCAGAAGGTGTCTAGACAAGCCATTTATCGTGTTCACAAGATGGAGGCAACATGACCTCCTGACAAAGAAACATGCTCTACAGTATCAAAAAAGGCTATAGCAAAGTCAGATAAGCTGCTAAAAAGGGAGGGAATGTTAGATCATTCACGAGCAGCTATGACACTCATAAAAACACGCAGACATTGTTCAAGACGTCGCTAGCAGAACGATTAAACTTCAAATTTCGACGTAACAAATGGCTCCTCTGGACGCAGCCACTGTTGTAGTAAGATGCAAGTTAGACATGACCTGATGTTTTGGCTCCCTAGTGAGTTTTGCGCGTCCCATGGTTTGCAGTTACTACTTAAATTTATAAATGTAACCATAGTGCTACTATGAATAGCTTCAGGGACTCTTCGGTGGTATATAATTTCAAGCCACGAGCACACCCCCCCCACCCCTTCCACAACACTAGCCCCCCTCTCCCCAGAAGCTGTTATGAGGAAGTGAAGAATTCTGTTAGAGATCATAAGAACTGAGACATGCAAAAACGAAGTATTGATCCTACTGGCCCATCATGATCACTAAGTCAACACAAGTTCCTTTTTCTCTCTCTTTCAGCTTTGGAACAGCATTTAGAATCTTAATATTTGTATGTCCTGTTAACCGGCCGCATGTTATAATATTTTACAGTATCTGTACATACAATATGTATATTCAGGTCGAACATGACAAAAAAGTAAGATGTCTGGTGTATTCGCTATTTCAGCACAGCAGAGACACAGGGGGCAGGGGCTAGTGTTGACACTGCATCCATAACGAGGCTGTAACTGCAATACACTGGCCTCGTAGTACTCAATTAGTACCAGGCAACCATGTACTGTGGTGTCAAAAACATCACTGTCCTCATTATCGATGATTATCACATTTAGACTTTCTGTTTAGAAATGCCAGGTGTACTTTAGAAGTATTCCATTCACTAGTATCAAGGAGCTTCTATAATGGGAGGAGCAAGCCCAAGTTTTCTCCGGGCGAGTACACACATGGCTTTGTCACGTGGTCGAAGCTGGCGTTTGGAGTCCTTGAAGTGGCTGAACTGCTCTCATGCAGTGGGACAAAGACAGTGATCTGCACATATATTTAAGTATCGAAAATGTGGCTGGACGTCTGTCGAGATTCATCATATTAGGCTATAAGGACTGGTACTGACATTAGGTTATATTTGGCCAAATATAAGCTAATGTCAGTACCAGTCTTTAATAACCTAACATATATTTAAGTAAGATCCAGACAGGCAGTTCTTTAATATTTTTGCAAGACAATCGTGTCTGAAGATTTATATCCCAATGCTCACTCTGTTACTTTCATCATAAGTTGGTATACAGGATACAAGTGTCCTTTACATACTTCCATCCGCTCGGAATATCGTCGATGGTATATGGCTATAAAAATTTGAGCTCAGGACTCCTTCCTATACAGGCTGCATGAGGCAATGCCGCTCTCCGATTGGATATGCCACTCAGCCAGTTCAAGGGAAAAGTTTACTCGAAACGCTCCCGTAGCTTAAAGAGACAGAGGGTGCACTCCTCCTATTAGAACCTCCTTGACTATTATGCACGCTTGTTCCTAAATTAAACCATTGTACCTGGTATCCATGATACGGGTCAACAGGAGCGCACAACAGAATATGGTTCATAGTTAATCCACACGGCCCGAGATAATGCGCTTCCCGATTTGAGTTCAGTATCCACGAGTGGGCAGTTGAAAATTTGGATTAGAAGCCATTTTTTCTTTTTCACTTGCAAGATTTATATCTACGTCCAATTCAACTCTGCATTTACGTGAACGAACTCAGGTTTAAAATCTCATATTAAGATGCAGTTAATATTTTCATTTTCGTAGAAAACCAGGAAGAAAGCTTGCACACCTTTTTAACTCATTCCTTCAACTTTTAGCCCACTTCACGGTACCTTATCTCAGGTCATCATTTATGCCATCATCGAGGATTTTCCATGAGTGTCTCTTCTGGAATTTTGACTGCACCAGCTAACAATAATAGTTCAGTGAATGGCAGTCCTTATAGTTGACTTGGTTGAACCCTTTCCGTATAGGAATTAAATTTAGTAAATAAAGTACTGTTGGTTGCTTGAAATAGAGAGAACTTTGCGTATGTCATATAATTCTACAGTAAACATGTGTTCCACGTACACAATACACACAATATTATATTTACAGAATACTCGGATTACTACCCTATGAACGTACATCTTTGTTCTATACACAATTTTAAGACAACCGTAGCATAAACATGAATACACAATAGATCCAGAAAAGAGTAATTAAATAGCTTACTTTGAAAATTCATTTTTAGAAATATAGATAAATAGAAGAAAATAGCGTACGTAGAATGTTAAATATTGTGAAGAAAACGCTATTACTAATAAATCTTCTACCTCAACTCGACATAACTCTCGAAAAGTGTTTGTAAATTGGTGACTGTTGGGATAATAGACTTGAAAATACTTGCGAATATGAAAGCTGCAATAATAAATTTGTTTGTTGCGATGACCGACGAGTAGAAATTGTACCTCAGATATAGTGACCTAAAGCTAGGTTGTATTGGTACCCTGAAGTACTTTTGAGGCGGCAATGTTTGGTACAGGGCAAGCAGGGCCCCTAGCAAAGGCAGCAGGTACGTAGGGTACGGGCACGTGGCTCCGCTGTGCACTGCTGCCGCTGATTCTTCGCCGGCTGGAAAAGTACACAAAAAAATTCGTTACAACGGGGATTTTTTTTTCAACAGTTTACAATAACACAAGTACGATATGGATACAAATAGATTTATCATTTTCTTACTTGCCTCGCTTCGAGGACTTTTACCCCTGTAGGACTAAAAAAGGAGAAAGAACCCTTGTAGCAAGGCTGCACAGCCCGAGTAACAGGGGTAAACATTCAATTTTGTACTGTGTTATTTAACTTAACCAGGCTGTTATTTGGTAACCAGGGTTCTTCGTCCTATTCTATCCCTATGGGGAGTAAAGCCCGGCTAAACCTAATGCCTAGGGTTCTCAATTCTGTTTTGATAACCATGAAAATATTTGATTAGTGGTTTGGGGTTAAGCAGAGATAATGTCCAGAAGTGCAGAGGTTATAATTAAGCATAAGAAGTAAATAATAACGAAATAAACAAGCTAAAATAGCAGTAGTTACGAGATAGAAGTAGATTATGTGAATATATTTCACCGTTAAAGACTGTCGATAGAAATTAAAAAGGATATGGCTAAGCCTTATTTGGTGTTGATACGAGAAAAAAATGTAGTCCTACGACAGTGGTTTCCAAAGTTTTCTACGCACCCCATGTGAAATCGCCCTGAAGCAGGGGGGGGCATAAACTTAGTATATTACGTACTGAATGAGTATTGTAGATGTCGATGGCATCCAGGCTATTGTTTTTCTATTGATACAGAACGGCAGAGGCATAACAACATCCGCCAAACATATAATTATTCATGTCACAGTCAAGTAACATCCCATGCCCAGCCCATTATTCACATACAGCGAGTTTTCATCTTTAACTTTCTTGAATTTATTTTGACTCGCCCTAATTGACTATTTGCACTGAATGACGGTTAGCATATGTTCTTTTTGCCGATTTTCAAAAAGAAAAATCTAAGTTTTTGTGATCGAGTAAAAGCATTTAGGGGTAACTTGACCATAGTTAAAATTCTTCAATTTCAAAAAATTAATGTAAAATATTATTATGAGTTATTTAAACTTATATTTTCCTCCTATAACATTACAATATTCTCTAATTATTATCATCTATAAGATGAAAACAATGTAATATCGCCAGGGAAGCTTCAAACGTCATGAACCAGTAGCTAGGGAGGGTACGTGCGTAAACCACAAGGGGTCCGTAGGTTCATATGCACCCCCAATGGAAAACACTGCCTTAATTAGGATGTAGTCCTAAGTTAGCCATTAGGTTAAGGGTTAAATAAAATAGTTATTGTCCAGACTTATTAATTGCTACCTAATGGGTCACCGTCACTATCTTTGCAAATAAAATACAGTTCAAGCAGTTTCTTAGTATAATACAAAGAAATAGATGATTACAGTTAAATAATATGTATATGGCTGAGAGTTATAAATTATGAAAGAATGAAAAAATATGGATATAGCGTAGAGTTATCAAGTCTAAAGCAATGAAATAAAATGAATATGGTTAAGAGTTGATATTTATGATAAGAAATAAATAATATGGACATTGTCCAGAGTGATTATGATAAGAGTCAAGTAGTCAGTAGATAGTCCAGAATTTAGGAATATGACGACAGTTAACAAGGACATAATCTAGAATTAGTGATAAGGAGAAGAGTCATGTAATGATGCTACGGGCAAAGAAATAGGGACTAGCCAGAATTAAAAAGAACAAATGAATTAATTTAGAAGTGAAAGCTCACCATTAACTACGTGCACGAGCACGGAGGCAGACCGTGCGTTCTCAGGAGCGCACGTATAGTTGCCGCTGTCTGCACTACGTGCGCGGGTGATGTAGAGTTTGCTCATGGTGCTGTACGGCGTCTTTTCCACCTGGAAAATAGGTGAAAAAAAAAATTAATCCCTTAGGGAACATATTACCCTAACGGGCGCTCTTAATAATGATATGCTACCGAGACGTTATTCTACTGGGACGTTATTCTACCGGGACGTTATTCTACCGGGACGTTATTCTACCGGGACGTTATTCTACCGGGACGTTATTCTACCGGGACGTTATTCTACCGGGACGTTATTCTACCGGGACGTTTCTGAGCCGCCGGGTGGCTCAGCAGTGGCAACGCGAACTAGTGCGCGTGCAGGAGCGTGTTTGGATAGTATCGACAGTACAATCACCGCGATGGTTCAAAAGGTTAGTTAGTCCAGTAATGCAGGATTCAATCATGCTTTTTGAGTTTCACAAATTCATTTTACTACATAAACCTTTCAGAGCAGGATTTAATTTTTCCTTCAACGTACCAACACGTATGACACTAATGTGATACATGCGTACAGTATGTGGTGCGTGCCGTATGTGGTACGTGCAGTATGTGGTACGTGCCGTATGTGGTACGTGCAGTATGTGGTACGTGCAGTATGTGGTACGTGCAGTATGTGGTACGTGCAGTATGTGGTACGTGCAGTATGTGGTACGTACAGTATGTGGTACGTGCAGTATGTGGTACGTGCAGTATGTGGTACGTACAGTATTTGGTACGTGCAGTATGTTGTACGTGCAGTATGTGGTACGTGCAGTATGTGGTACGTGCAGTATGTGGTACGGGCAGTATGTGGTACGTGCAGTATGTGGTACCTGCAGTATGCTGTACGTGCAGTATGTATTACGTGTCGCGTGTGCTATGCTAGATAATGAGCGCGTAAACTGCTATGTCCTCGTGTGGTTAGAGCAGCGTTCACCTCTCCAATTTTAGGTGGCATTCCGATATTCCATGAGAAATAATTGCGTTTCATTCACACCTTTGGATCGACGTTCAGACGTTAATCGCAAACCGACTGCACTTGAGACAACCGAAAACTTGAAGCGAAAGTAAAAACAGCAAAGCGGCAGCAACACAGCAGCAAGGACACAGACTTGATTACATTGGATAGTAAACAGCAGACGAACTAACAGACCCAGTCCCATAGAGCATCTCGGAATTACGCTCCAGCCCTCTATGAGCTCGTGCCGTTACGCCAGAATCATACAGATAACTGGGGAAGCAAAAAGGGAAACAAAGAGAATAAACTCAGCCAAGAAGTTGATCGTGCAAGCGCAATCAGTAGCTACAGATTCGTAGTTGGGGCAGCAAAGAAAGGGAACTAGAGAGCACTCTCAGAGCGCATACCTCCACCAAGCAAATGCAACGGTAGCGGAAAATTCAGATTGGTTCTGAAACCATGATTCTTTTTGTATCAGCACCAAAACCTAGTCATTTGTGCTTTTTTGATAGTATTAACAACTCCTGTAATTTTCATGAAGATCCTTTCATGAATTTTAAAGTTATGCTGCTAACAAACATTAGGACAAACATAAGTCAAACACACAAAGAAACCAATCGATCATCACCAAAAGTTAATCATTTATGTCTTTTAACAGAATTAACAACTTAGGTAAATTTCATCAAGATCCACCCATAACTTTTTGCATTATTGTGCTAACAAGCTTAAAATCAAATATAGCGACAAACGAACGAACTAAGAGATCATCCCAAAATTTTGGTCATTTACTCTTCGTATTATGCCTAACAACTCACATAAATTTCATGAAAATCCATTCATTACTTTTTGAGTTATTGCCTTGAGAAAAAATAGGCAGACAGACAAACAAACAGGCAGATGAACGGATTTTCACCAAAAGTTAATCATCTGTTGCTGTTAACATGCCTAATAATCCCCGTAAATTTCGTAAAGTCTGTCCGTAACTTTTTGAGTAATCTTGGAGACAGACAGAATAACAGACAGACAAACACTACAAAAAATAACCTCTTTGGCGAAGGTAATTAAGGTGGCGTAGTACTTTGGCCGTTACGAGTTTAGAACACCTGGAGGAAAAGTCCAAAATTGTGGAGGATGTTGCTCCCAATGTTTGTAAAGATGATTTTTTAAAACATTGACTGACTCTGCACCGAGATCTTTTCGGGGGTAGTCTGTTCCAAATATTCTCTATGAAGTACGGAAAGAATTGCTGGCTGAGAGTACTGCTTCGATCTTCATGCGTGAGTTTCTGGCCGTTGTTACGCAAGTGAACATTAACGTCTCTGCCAAAAGGTCCCGCTGACGATACGTCGACAGTGCCATTCAAGTATGTGAATGTTTCTATCAGTTACCGCCTGCGTCGTCTTTGTTCAAGTGAGACGAGTCCCACTTCCCGTAGGTGACAGTTTAAGGGCTTGTTTCGCAGCTGAGGTATCAATTTTGTTGCTCTGCCTTGAATTTTTTCCATTTATCGATATCTTTACACCTGTGCATGTGGCCACCACAATTGAACTGCATATTCTAAATGAGGGCGCACTGGCGCTTTGTACAGAAGGATGATTATCTCCTTGCATGTACACTCAAATTTCCTGGTGATGAATCCCAGTACTCTGCTAGCCCTTTTCACGCTCTTTTCAACTTGCTGGCTGCGTTGTAGGGTACCAAGAGCAGCAAGGCGCTGCAGTAATGCTGCAACACCCGCAGCAATAGCGTGCGCCGTAGGATCGATACACAAGCTCTCAGGTACCAAAGACAAAAGTTAGGTACAATTGCACAACTTGGTCGGTCGTCACAAAAGACACGATCACTCACCTTTATCTCTCACGAGATATCGACATTCGTCATAGTTCTTAATTAAAGACCATTGCAAGCTCCTTTTTATTGCTGCCGCTCGTGATTAACTGCAATTAGCAATATCATGCATTTCTTGACTTCCCTTGCCTTACGTTCGCAACCGAACACAGCCTACGGTATCCTAACCTAAGCTAATCTGACTTAGCCTAACGTAATCTTCGAAAATACAGTTAAGTTACCTGTCGAGGTGACGTCATCTTTCATCATTATTGATCAAAGAACATCGCTTTAATGGTTTTGATTGCCATAATCGTTGATTAACTGCAATTAGATGCTTCATTCATCGTGAGAATCTTCGCCTATTCAGCTTCCATGAGAACAAAATATTCCCGTCATCACTATGCACGTTATTATTAATTGAATACCTAGCATATTTGCAAGTATTATAAACCTTCGTGACTTCGTTTCCACCTGAATAGAAAAAATGAAGGAAAAACTAACATGGGAAAACTATCCAGGTTAAAATTATAATGATTCAAGAGTTGAACTAAATACTTCAATGAAAGTGAAAAGCCGTTAAATCAATTTTCCCTTTGTGACAAACTTAACAAATGCCTGGTAAAAGATATCTTTATTGCGGCACAGTTCTGCTTTCTATTTCTTTCCAAAGTTAAAACATTCCTAAATTCACCAATAGACCACTGACCAAATTACTTATTCAGAGCAGTCAAAATTACTCGCCATTCAAAAATCGACAAATGGTCGTATTCATAACGATAACATCATCAGAATACGGAATTTTATTCGCTATCATTCTGTCATTAGAGGCCATTGATACTCTGTATTGAAGTCCAGTTCGCGTTCGGTCAACAGGTTCCATTGCACTGCAAAGATAAAATCGTTCTCGTGTGTTCAGAACAGACTGGCATGGTGAAATTTTTCGGTAAAAGTTTGCAATAATTTCAACTAATCATTTATTGCTGTTTATTTATTATTCAAGGTGAATTTCACACCTCCTTGCTTTTATAAATATATATTTTTATTATACTCTAGGGTATGTACAGTTAGTACCTGATGATGTGAAAAATAATGCCAACATTGAAATATTGTAATCACTATAACATATGATGAGGAAGTATCTATAATAGTATACATACTATATATACGATTTATAGCTTGGCACACATATTCGAGGGAGAGTTAGAATTATATGCGCTCTTGCTCTCTCGATGCGTTTACACAAGAGTGAAAGGATAAAAAAGCGCATAATTTTTCCATATAATCTCCTTGATTTTCGACGCACCTGGACCAGCAGTCCACCGGCCTGCATATTCCCTTCAAGAAGAAGAAGGTGTTGGGTTGGTCGTGCAACCATTCATGCACCGCTTCTTCCACATCTTCAACCGTATCGAAAGCGCAAACCTCGTAAACCATCATTGAGCGGTGCAAAGATTTGATGATTTAAAATGCTGAGCAATGATTGATCCGTGGAGAAGAAGCTACCTCATCAATGGTAACTCGCCGGTCCGCCAATACCATTTCTCGAACTTGCTGAATTTTCTCATCAGTGATGAGGTTGACGGGCGTACTGCCCCCTGTTCCTACGTCACGGTTTAAACTTGTCGATCCGCTCATACGCACTTCTACGCGTATTGTGATAAAGGCCTCTTGATGAAATTCATCTCGTGCAGATTCTTTCGGATCACTGCTCTTTGTTCTTCCTTGGTGTAGACTGCTAGTGGCGCGGCCATGTTTACATTGTAAAGGTAAAAGGCCATCAGGCGTGGCCAGGCTAACACTTTGATCACGTGACCACAACGGTACCACCTATAAGCACGCATGCGTAGAACGCACAGTGACAGTACATAAGATCTCGATGAAAAACTTATCATGATAGCTTTTAATCGCTGCTGATTCTGCTAAGGCGCTACAGTACATAAAAAGCTGCTAATTCACATCTTTCTATTTCATACAATACCCAGTTCATACTTAATTTAGTTTTAGTTAAAGCCAATTCATATATTTTACTGCTAATTTATATACCTATGTACATCACAGACCTTCTTCAAACGCTCCAGTTGCTAAGCGTGCTAAGGTGTAGATAACAAATGAATCCATATCCTTAACGAGCGACATACTGCAACTATATGCAGCTAAAGCTACCGCTACGTAAGGCCATTCATGGTCTCCAAGAGCTCGTCTAAAGGCATAATTGAAGAACAATAATTTTATTCGATGGAATACTTACAGATTCCAGATCGTTCTCCTTAATTAATCTAAAAAAGCGAGTATACATTCAGCTGATTCTAGAGATTTTATACTATGCAGTGCTTTAGCGAACTTCGCCTTACATCTTCACTTCTAAGCTCTTACGTTTGTTGATCGTATTCAACGAGAGACAAATTCGCTCTGAGAAAGATGGGGCCCATTCAGGGTCATGTCAAATGGAATGCCAGTCTTTTTCAGCTAATTACGTAACACAGACGAGTGAGCCCTCAAATAAGTTTCACAGGTAGAGATAATTTATGCTATTTTCCTTCAATTTTGTTCTGCGCAATCTTTTGTGTGGTTCCAATTGGGAGCATCCGAGTCAGGTATGCTTAATGTTTTATCTTAATTATCTAGAGCCGTAAGGAAATCAGACTAGAGGGTGCGGCTTGATTATGCAAATCGTATTTTTGCAATAAAAATGATGTTTTACAAGTTTTACTGCCGAAATTTTGATGTTAATTAGTTTTAGCAAAGTATTTTCCTCGCTATTAGTTGATGTACGTAGTAATATTCACTTCAATAATTCTACTTTTTGAAAAATTAGAAAAAGCGAGTTTTTAGGTGTCCGGCTTGATTATGTAGAGGTAAAAAATAATGGTTTCTGCTATTTCAAACGATTTTAACTAACTAATATAGTTGTGAAGTCATTTCATGACCGACAGTTGGTGACGAGTGCAGTGTTATGAGGCTGATCCTGAACTTTCATACTTTAGCAAACAGTATCTAGTCATGTGTACAAAATATATGGGATATTAGCTGATAGTCTTATGTTTACAACTTCGTTCTAGTCTAATCTACTGGTGTTTGTGTATTTCAGATTTTATAAGTAGCCTGATGATGAAGTCTGGCACATCGAAACGTTGCTTTTTAGTGCTTTGATATACTACTTTCTACTACTTTAAAAAAATATTATTAGAAATGAATACAAGTGTATTTTTAACTTCCTTAACACGCAATGAACTAGAAAAATAACAAATATAGAATCAAAATGAACCAAGAAATCAACAAACTATGAGGTAACACAAACAAAACTGGTAAAATGCCCATTTCACCTCACTAATTAACATAGCCCTCTCCATTTTTGAGGATTTCCAGGAGCCTCTTGTCGACAGATAGAAGATATAACACTTCACAAGGCTTGATCAATCCACAGGCACCCTCAATAGCATTCCAAAGAGCATCCAAATTGTTAGATTGCTTTCCGTCAGCATAAATGTTAAGTGTAATGATGACCCATAAATTTTCAATGTTGTTTAGATTGGGACTATTGGGGGAGCCAAACCATTGGATTTCGTTCTTTGCAGCCGTGATCCAAGAACCAATTCTTCGCATAACGAGAATTGTGCGCTGGTACATTAACCTGCTGAAATACTAATGATTTTCTGTCAAACAAAGTGTGGTCTTCCAACCAGGGAACAAAGAATTTTAAAAGCTAGCAGTATCCCTTGGAATCCATTTTCACCTCTTCTGGCACCATAAACGGTCCAATAATCTCATTTCTTTTGATTGCAGGCCAGAACATTACCCCTCCGCCGCCTTACTGTCGGCCAATTCGGGTTCCTATAGAGTGCCAGTTCAATACCCAACCAGATGACCATCCGTCTGGTCCACCCAGCGTGGCGCAGCATTCTCGGTGAAATCAACATTCGTGAAATTTATTTTAATATATTTTTCAGCCCATTGAACACGCTTTACCCTGTGAATTTTGCTCAGTGGCGGTTCTTTAGCCGGGTTCTTCTCTCTTCTAAGGCTCCTCCGCGTCTCACACCTCAAAGTTTTCCCCAATTGCGGTACTCCAGCTGCATCAAAAATTCTTTTGCTAGTAGAACGATATGTTGAAACCATCTCTCTAGCAATTTGGCGCCTAACCCTATCGGTACATTTCCTAAATGAGCTCTTTCATGTGTTTTCCTACAGCTACAGATCTTACCAATTACTACGGATGCCTTGCTTGTAGAATGATCTCTATTCATTTTCTTGGATATTTTGATGGAAGTCTTTCCCTTGCCAAGCATTGATGTGATTTTCAGTCGATCTGAATCAGTTAATCCAGTTTTTTTTCGCCATTTTTGAACACTTGCATAATCAAGCCCGACATCTTAAAATACCACATGTTTCAATTTTTCAAAAAACAGAACTATTGAACTGAAAGGAAGAAAATATCTTAATTAAACCAGTTACATGAAAATTTTGACAGTAAAACTTAAAAACATTATTTTTATTGCAAAAATGCAATTTGCATATTCAAGCTGCACCCAATGTAGATTCCTCATGGAAACACACAGCCCGCATCATTGCACAATCTCTACGACAAAAGCCTACAAGCTCTATTTTTAGCTCAGCACAAAACAACCTTCCACAACAACAGCCGAACAGACTTTGAACTGACAGGCGGCCACTGACAGCTGCTCTTGGACACACATGGTTACACGCTGTTGCCGATTGTACAGCAATTGGATTCGTTTCTGTACAGTCGGTTTTAATATAAAAAAATAAATACCTAACTAGAACGCCTTGTGGCGTAAGACCATCGCCCGCAGTAGGGGCAAATTCAACGAAAACATTATCACCTCTCTTACTTCGTTCGTGGGTGATAAAAATCAAGTAGAAATTTGCCGTATAACTTCGCTTCGTGGACGTGTCGAGGGACAAATTAGAGCGTGGAGAAGTCGGAGACTAAAGTTAGCTGTATATTTACACTTGCAGATTAATGTCGATAAAAACCAAACGAAAGCTTTACCCTGCCTAATACTTACTCAAACAAGAGTTTAGTAAGGCTTTAAATATTTTATGTACTAACATGATGTTGCTAAGTACAGCTAATCCCCAATAGCAGCAATGAGGAAGAGCGTGGAATGGTCTATAACTATAAATAATAAAGAATATCGAAACATAGATGCTTGGTACACATTTCTGTAGATCCTGCCGTCAACACAGGTTGTCTTTATCACCACAGAGAAGACATCGCATGCTCTCAAATGCACTCCACAAAGAACTTCGTGATCTGCAGCTGCAATATTTAATAATTTGCCATGAAGCAGCATGTGCATCGAAGCAGACATTTCCTCCTCATGTCTGATCAAAGCATAACTTTGATAGCAAATTGCTTTAATTAACTAGAGAACTGGATTGCAATTTTTGCTCTGCTGCGCTTCCTACAGGCAAATATTGCAATTTCGATAGAATGTTCCATCGTCCTGGTGATGTTCAGTTAATTAATGGAAGTCAGGGTTATTAATTAGATGCTTGCAGTTAAAGTTTCATTGCAAACAGACGCCGAAGCATGAAGTTTCAGCTTCATAATAACAGCCACCGAAAGATGAAATTTCCATTCCGTGACAAACCGACACGAAAAAAAGTATGAACTTCCAGTAGTATTACAAATAAACATTTAAAAATGAAATTTAAGTTCCGTTATAAATAGACAAAGAAAGTCTATTTGAAAGTTTAGTTGTTTTCTAATATGGGTGTTTTTATAAGTCAATTTCTTTTTCTTTATTAATTCGGCCAAGGAAATAATCTTTTTATTGGTGTCTGCTTATTGTCAGTTAGAAATGTAACTCAAAAAGTCGTCGACGGATCTCCAAGAAATTCACAGGAATCATACAAGACAGGTAAATAATTTTGGGTGTGATCCGGCCATCCGTTAGCCTCACTGTCTGCCTTTCAGTCTGCTGCCTGTTAGACACGCAATTCAAAAAGTTATGCACAGATCTCTATGAAATTTAGAGGGAGTGCCGATAATGCCACGAGGAATAGATAATTAAAATTTGGTGATTATCCGGAGGTCTCTTTTTCTGTCTATCATTCTGTATCTTAGCGTTGCGTTTCGTAGAGGAGGTGTGTGGTGTCGGAGAGCAGCTCTAGTTAACAGTATAGTTTCACACGTAAATTATTGTTCTATAATAAGGATTTTGAGTTTTAACCTTCTCTTATTGAAGTTTTTCACGCAAGTTTTTCTATTCTAGTTTTCTTTTTCTTTGATCCTTTAACTTACATAAAAGACGAGGAAGTATTGTTTGCAGTGTTCGACACAACTTTGATAATTAGAAAAAGCGGAAGAAAGTTTTTAGTTAGCAACACCTGATCCGGTCACCTGATATCAACTTCGGCGCCACCTATCGATTGCAAGGGCAGTATAAAAATAAGAAAAACTGGCAGCGCATGCAGCGTATAAGTGGTATTGTAGCGGAAAATTGGTACCCACCGATAGCACAAAACAATTTTCCACCATAAAACTCTAATGAATGCCAGCGTTTTGTGAAATAAATATGAAAAGAAAAACTACAGTTCTGAAAGACGTGCTTCATTGATATGGATCGTGCAAGGGGGTGAAGCAGTAGAAGAAACGTTGACAACAAGACTAATAATATTATAGTATTATATGTATATAAATACACGTATCATATCAATAAAATATAGACCGTATTGTTTAAGTAATAATGGTATTCCTATCAATTTTCTCAAGTTTTCCAAAATTCCTAATTTCGTTTAAAGCTAAAAAATTGAAAATATGCCGTACAGTTGCAATTGCCGGACCTTTTTGTCTATTTCTCGTCATCGTTTGGGTGAAAAAAACTAAAAGGATATAAGCTATGTGCATAAAAGCCTTCATAAAGCCGCGGCATGATAGCTAAAAGTCTAATGAAGCCAAAGGAATCTGGTGCCTATTTATAAAATGTTGGTTGTCTGCTGGAGCAGTCACTGCGACGCCATCCCCGAATAGTTTTAACACTCTGACTGTGCCGGTGGATTGCATATTCATATAATGTGTATCTTTCTGACTGCACAATGATTCGATGATCTGTAACCTAATATTGTAGTTTCGTTCTGTGTTTAAAGGTTTTGAGTTGCCAATTAATTGCTGTCTAGTATGAGTATCGCTATTATTGTTATTATTATTAAAACTTCTCGCCCGGGTCGCCACGGGCAGGCAGTCTCAACCCAAATGAAGCATTTTGCAACACCGGGAAGCCCGAAATGCTCCTTAAGAAAATAAAACAGAAAGCCATTAACGGTTGACTTCAACGCCTGCAGGCCAACACGACCAAAAGCCGATGCCGGCAAAGAATTAGAAAACTCAACAGACCAGGGCACGAAGCACCGACTCAGCGGACGAGTTCTGCATCTAACACTCTCTAAAGTGGACAAGAGCGCGCGGTTTATATTTAGCTTGCCTTCCTAGTGAATGGGTAATCCGCGAGATAATGTGGATGGAGTTACTACAAAGCACGAGCTATGAGGGTGCAGTTCACAGTTTCCAATGGAGCATTGACACTCACACACCTGTTTGTTTCAGACGAGCGAATACCTTGATTATTGCGATTGACTAGGCTGCTCACCTATTTTGGTATTACTGTAATTTATGGCTAGTTGCAGTTTACTAGTTTGGTCGGTGAAACGGGTATTGTTTCTTACCGTTGCTATGAGAATACATTCATCCGATTTGTAACAGTAAGGCAAGTGATTTTTGAGGTAGACTGTATATATACTTTGTTTTCTCTTGTTGAGGACGGGACCGTTGTAGTAGAACAGAATCCAAAAATTTAATGGAGCAACCAGGCATGAGATTACGGAGTTGCTGCCTGCTGGTCAGTTTGCGAACAGAACTGGCTTGGATTGTTGTGACGCTCTGTTGTCGGTGTCACACCATTTACAGTCTGCGCTGTATTGTAGGTCGGAAGCACGCCTTGTCCAATTGGACTTTGGCGAGGCGTTTGAAAGGGTTAACCACAGTGGTCTATTATACAAGCTGAAATCTTTTGATGTGGGTGGCAGCGTTCTGTCAATCATTCGCGATTTTGTTTCTGAGCGAACGCAGGGTGTGTCGGTTGACGACGTTTTGAGTGCCTCAGTCGCGGTGCTGTTTGGCATCCCTCAGGGTNTGAAAGGGTTAATCAGAGTTGTCTATTATACAAGCTGAAATCTTTTGATGTGGGTGGCAGCGTTCTGTCAATCATTCGCGATTTTGTTTCTGAGCGAACGCAGGGTGTGTCGGTTGACGACGTTTTGAGTGCCTCAGTCGCGGTGGTGTTTGACGTCCCTCAGGGTAGTGTGCGTAGCCCGCTGTTGCTCGTTCTGTACACTAGTGACGTGTTCTCTTCGCTTAAAAACACGATGATCAACTATGCCGACGATTCTACATTGATAGCAGTGATACCTGCTCGTCGCATGCGTAATGCTGTCGCCCACTCTCTGAATAGGGATTTGCCAGGCATTAGTGCTTTGTGCTCGGCCTGGAGTATGAAGCTGAATGCCAGTAAGACCAAGTCGATGATTATCAGTCGGTCTCGGACACTTGTACCACGGCTTCCACAACTGGAGATTGATGACACTTTCCTCAGGAGTCTAACTCCTTGGAGATTCTTGGTGTTGTCTTTGATGAGAAGCTTACTTTTGAGCCGCATATTAGGAGGCTGGTGGCACGTCTTCTACTAAGATTGTGCTCCTCTGTAAGGTGAATTCTGTGTTTGGTGACAGTGAGGTTGTCGGCAGATGTTTTTATGCTTTTTTGCTACCTGTGTTGGAGTATTGCTCACCGGTCGGGGCTTCAGCTGCTGACACTCACTTGCGTCTGTTGGACTGACTTGTAAGTTCAGCCAGCAGGCTATGTGCTGATAATGATCTGGTGAACCTGTCCCACTGGAGAAGGGTAGCCGAGTTCAGTATGTTTTATAAGATGTACAAAAATGAGAGGAATTTGCTGTATTCTTCTGTTCCTGCCCTCAAAGTCTTTGGGAGAGAGACACGTGCTGCGTGCGGCGAGCACTCTTTCACGTTGGAGGATGTTGGATGTCGAACTATTCAGTTCGGTCGGTGCTTCGTGCCTTGGTCGGTCAAGGTTTGAAATTTATTGCCGGCATCGGCTTTCGGTCGTATTTGACTGCGGGCGTTTAGGTCAGCTGTTAATTGATTTTTGCTGGATTTCCTTTGGCAGCGTTTTGGACTTCCCGGTGTTGCAAGGTGCTTCATTTGGGTTGTACTACCTGTCCGCGGGAGTTCGAGAGTGAAGTTTTAATAATAATAATGCTAACAATTCCTGAAATTTTCACAAGGATCCATCCGTAATTTTTGAGTAATTGTGCTGACAAACATTTTAACAAACATAAGTCAAACACACAAACAGACTAACCGATCATCACTAAAATTTTATCAATTATGTCTTTTACCATCACTAACAATTCCTGAAAATTTCACAAGGATTTATCCATAATTTTTTAGTCATAGCGCAAACAAACATTTTAGCAAACATATCTCAAAAACTCAAACGGACCAGCCGATCATCACCAAAATTTGATCAATTATGTCTTTCAACATTGCTAACAATTCCTGAAAATTTCACAAGGATCCATCCATAATTCTTGAGTTATTGCGCTAACATACATTTTAACAAACATAACTCAAACACACAAACGGACAAACCGATCATCCCAAAATTTAATCAATTATGTCTTTTATCATTACTAACAATTTCTGAAAACTTCATAACGATCCATCCATAATTTTTTGAGTTGTTGTGCTAACAAACATACAATCAAACAAAGCGACAAACGAACGGACAAGCACATCATCACAAAAACTTGATCATTTACTCTCTGTAATGAACCCAACAACTCATGTAAATATCATGAAAATCCGCCCACTACTTTTTAAGTTATGGCACAAACAAAAATAGGCAGACAAACAAGCAAACTGATGAACGAAACTTCACCAAAGTTAATCATCTGTTTCTCCTAACATACCTAACAATTCCTGTAAATTTCGTCAAAATCGGTCTATGACTTTCTGAGTTATCTTGATGACACACAGAATAACATACAAACAGACAGACAAATCCGACGAAAATATAACCTCCTTGGCGGAGGTAAATATGTATCTATATACTTAAATATTCAACGAAAACATTATCACCGCTCTCACTTGGTTCGCGAATGATAACAAGCAATTATATTATTTACTGTATCATCTATAATGATGTGTGAAACTATAAGTAGACCGTAGTTGATGTTCTATACAGAAAAACCTCTTAGGCGTCTTGTTGATCAGATGTTAGGAAACTTATCTTAAAAATTACTAAATGACTTTCTGTAATATATTAAACTGCGTGCATCAGTTCTTATTGAGTTCGTCACCGTACTTGCTTGTAAGAGTAACTTCACTGCCGAGTTAATAATAATAATAATAACTTATTTAGGTAAACAGGCGCTGGCAGGCGACAGCGCGACTTTCTTTATACTATTCTCGAGTGAGTACAGATGCTATCCAATACTCACTTGTATAACAGTGCCTTCCCTTAATTAGGGACGTTAACTCTACTGCATCCCGTAGGTGCTACGAACGAAGCGCAATGTTAATTTCCATGGTAGTACGTCCCCTAGGTGACACTAAGAAAGCGTATAACTCAATTTCATACTAGTGCCTCCGCTAGGTTACACTAAGAAAGCGTATAACTCAATTTCATACTAGTTCCTCCGCTAGGTTACACTAAGAAAGCGTATTACTCACCTCCATACTAGTGCCTCCGCTTGGTGACACTAAGAAAGCGTATAACTCAATTTCATACTAGTTCCTCCAGCTAGGTTACACTAAGAAAGCGTATTACTCACCTCCATACTAGTGCCTCCGCTTGGTGACACTAAGAAAGCGTATTACTCACCTCCATACTAGTGCCTCCGCTAGGTGACACTAAGAAAGCGTATAACTCACCTCCATACTAGTGCCTCCGCTAGGTGACACTAAGAAAGCGTATTACTCACCTCCATACTAATGCCTCCCCTAGGTGAGCTGTAGTTGAGGGTGAGGGCACCATGGAGCCAGCGAATGTTGCCGACTATGTCAGCCCCCGCCGACACGGTGCAAGATATGCTAATGGTAGACCCAGTCTGTATGTATACTTCCTTGGGACCAGGTATGACGGCTTGTTGTACCCCTGGGTAGAAAATAACATAAAAATATACTCGTATGCCAATCAATTTAGTGCTATAGTTTAAATACCGGAGTCTGTAACGGACATAGGGCATAGGATTAGGTATCTGACCTCTAGTTGTACCCATCCTTGGGTGAAAAATAACATAAATATAAAATGGAACGTGAATAAACTTATTTCTGCAGAATTATTGCCGGATTTTACGGTGGACATGGGAACGAGTATGAAGGTTTTTTTGTACTCCAGTGTGAAAATAATACAATAGTGCAGAGGTATTAGAATAAACTTATATCTATAGCATAATTACTATATTTTGAAGTGAGTTTTAGTATAATGAGCTTAGGTGAAATTATAAGGTAATCTAATAAGAGCATAAAGCCTTTAGGATATGCTATATATTTTCGGTTCCATCTAAAAGATCAACATTTTGAAATTATGAATTGGCCATCCCAATGTCCTGGATTAAATCCTTTGAAAACTTTGGTAAACTCTGGGAACACGGGTGAGGGCTAGGAATCCCTTAAACAGTAAAGATCAATGGTTTAAATTTCGGTTCCATGACAGAAGCGCACACGACAAATGCTCACAATGACAAAAGCGCACACGACAAATGCCCACACGACAAAAGCCCACACGACAAAACCGCACACGGACAAATGCGCACATTGACAAAAGCGCACACGACAAATGCTC
>LQNS02276929.1:3174075-3193205 GCA_001587735.2 Parhyale hawaiensis | reverse complement strand
GTTTACCAGCTGCCGCTGCCAACTGTTTACCAGCTGCCGCTGCCAACTGTTTACCAGCTGCCGCTGCCAACTGTTTACCAGCTGCCGCTGCCAACTGTTTACCAGCTGCCGCTGCCAACTGTTTACCAGCACCCGTGCCGTGTTTGCTGAAGGATCGGCAGCGACTTCAGCGCCGCTGAAAGGCTCGAATTTCTGGCCCAAGAGAGGCTCTTAATTTCAAGTTTAGCAGTGCGATCCTCTTGGAAGACTTGCCTCAGGAGACTGGCGTTACTTTAAGTGGCATCTGTGTTACTTTCTTCGGCACCTGCGTTACTGCTAGCGGCCTAATGTTAGTGTTAGCGGCCGCGGTGTTACCATTAGAAGCCCCGGGGTTAGTGTTACCGTCAGGGGCCCCATTGTTAGAGTTACCGGCTTTAGTGATACTGTTAGTGGCTGCATTAATACTATTAGTGGAGCAAATTCTACTTTAACAATGCACTACAATAACTTCAGCGTCAGCGGTCCCATTGCAGCCTTCAGAAGCATTTCCCACTGTCGTTCCAACTAAGTTGCCAGTACTAATTCCAAAGCGTTTGAGCTACTTCAGAGCACGCAACGATACTTGTAAAGGACCCAATTCGGCTTCAGAGCCTTCAGCGTTACTTTACATATGTCGATTTCACCTTTCTGTTCTAAGCTCTGCTTTTTGACATGCCTCAAGCTTAATAGATTTCGAGACCTGATCAGCATTTTAGACTCCCCATGTATCTATATATTAAAACGCTAGTACCTACGTACGTACCTTTTGTGTCACGCTTTTCATTACTAATTGATGGAAGGAAATTAAGGATCTGATCACATTGGAAAGCTGACGTATCAGTGATACGTACGGCGGGGTTCAGTAACCTCTAGGTCATTAGGCAAGGTCTTTTTAATTACGTTAATGAGCCTAAACTTTCAAGTATAAGTCTGTGAAATCCTGTATCGTGGTTTGCTAGTAAGGGAATTTCATGGATCCACTTAGGCAGAGCAACTTGTAAAATATTCCACGTGTCCAGTTAACAAGGCACCTTAAGTAATTATTATTTGCTTAGAGGTTGGCCGTAAGATTTCTTACATTCAATCTCGGGGCTGCTGCCAAGCAGATGCGGCATTGCTATGGTACAATATGAATGTTTCACTGATCCATCCAAAACGCCTTGCCAGACAGTGAAAGTTTCACGGTGTAGCTAGTCTGTGTTATAACTAGAGGACCCAGCTAGCCGTAAAAATGACGGCTATAATTTTGCGATCAAACTTTTATTGTTCAGGTTTCCAGAAAAGGTTTTGCCGTAAAATAGGTTTCGCACCGGCAGGCGTGATCTTCCATTAAAGAAACGTAAGTTGTAGTGTCAAATGTTGAGTAAAAATATATTTACCGGAAAAAACTCAGGGCTTACCGCCGTAACTTGGATACCAGCATACCCAAATGAACCTATAAAGGTGAAATTTTGCTGCCAATATAATTTGAATACAAAAAGGCGTCTGTGCAGAGTGAAGCTTCAACTGCTACGAAAAGATTCAGCTTAAGAAAGCAAAAGCAAAATGGATTAGCCCGAAAGGAACGAAAACTTCAATCAAGCTGATACCAAGAAATTCAGTTCAAAAAAATATCCGATATAGGCCTAGCTCCTGCTGAACAGGATCAATAACTCCATCAAAAGTACCGATTTTCATCTACCACGCTCAGAAGAAAAATCATTATCGTCATATCAAAAACTACCGAGCTAACTTTGAGAGCGAAGTGAGATTCAGAAAATGCAGCATTTCCACTTTTGATCATATAGTTCAGACGCTATATTTGTCAGGGTTACTCCAAGGGCTGAACTATTTTGACATTTTAACATGTTTTTCAGTGGATGAATTTTCTCCTATCTAAATCTTTAACAGCGTGGCAGAGAGACGGACTAACCTAAGAGCGAGCGAGAAAGCAAGCAAGATCGTAGCGACCAACAACTGGGTATTATTATACAAGTGGATTCTGCTTGAGGCTTCATCCGTACGTCCGTCCGTACGTGTGTCTGCACGTTAAGCTTTTCAATATAAGATAAGGGAAGTTCAACTTGTAAGATGCTATGATTTTCGCTGGAACGAAATCAAACATAGCTGTCTTCTTTAGCGCTACTTGAAAAAAATCAGTCACTTTCAAAGCAAAGACATGAAGACCATTTCACTCGTATCTTATCGGCAGCGACTCTTGAATCGGCAGCGACACTTCGACAATTCATGACCTTATTGTTAGAGCTCAACACGTTACTTCTAAAGCGAGCTGACAGCGTTACTGTTACAACTCATAGTGTTGCTTTTACAGCTTACAACGTCGCTTTATAGAGTTCAAAATGTTGCTTTTTGAGCTCATAAGATTACTTGTAGAGCTCGCAGCATTACTCCTAGACCTTACAGCATTACTTTTAGAACGCAAAACGAATTTTGTATCTAGCAATATTACTGTTGGAGCTTAGGCCGTTAAAGTTCGATTTCCAAAATTACCTTTATAATTTTCAGGTTACCTTTGTTTCGGGATGGTCAAGAGTCTGTCAGGGCAAATTTTAAGAATTTCAACGACAGTATTAACATTTTCGAAGTTTTTTCTGTAGGTTTTACCGTCACGTTTCTAGTTTCATCATTACTTTCACTGGCAAGGGTACTTTTACAGCCTCTAACGAGATGTTTGCAACTTCGTATCGTTGTTCTACACAGCAAACTCTGTGTCGACGAGTTAATATCTTCCTTTTAAAACTTAAGTCTAATCAGACTCCTGTTCTGATTCACCTCTTTAAAGGTAAGCACAAAGTTACGGTCGGAGAGACTTTCTATGTAAAGAGTTTCCAGCTTTTCCCTCAAAACACGAACCCGATATTTTGTTTTCACACTTCACTTCCAGCATTGCGACGTTGCGTAGGTGGCATTAGGTTTATCTTTTGGTTTTCTTATTTTTCTGGAGGTTCAACTCTACATCTACATAGAACGGCAACTGTATCGTTAGTGGTGCACCTTTCCTTTTTTTAAAATCTACACTTAACTCTTTGTCCACAAAGTTATTTTTCTCTATCAATTTACTTTTCCAGTTCCAACTTTAATTTAGAGGTCCAACTTTACTTTTAGAAGTTCAGCTTTACTTTTGAAAGTCCAACTTTGCTTTTATAATAGCCACTTTACTTTAAGAATTCACACAAATGACAACAGGGCCTGTGAGAAATTCTTGGCCTCAAAGCTTGTTTTGCCGCCGTCGTTATGGATTCAAGACAGGGCATCCTGAGGGCTGAGGAAAGGGCATGGGAAAGGGCAGAGGATTTAACTCCGACATGAAGTGTTATGGCTTATGGCCTCGCGACTTAGAGAGAACGTACAGGGTTATGGGCACAGAGGCCTTGGGACTTACAGAGGACGCGAAGCGTAATGGGCAGAAAGGCCTTAAGACTTACGCAGAACGCGGAAATTTGGGACTTACCAAGGACGTGGAGCGTAATGGGCAGAGAGGCTTTGGGACTTGTTGAGACTTGACACTCGTAGACACCAGCGTCCCTGAACGTGACGCTGCTGATCACCAAGTCCCACTGCTCAGTCCCGGGCTGGTGGAACACCTGAGAGTTGTCGAAAAGCATGTTATTGTTTTTAAAAAGAGTAAGTGAACATGAGAAGAGTTTAAGTGTAAATGAATATGAGATTAGTCAGAAAACAATTTAGGGGGGGTTACCGATTTATCAGTTTAACTCCCACTTTGACGAAATTGTTCAAGAAATTGGATAAAAAATTACTGGGCTGCAAACACTGGATCAATCTGCGCATTGAATGGGCATTGGTTGCTGTAACGCCCTGTTGTCTTTGATGCACTTTGCAAACTGTGCTAGATCGTCTTTCTGAGTAGCGCTACTTCATTCCGACTTTAGTGCTGCGTGCACGAAGGTTTATTGCAGTAAATGGGGATCGTTTTATGGGTGTAAAGGGTATTGTTAATCATTCTTGAATTTGTTTCATAACACGTATCCATGGTCTATTGTTAGAGTACAACCATCCGGGTTGTTTTGGGTGTTCCTCAGGGTAGCGTACCTGACTCGCCTCAGGGCAGCGTGCTTGGCCCCTTGCTGCCAGTCATTTACATGAGTGATATATTCTCTTTGCTGGAAACACGATAATTAAATATACCGACGAATCAACTTTGACGGCAGTAACCCGCACTCAAAATCTGCGTGTTACGCCCCTTGAATGAGGGGGTGCCGTGGATCAGTGCCTGGTGCTTTACCTGAACTACATATTTAAAGGTAGACAAAACCAAATCTATGATTCTCAGTCGGTCTCGGAGGCTCTTGGCCCAACAGCCGCCTCTGAATATTAGTGACACAGTGCTGCAGGGGTTCAACTCTCTGAAGATGCTTGGTATCCTCTTTAATGAAAGGTTTGCTTCGGAAAATGCCTCGAGTAGGGCAGGGCTCTTGCCTATGATCAGTTCTGTGATTGGAGATAGGGACATGCCCATAGATACTTACATGCCTGCTTGCTGCCTCGGTTGAAATATTGCACTCCTGTTTCGACATTGGCTGTTTCTAGTCACCTTCGTTTTCTGGACTGAACTGTCGACTCGGTTCGTAAGTTGTGTGATCCGAATGACATGGTGAATTTCTCTCATAGACGGAAAGTTGATTGTCTTTGTTTTCTTGGCAAAGCTCTCAACAATGAAGGGCAATTTTGCATTCTTGTGTCTCTGCTCCCAACCTCTTGGCTGAACCGTCCTGTGATATTTGTTACTTATTTTTAAATCAACAGGTAGTTTTTAAAAGTATTTTACTGAGTTCTCGTATGAGAAAGCACAGACAGACAGTACGGCTAATTTTTATTAGTTTCGGTGATGGAAATACATGAGAAATGCAGAGATTCAAATTATTTTTCACAAGGTAAATATTTAACTCGTACTAGTCTCGGAATTTTAAAAATTCTGGAGAGAGGGTAATATTCGCCAAAGAAATTATTTATGCCGTATGAAAAGTATTTCATAAAGCTTACGGCAAAAACCTTATGGCAGAATACTGCCAAAGAAGTTCCGGAAATTCACGATTTTCCATAAATTTTTTATCTTACCTTTTCCATTATTTTTCTGCAGAAAATAGTCTTTAATTTTTTAGATTACTCATGTGAGACTGCGCGACTAACTTCAGCTAAAGAAATTTTCGAACGAAAAAGTCAATTATTTACTGTACAAATACTAAAAAAAAATATCTCTTGATTTCAAAGGAAACTTGACGGCAGCAGAAATGTTAAAAAGAAGTCAGATAAAATATGTGGATTTCCTTTTCTATCATGTTTTAGTGTCCTACTTCTTAGGGAACATTTGAGTTTCAATATTGAAAAAATACCACAGTGAAACCTGCATATGAAACCCATCAGTGAAAGTTACCTACCTAGCAATCAAATTTGCCAATAAAATCTACCTACGAAATATACCTATAAAATCTACCGATCCACCTAGATATGAACCTACCAGGCAAGCTATCTGCTAAGAAGCAAAGATCGTAACGGGAGAACTCACCAGGCCATAACAGTAACTTAGCCGCGACCTTGTGACGTCACTTCGGCCAATCCAAGCATTTGCGGGTGGAAGCTCAGGACTTTATTGGTTCAAATATACAAATGTAAGTAGTATTAAATGCTTCTGTACAGTGCACCCATTAGATCAAGTACTCCTGGCATTAACAACACCTTTGTATAGTGTTACATGAGTGGGTGCGACCAAAGTAGCTGACAAGGCATGAGTGGTAAGCTGATATGTGGATTCAAGTAGCAAAATACTATAAAATATTAAAATTTGTGAAATGAACTGTGAATTAAACATGAGATATAAATTTCGCTTCACCTTAGAAGAAAGTTCAATCTGAGTTCTATGTACATACATGCTCAGAATTTGTCACTGATGCTCTGAAAGCCTCCTCAAAGAAGCAGAGTTTCACTCCATAAATCATCGCTTCCGCCTCCGAACAAGATATCTTTTATTATAGCGTTTATGTGCGGCCATTTTTCAACTATTATTCAGAGAAGCGGCAGGCAAATTTTTTTACTTTTATACTTCATATAGCAAGTTACTAGTAGTGTCTGCTTAGTGTGCTGATGGCACTTTAAGTGCTTTCCTTTCCGGCTCATACTTATTACCGGAAAACACCCAAAAACCATTCTGAAGACTGCAAAAAGCCCAAAGGAATTTAAATTCCTAAAAGAAAGTGTTGGGTTTTTACAATGCTACCATACTGTCCTCTTTATGCTAACACGAGTTGCGCTCTTTTCTGTGCCGGATTATAGTCACTGTTACTACATTTCATTGGTGTAGGGTATGAAGATATTCATAATTTGACTAAGCATTCAAAAGCTCATTTTACCCTAAAGCATAGCAGCAACTAATAAGCTTAATTCATCAGTTTTATTGACTGTATCGTATAACTACACATCAATATGACTGTACGACGAACATTTTTTCCTTCGTTATTAATATTTAATGTCCAATTATCATCTGTTCCTTTCATTTAGTCACTTCTTTTGTTGCTTTAGGTTTGCAATAATTAACAACTTTACGTCAATATCATATAAGTGTTTCATATATTGTTCAGTAGCGTTGGTCGATGTGACGTCATAGCTCCCACTGCCGCCAAGTTGATGATGCCATTTTTCGATGCTGCTTTGTAGTGAGTTCTCCCTTTTCGTTCTTTACTTCCACACGTACAACATTTGCATATGAAACCTTCCTACCTTCCTACATAAAACACCTACACCGATAACGAAGCGTGCAGTGTAGTGTCCCACAAGCCAAGGAAATTTGAGCCTAGATAAACAACATCATATAATAGGGAAAATCATAAGAAAACTTCTCTCTGACACCCCACGGTAATCTGTTATCTAAAAGTCGCCAAAATCGATGAGGAATGCAAAATTGGCCAGACTTTCCACTCTGCGACGGACAGCGGCGAACTTGGAACATATTGGCCCGACACTTTGAATAATGACTCCCAGTTTCCAGTGAAGATATGGAATATTATTCTTAAAGCTTCACGGTCGGGCCTCCACGGACAGGTAGTACAACCCAAATGAAGCGTTATGCAACACCGGCAAGCCCGAAACGCTGTTAAAGAAAATCCAACGCATACTTTTCAAATTAGTAAAATAAAACAAAGAAAAGTAAACAGATGTAGATAATTTACGTGATACCGAAGACTTTAAATAAATTTTCACAGAACTGCTGCATTCAAGCATACCGTAGTGTCCTTATGCAATACTATGTACACATACACGTTCTGTAAAGAGAATAAAGTAAGTGATCGGTAAAAATACCAGCAACTAATGTGCGCTGATGCACAATCTGGGATCATACATTTACACATTTGACACTGATGCAACTCAGTGTCAGCAATACAGTAACATTTGTGGAAAAAAATATACACGTGTATTTCAGGACGTTGCAGAATTTTTTCCGCATTGCAGCTTACATGCAGATCGGTATATACGGTGATTACAATAAAGAAATGAATCTGAACTTTAGTCTGCGTCAGCAGTGTCATCTGCGGTGAAAATATTTTAATCGAAGCAATAAGGAAAACTAAACAAAAAGAACAACGGAAACATAATTTGAATAAACAGAAGCATTTGATTCAGTGAAAAACTCCTGTTGATGCGCTGCGCACGCGGGTATGAGGAACAAGAGAGATGTAAAACGTAAGACTCGGAAAGGATTGCTCATCTCTAACGCAAAAGACAGCGTTATTGTATAAAGAGCCGTATTACTTCTACCGTATGCAGACTACGAGGTTAGTGAACTCCTCGTGTATTTGTTCCATGCATAATGCGTAAAATACAACTGTATCTACATACGTAAATACAAAAACATAAACAGCATAAGCTGCATACTGCATAAATATATGCAATGTACATATATGTGTAAACAAGAAGGAAATTTTTTCAACATAACATGAAATTGTTTGTTTTTATGTATGTGTGTGCGTGTTCCGCTCCACCAACATCCAAGGCAGGCAAAGGAATATCAGTATCGTGTACCCAACTGCTGTTTGGGGGTTGAGCATAAAGTTGTGGCAAGCTTTCGCTTCTCTTTATGAGGCGCCTGCAAAATTTTCCCTGAGTTTACAAATAATATGCGATTCTTTCTGTCTCCTGTACTATTAACTTGCCCATCCCAGAAAAGCAGTAATTATTATAGGAGGCTATAAGTAAAGGAAACCTTACAGAATGATGTAGTGAATAGCCCACTATGTGATGATGCAGTTTGTTGCCTGCGTGCTTGCTTAGAAATGTTACATAGGCGAAATTCTTTTTCAACGAAGAAGTTATTGTTTTGTCAAATTTAAAATTTGGGCATTGAAGACGGATCTGATGTTCCACTTAGACGTAACATGGATACTGTTTTCTATTCCTTCCCAGAGCAAACCTCGGTCTACTCTCAGCTGGTGATGCGAAAACTGAGTAGAGCAACGAAAGAAAATAGAAATACGTTCTTCCATTGCAGAACCACGATGACAGCGAAGATACTTAGATGAATGTAGAATTTTCTGCCGTCCTCTTCATGACGACGCCACCTCTGGCACTGAACACGCTTCAGTGATTCTTAGAGCCGAAGTATAGCTCATACGTTATGAGTTAGTATCAATATTGCCATGACTTAATAATATGCTACATTTCATAGTAAAGTAAGTGAAATCAGAGGCGGTATTTAAACAATATCTTATAAAAAGAACTCTTATTGTCGTTTGTTCAGAAAACTATACAGAAATCTCATGATCTTTTGTTGATGAAATTATATTGAAATCTTATTATCTTTTGCAGATAAAATTTCATAAGGCTTTTATATTCTTTTGTTGATAAATTTATGTAGTCCTTCTCTGGCCAAAATTATTTAGAAATCTCATTATCTTTAGTTTATTAAATTATAAGAAATCTTATGATATTATGATAATAAATTATATAGATATCTGATAATTTTCTGTAGATAAAAATTAAATACAAATCTTATGAACTTTCCTTGTCGATAAAAGAAGTAAGTTTCAAAACTTAGAAAATATCACGATCGTATCAAGATTAAATGCAGTCCGATTTCCCTCAGAGTAACAAATAGATATGTGTAGCTGTATCAATGATAAAAATTTCGACAGACAAAATACGTCAAACAATCGTACCTCGTAAATGGATTTCATATATATATATATATATATATATATATATATATATACAAAGCATCGAGCCAGAACTCGATCTGAGAACCTAGAGCTTACCACGCAGATACCACAGCAGCTAAAAGCAAAGCAAGCACACGAGGTGCTTCTGCTGCTCGCTGCAGTCTGGCATTCGAGTCCTGCTCGATGCTTTGAATTTATTCTATTAAAAACACAAGCTTAGGGTGGACGGATGAGCCCCTTGTCTGGATAATTCCGGGTGTTGACGGAATGAGAAACTGTAATATATATATATATATGTATAATTCAACTGTCGTAAAAAGTTAAAAATGAGGCTTCTACCTTCGGTGAGAGATGGAATAATTAGTGCTACATTGAAGTTTTCTTATACAGATTGCGCTAATTCCGTAGTGTTGTTGTGTCTTCGTGATCTTCATGCGACGCCTTCGATCAAGCATCGGTCATTTTCAGGCCGTTAGTTACTTGCTAAGCACCGGACGGTTTGGGCAAAATCTGAACTCTTGGAAGTTCTTAGCATGTACAGCACACGCATATTACGGAGCGCAAGTGGAGAAGTGGGCCCGCCTGTGATTGGCCGTGTATGAATGTGCCTGTTCTGCTGAAGACTTCTCCAGAAGACTTCCCATATAGGGATCAAGGCCACCACAATATCTCGGAGGCTAACCTTACATTTGAAGTTAGTAGCTCCCAAAGCTCACATTCTATAACACCACAACGCAAGCTCGACCCAAGAAATGATCGTAACTGGAACTAGAATAAAAGAACCATAACGATAGAAAGACAACTAGTGCCTACAAAATAGCTCAATCTCTTCTAAACCAAAACCTGCAGCCAATGAATGACAAGCCACAGGAACGCATCAATTATTAAAGCTACATGTAGAACTGATCGCATGAAACAGAAGCTGCACAATCAATCAGTTGGCCAGCTGCCTTATATCCAGTCAACCAATCGCAGGCGAGCCCGCCCGCCCGCTTGCGCTCCGTAATCTGCTTGTGATGTAAAAACTGCCAAGAATTCCGTTTTTATTCATACCGTTCAGGGCCTACCATGTAATTAACAGCCTGAAGATGGCCGATGTTTGGTTGAACGCGTCGCATGAAGATCACGAAAACCCATCAATGGAAAATACGACGTACTGACTGCAAACTGCAGTTAAAGACCTCAATACTGGGCAATTATACCAGCTCACCAATGAGAGATTCATCGATTTAAACCCTTGGCAATTGAAAAAGAATCAATGAAGCGATAACAAAATTAAGTTTTGGCATTATTAAATAAAATGTATCAAAGAGAAGCATCTATAGACTTTTTAAAGTAAAAAATGCATATATTTATTATGTGTGCAGATGGAACATGTATATTTACACAATGCAATTTTGATGTTTCTTTCGGCTCATAAAAATTAAAGGAGAACACAGTATACACTGTGTCCATTACTCTTACCTCTACTGTATAGCATAACAGTACAGATCGCAAGAGGTAAGAGGCGAGCAGCACAAACCCACTAAGCAATCACGTACACCGATGGCTGACAAAACACACACAATAATTTCTATTACTAGCAGCAGACCTAGTAAGTTTCAAGGTCCAGCATGACATTGTTGTGTGTATGGGCTGAAAATACATTTCCGATTTTGCCAGATCTCTGTTTTTCCTGAGCAGCTTAATAATTATTCACTTCCTTTGTAGTGCCCTGGCGTGCACTATAGACACGCTATATACTATGCAGTACTTACCCCGTTCACTTTACGGTATTTACCCAAGTTACCTTACAGTATTTACGCTATTTACGTTTCAGTGTTTCCGCTATTTCCCTTATGAGAGATGTGCAAACTATAGACAAGACACAAGTGTGTCTGTGTTTTGGCTACGGTTTCCATACTCCCGCTAAGGCTATAACGAATCCATTGCGCGCAGGGCAGCACGGGGTATGTTGTGATTATGTCATTCGTATGTTGGAAGAAAGTTTCGGAATGATCAGGAAGACCCTGGGTTTAGAAAAATTGTTAGCTAAGAGCAGACAGTGACCAACAGAATGGTAATAGTATGATGATTGTCGTTCGTTCCTACGGTACCTGCAATTATGCTTGGCTGTCGACCCTGGCGTCCAGCTGAAATAAATGTGAGGAGTTAAGTCCGGACTCGATCTGAGTGCCTCTACATTATCGCCCCGACAGTATACTGCTATCAGAAATGCATAGATGGCATGGAAATTAGTTTATAATATTCATTCGGAAAATTATAGGCAATTATAAACGGCACCTACCTTAAATCGGTCGTCGGTGGTGTAGGTGTAGGTCGCCACGGTCAGGATGTGTAGGTCTCTTTGCCGGATCCACGACACCTGCGAGTAGAGAAAATCCTTGCATCAAGTCGCTCACAGCAATACGAAGCGATCCCGGCCATAAAATAATCAAAGGTAGATATTTCCGGTGATTTTTATCCATGACGATGCTATGAAGAATTTGGAGTAATAGCCGATTCGATCTTCCATGACGGCAAGTAACCAATAATATCAAGCAAACTAATACCAAACAAAATAATGTCAAAGATTTTAAAACAATTAATAATATCAAACAAATAATAACATCATATGAACAATAATATCAAAGAAACAATATCAAATAAACTATAATATCAAACAAAATTAGCCAAACAATAGTATCGAACAATCAATAATATCGAACAAACAATAGCATCAAACAACTAGAACGCCTCGTGGTGTAAGATCATCACACGAGGTTGGGAGCAAATTTCAACTCCGTCATTTTGATTGCCAGCATTTTCATACCTAGGTCAACCCACCTGACTCACTGAAATAAATTATGAACGTTGCTCAACTCCTTCTCCCTCTTTTTAGGTAGACAGACAAACATACAAACAAATATATGAATTTCTTGAAATATACGTTGACACCCAGGTATATTCATGCTAAGGTAGTTTTCTAAAGTCTTCTGGGTTCAAAAGTCTTCTGGGCATATTAAACATAAAACCCAGAAGACTTTTGAAAACTACCTTAGCATAAACAAATATATGTATATACTTAATTGAATCTTCAACAAAAACATCATCACATCTCTCCCTTATAAACCTACCTACCTGTGGATTTCCCAATTAGGGTGCGAAGTAAAGCTCACTTTACCTTTATTATTAACCAGTCAGGTTTTCTTCCACAAAGACTAATAATTCCTTGTTAACTAGTCCGGGTTGTATTTAATAAAGAAACAGAAAATTCTACATTAAAAGTTAGTCTCGTCTTTCTTTATAAAGCCGCAATTGAATTATCTTCTGAGCAACTAAATCTTGTTTTCCTTCTCTCCACAAAATATGTATATATAAGTATATATTTCCTGAGCAGCTAATATGATCTTCTTTGATAAACAATAGTAAGTCTTTTCTGAGTAACTACTTTCGTCGTCCACCATGTAAAGTTATATTTTCTTGAGTAACTTATATGATTTTGCCTCATAAAATCCTTTTAACTTGAGTTTAGTCATGTCAATGAACTAGTCGAATCTTTCTTCATAATAAAATTTAAAAATTTTGTCCACAGGAACTAGTTTGGTTTCTATTCATAAAAAATGTTCTCCTTAACCATCGTAGTTTTCGTTGGCGAAAAACTATAATTCTGCGCTGAGCCACTAGTCTTGTCTTCATTTTTAGTAAAAACAATAGTTCTTCCCCACCAACGGCAGCAGCAGCCTTGCGTGCTGAACTGATAGCACCGTAGGTTACGGGGCTCGGAACCAAGCCAGGTAGGAGCTCTTAGTGCCACTTGGCGCTCTCTAAGTCAGCAGTTGCGGGGTGTGCAGAGCTACCGTTGGGGCACTTATCTTGCCCAAAAATGAAAGGGTAGGGAGAACGCTGTCGTTGAACCTTCCGTTGATGGAGCCATACATAGTTCTTGACGACCCGAGATCGATTGCAGCCGTACTTCTTCCTCTAAGGCTAGTTGGCAAATATCCGCAACACAAACCAATGCTTGTGGTTTTCCCAGTGAAGGATGCGGTTAAGCTGACTTTATCCTAGCATTTAGTCGTGTTTTTCGACATCAAAACACAATGAATTTCTTCTTCTAAATCTTATCCGATTTTCCTTCAGGAAGAAATAACCCCTTTTTTGTCGTCACTAGCCTACTATTGATTCACAAAATGGAAAAAAAAAAAATCACTGCAGCTTGCTTGGTTTTTACCAGGAAAAAGCAAGTCAATCTTTTCATCAAAAGTTATCTTTTGTTGAACACGCGCGCGGCAGCATGGGTTCTAGTCCGTCATTTTCCTGCATGAGGCTTTCAATGCTTTTTTATGCATCATTCTGAGGCACTCGCGAGATTAAAAACCATTCTTCATTGACCTTAGACAGGCCTGCTATTTGGCCCGGCGCATAGTCATATATTAATATCATTCATATTACGTAGAGCACCTTTTCCGTCAAAAATAACAGGATCCATAAGTTGAAAAATTAAAAACAAGTAAATGAGTAACTAAGTGCAAAGAGAAATAATGAAATAATTGAAGCAATTATACTGGTGCAACAGACAATATGCCTTCTCGATTTGTGGGAAATTATTAGTGCAGGGCCTATTTTTCATTATTATTATTTTTTTTTTAGTCAAAACATCACAACTAATTGCACTGCGTATCCATTTAAGAAACTGATGTATGCCGTGTACGTCTCCCGTCAATATACATGGATTTAAATTTAGGTAAATGAATATAAGTAAATCGAAGTTAGAACTCAGCTGGCAACAGCTGTGCTTCAATAATGAAAATTTCTTAAGTGACTCTCTGAAAAGTGATACCGTAGCTTGACTCATATCAAGAACGACGGCAGATCGATCTTGCTACACCTGAAACACCGAGGTATTCATCACCCGGAGTTTTTTACATCGTTGCTGCAAAATTTGTTGTTATAGTCGCAACAGAAAATTAGCACCTACCGTCAACGATGACGATGTGCTGATACATATTCTGTGCCATCATTGTTAACTGCCTGTACATTAGCACCAGAAAATTGCGTAAGTGCATTTGTTCAAAAAAAATCTTGCGTGCATGGCCGTCAAAAGTAACGGCACCGAATATGCACCGACACCGCATCAGTATTCGTCATTAAGCGCATCACACTCGAGCTGATCCAAAAATGATGGCAAAGATTTACATCGGCACGCCCGCTCCCAATTTATTTTTATGACTACGATCAATTTTATAGAAATGCTACAAAGTGATTCCTAGCTATTATTATCCCGGTGTCTCACCCATAACCCTCACCCATAACCCTCACCCATAACCACGATACTCACCCATAACCCTTACCCATAACCCTCACCCATAACCACGATACTCACCCATAACCCTCACCCATAACCACGATACTCACCCATAACCCTCACCCATAACCACGATACTCACCCATAACCCTCACCCATAACCACGATACTTTACGCTATGTAGGTCCAGTCCTGGTAAGATATTATTTCGCACTAGCGTAAATAAAACTTCGAAACTTAGCTCAGCTCTTCAAATGTAGCTCTTCCTAAGCTTAGTTTGGAGAATATTAAAAAACTCAATTAATTTGTATTTTGCTACTTTGCTGCTAGTAGGATGGGGCGGGCTTTTCTCATTTGAATAAACATGGAAAGATAGTGTGATAGAAAAACATATAACTAAATAAATACTTCTACGCACACTGAGAATATACGTCTAGCTTCAGTGACGATTTATTCGTAAAGTTATTCAGCATCGTGCACCATTTATTGGTTTCCCGTGCTCAAGGTCGTTGGGAGAAACACTCGAACCGTGGCCGAAGCCGAGCCTTCTACATACAATGAAGAATGTAGGGTGCCACACTCTCCAGGTCAGTCAATGTTTTACACCTCGATCTATGTTGGCGAAGAATACACTCCGAGTTCGGTCGTATTGATATGCAGGCGTTCAAGTCGGCCGTGAATGCTTCTCAGCAACACTCTGGGTGTCCTGGGGAGCTTATGCCCCACATGGGTTACGTTACCTGCCCATCGCCGCCCAGGTGTGTAGTTTTAGCAATGATATACCAGGCTATGCTATTTTGATACGGGTTTGCATCATCCTACTGTTTTCCTACGGGGAAGAAAACCCCTGGTAATTGGGTAGCACGGCCTTCATCAAATAGGGCTACCAAATAGAATTAAATGTGCAGCAGGGGTCGAATGTGTGAAGTCATTTGGCTACATAGCAAGTCCGTTTTGGATGAAAATCGAATAGTGAATCCATCAGTAAATTTAGACAGCTTGATGTATTTGGGAACAATTGCAAGTAATGTTTAAAATTAATATTGACTCATTTCTTTTTAGATTTTAGTCATTTTCAGGTGGGCCAAGAGTGTATGCAATATTCTAAAACTTACAATAATTGCTAGAAGAAAATGTTAACGGCACTGTTCAATTTCCATCCAAAACAAGCTTTCACTGTAGAAAAATACCTCCTGCAAATACTTTCGGCATGTGCAGTATACACATTTTTTTATTATAGACTTAATTTCGGAGACTGATGTGGAATGGGTCATGCACCTCTAAGGTACACTGAGAGTCTGAAAACCGGCTGGAATGCATAAACAGTTTGCTCTCATACTATGCACTTTTGTGCATAGAATTTATTCACCAATTATTTTGTACACTTTCATCAACAAGGTATGATAGCACAGCCCTGTGCAGCAGAGGAAGCGCAAATAAATATAAAAATACAGAGATCCACAATCGGGAGGTTTAACGATAAACATGGTCCCGATATCGGAGAAGCCGCGTCGCATCCATTCTCTCTGCTCTCCGTAAAAAATAAATGCGGGCCGAAATTCAAAGGAGACTCGGGCCAAGTCTGCCCTGAGACAACTGACTTACAAACGGGCGGAGGATTTTTTGTAGGAAAAATTACACGGGAATGATACTGGTGACAGTTTTGCCCAGTCTGTCGCGTAACACTGAAAAGCTTTACAAAAGGCCCTGTACTAGAGGCACTCTACTTTGCTATAGAGGTTTTATTTCAGGCATTCTGTTAAATGGTCGGTTGCATCTGTCGCCACGGTTATCCTGTCCCAATATAGGCACTTCAGAGCCCTATGCTATACCCACTGTCTTAGGCATTTCTCTAGAGCCATTCACTATAGGCACTCCACTCTAAGCATTCCACCATACCTATTCTATTGTAGGCATTCCACTATAGCTACTTCCCTATAGGCACCTCGCTACTGGCTCTCCTCCGCGCCACCATATTCATTCTACTATATGCAGGCCACCGTGAGCAACCCATTATATGCACCCCCACCATTGGCACGCTGCGGTAAATGCGCCACTATAGGCACTCCAACATAGACACTCTACGCTAAGCACTCAATAACAGACACTCTACACTAAACACTCAACAACTGACACTCTACACTAAACACTCAAAAACTGACATTCTACACTAAGCACTCAACAGCAGACACTCTACACTAAGCACTCTGCTGCAGGTCCAAGGTATTCTCTACTATAGGCACTACGCTATGGACACACCGCTATCAGCATTCCGTTATAGGCACTCCACTTTCGGCACTCCGTTATAGGCACTCCGCTATAAGCACCGCTATATGCACTCTGCTATGGGCACACCACTGTAGAGACTCCACTGCAGGCATTTCATTACAGGCATTCCACTTCAAGATTTCCTCTATAGGAGCTTCGCTAGAGGCAGTCCGGCGGGCAGTGAACTTGTCTCAAGCAATTATTCACACTCATCCCGTCCCTGCAGCTGGTCCGTAGGTACTCCACCACCGGTTAAACTCACCACCATGAGTAAATTCACAGATTAATAATGCCCCTCCATCTTGTTCGGGTAGTGACATCGAATTCTCTTGCCACCTTTGCACAATTTACAGCTTCCAATTCCTATTCTCAGCTGACGAGTTATTCCAAACCGTATATTCACATCTCTCACGTACATATATATGTATACAAGCCAATTTTATGAGCTTGCATCTTGATGCTTAAAAAACGACAAAATGAACATTTGACTACCAAAAGCCCGTTAGCTCGATCAAAAGTGCCGTTAGAGCGGCAGGCGGTCTGGCAGTCTAACGGCCGCTATGCCGTAAAGCTGACGTAAAACTAAGAAAATATCTACAAAAAATTAAACTCATAATTTCAATAAACTTTCTAAACTATACGGAACAAAAAAAAAACACTCTCGACATAACACGGGGGCTCGAGAATTTTTTGGTGCTGACACCAACCGCCCCGACCAACACCACCCATCCGGGAGCCTGTCCAACGAATAGCTCGCGAGGTTAGGCCGAGAATAGGTTAGGAAGGCAATACTAGGTTCTTTTAATGTCTCTTTACTGTTTAAGAATGTTAGAGGAACCGGTCCTTGCCTTCCTAACCTATTCTCTCACCAAACCTAAAGCGCTGGTTCCTTAGTGAGCTGAGTAGATGTGCAGCATCGATTTAAGCTTCGAGATACATACAAGAATATTTACTGTATACTCTATTTACAATGCTGCTAATGAGCATAATGGTGTCTTATTCATCAGAAATTACGCATAATAACATCTATTCACGGTAACTTCCGTGCTCACTGTGAGTCATAAAACAATAGCCAATGAGCCTTAGCTGCTCATAATCTTCATTATGCGACTCCTACTCACAGGTCGGCATAAGTCACTGACGGTCCCCTTAGGACCTCACTCACAATGAGCATTACTCATTGCCATAGCAAGACTCATCGTCATGCTATAGGGAGTTCACTATTCACCTTAGCTTGGACTCACAGCAGTGTTACTCCTCGGAGCTTCCACTAGTGCAATTTAATGTTTTACCTATCTAAATTACAGTGTTTGGTAGATGGCAAGCAACTGCCCATGCCACTGCTTTATGCGTCGTCGTACATATGCCAGTAATGTTATTCATGTCCTCTTCATGAAGACCGTTATTCACATTTACTAACGAATATGATCCATACTGTGAAGTATTGGGTATTCGCACTGTATTAAATGTTCTTCACAGTGTGATGAGTGTTATGCATGCAGTTGCGAATGTAATTCAACATTATGATGAATATTTTTTTTCTTTTTGATGAAACAGCTAATGAACATTAAGCTCACTGACGAGGTTACAATGTAATGTATTTTTGTAAAGATTCATCTTCTAAGGCCCTATAATTGAGAGTTATTTATAAAGAAAATAAACGCAGTGCATTTTTTGGACCGTGCTATTCATACCCACATGACGATGAGTAGAATTGTATTTACTCTTCTAAGATTTTCGTTTGGCTTCACTTTCGAATGAATTGCATGTAAATATGTTATTCTTATGGAACTGTTATTCTTATGGAACTGTTATTCATAGCCTACTGCTTACATATTTTGTTATGCAAGTACTGTCTCTGAAATAAAGATAATGAATATACTTTATTGTAAAACTAATGTTACTATGCTTCCCTTCAAATAACTATTATGTATATATATATATAACAATCATATTCTATTTCGCCTATTGTTCACCCTCACTTGAAAGCGTACAATATGCATAGTTTACCTTTTTTATAATGCTATCCACCCAAGCGATTTGAAAGTTATTCGGCGACGAGTGTTGCTTCTCTACCTGTCCGATAACTTTACTCTCACTTACTGATAAATATTCTGCACTACAATTCACACCATGAGCATCATATCTACTCACAACACACAACACCCTCCGGTGAGTAAATTTCAGACCCGACGTACCCACGGCTCCGCTCACGTTCCCTTCTATCGCAATTAAACCGAGCATTGCTAAATTGTCCCGAGCCTTCCTGTAAATTCAAGTCCACGTCTGTTCAATACAAACGTGCCTCTGCCGGCAAATGTATTACTGTGAGGGCCCTGCTGCAGTGTATAGATGTGGCCACTTTGTAGGCTACTATCGTAGATACAGGTGAT
>LQNS02276929.1:3107153-3123867 GCA_001587735.2 Parhyale hawaiensis | reverse complement strand
TGTTTTGCCGCCGTCGTTATGGATTCAAGACAGGGCATCCTGAGGGCTGAGGAAAGGGCATGGGAAAGGGCAGAGGATTTAACTCCGACATGAAGTGTTATGGCTTATGGCCTCTGGACTAAGAGAGAACGTACAGGGTTATGGGCACAGAGGCCTTGGGACTTACAGAGGACGCGAAGCGTAATGGGCAGAAAGGCCTTAAGACTTACGCAGAACGCGGAAATTTGGGACTTACCAAGAACGTGGAGCGTAATGGGCAGAGAGGCTTTAGGACTTGTTGAAACTTGACACTCGTAGACACCAGCGTCCCTGAACGTGACGCTGCTGATCACCAAGTCCCACTGCTCAGTCCCGGGCTGGTGGAACACCTGAGAACAGTCGAAAAGTATGTTATTGTTTTTAAACAGAGTAAGTGGACATGAGAAGAGTTTAAGTGTAAATTAATATGTCATAAGTCAGAGAACAATTTTTTTCGGGGGGGGGGGGTTTGCTGATTTATCAGTTTAACTCCCACTTTGACGAAATTGTTCAAGAAATTGGTTAAAAAATTGCTGGGCTGTAAACACTGGATCAATCTGCGCGCTGAATGGCCATTGGTTGCTGTAATGCCCTGTTGTCGCTGACGCACCTTGCAAACTGTGCTAGATCGTCTTTCTGAGTAGCGCTACTTCATTTCGACTTTAGTGCTGCGTACATGAAGATTTACAGCAGTAAGTGTGAATCGTTTTAAAGATGTACAGGGTGTTGTTAATCATTCATGAATTTGTTTCATAGTGCGTACCCATGGCCTATTGTTTGAGTAGATCCATCCGGGTTGTATCGGGTGTTCCTCGGGGTAGCGTACTTGACTCTCCTCAGGGCAGCGTGCTTGGCCCCTTGCTGCCAGTCATTTACATGAGTGATATATTCTCTTTGCTGGAAACACGATAGTTAAATATACCGACGAATCCACTTTGACGGCAATGTTCCGCACTCCAAATCTGCGTGTTACGCTCCTTAAATGAGGACCTGCCGTGGACCAGTGCCTGGTGCTTTACCTGAACTACATATTTAAAGGTAGACCAAACCAAATCTAAGATTCTCAGTCGGTCTCGGAGGCTCTTGGCCCAGCATCCGTATCTGAATATTAGTGACACAGTGCTGCAGGGGTTCATCTCTCTGAAGATGCTTGGTATCCTCTTTAATGAGAAGTTTGCTTCGGAAGAGCACCTAGAAGACACCTGGTCGCTCATGCCTCGAGTAGGGCTGGGCTCCTGCCTATGGTCAGTTCTGTGATTGGAGATAGGGACATAGCCCATAGATACTTATATGCCTGCTTGCTGCCTCTGTTGAAATATTGTACTCCTGTTTCGGTTTTGGCTTTTTCTAGTCACCTTCGTTTTCTGACTAAACTGTCGACTCGGTTCGTAAGTTGTGTGCTCCGTATGACATGAAGAATTTCTCTCATAGACGGAAAGCTGATTGTCTTTGTTTTCTTGGCAAGGCTCTCAACAATGAAGGGCAATTTTGCATTCTTGTGTCTCTGCTCCCAACCTCTAGAGTGAACCGTCCCGTTATATTTGTTACTTTTTTTAAATCAACAGGTAGTTTTTAAAAGTATTTTACTGAGTTCTCATATAAAAAAGCACAGACAGTACGACTAAATTTTGTTAGTTTCGGCGATGGAAATACATGAGAAATGCACAGATTCAAATTATTTTTCACAAGGTAAATATTTAACTCATACTAGTCTCGGAATTTTAAAAATTCTGGCAAGAGGGTAATATTCGCCAAAGAAATTATTTATGCCGTATGAAAAGTATTTCATAAAGTTTACGGAAAAACCTTATGGCAGAATACTGCCAAAAAAGTTCCAAAAAATTCACGATTTTTCCAAAAAATTTTTATCCGGCCTTTTCCATTTTTTTCTGCAGAAAATAGTCTCTAATTTTTTAGATTACTCATGTGAGACTGTGCGACTAACTTCAGCTAAAGAAATTTTCGAACGAAAAAGTCAGTTATTTACTGTACAAATTCTAAAAAAATATCTCTTGATTTCAAAGGAAACTTGACGGCAACAGAAATGTTAAAAAAAGTCCCATAAAATATGTGGATTTCCTTTTCTATCATGTTTTAGTGTCCTACTAAACCTGCATATGAAACCTATCAGTGAAAGTTACCTACCTAGCAATCAAATTTACCAATAAAATCTACCTAAGAAACATTCCTATAAAATCTACCGATCTACCTAGATATGAACCTACCATAGCAAAGATCGTAACCGGAGAACTCACCAGGCCATAACACTAACTTAGCCGCGACCTCGTGACGTCACTTCGACCAATCCAAGCATTTGCGGGTGGAAGCTCAGGACCTTATTGTTCCAAATATACAAATGTAAGTAGTATTGAATGCTTCTGTACAGTGCACCCATTACTACTCCTGGCATTAACGACAACTTTTGTGTAGTGTTGCATGTATGGGAGCGACCCAAATAGCTGACAAGGCATGAGTTGTAAATTGATATATGAATTCAAGTAGCAAAATACTATAAAATAATAAAAATTGTGAAGTGCACTGTGAATTAAACATGAGACATGAATTTCGCTTCACCTTAGAAGAAAGTTCAACCTGAGTTCTGTGTACTTACATACATGCCCAGAATTTATCACTGATGCTCTGCATGAAAGCCTCCTCAAAGAAGCAGTTTCACTCCATAAATTCTCGCTTCCGCCTTCGAACAAGATAGCTTTTATTATAGCGTTTATGTCCGGCCATTTTTCAACTATTATTCAGAGAAGCGGCAGGCAATTTTTTTACTTTTATACTTCATATAGAAAGTTACTAGTAGTGTCTGCTTAGTGTGCTGATGGCACTTTAAGTGCTTTCCTTTCCGGCTCATACTGATTGCCGGAAAACACCCAAAGACCATTCTGCAGACTGCAAAAAGCCCAAAGGAACTCAAATTCCTAAAAGAAAGTTTTCGTTTTTGTACAATGCTACCAGACTGTCCTCCTTATACTAACACGAGTTGCGCTCTTTTCTGTGCCGGATTATGGCCATTGTTACTACATGTCATTGGTATAGGGTATGAACATATTCATAAGTTGACTAAGCATTCAAAAGCTCATTTTACCTAAATCATAGCAGCAACCAATTAGCATAATTCATCAGTTTTATTGACTGTCTCGTACAACTACACATGAGTATGACTTTACGACGAACATTTTTTCCTTCGTTATTAATTTTTAATGTCCAATTATCATCTGTTCCTTTCATTTAGTCACTTCTTTTGTTGATTTAAGTTTGCAATAATTAACAACTTTACGTCAATGTCATATAAGTGTTTCATATATTGTTCAGTAGCGTTGGTCGATGTGACGTCATAGCTCCCGCGGCCGCCAAGTTGATGATGTCATTTTTCGATACTGCTTTGTCGTGAGTTCTCTTTTTTCGTTCTTTGCTTCCTGGTATTACCTACCTACTTCCACACGTCCAACATTTACCTCTGAAACCTTCCTACCTTCCTACATAAAACACCTACACCGATAACGAAGCGTGCAGTGTAGTGTCCCACACTCCAAAGAAATCTGAGCCTAGATAAACAAAAGCATATAATAGGGAAAATCATAAGAAAACTTCTCTCGGACACCCCACGGTAATCTATTATCTAAAAGTCGCCAAAATCGATAAGGAATGCAAAATTGGCGAGACTTTCCACTCTGCGACGGACAGCGGCGAACTTGGAACATATTGGCCCGACACTTTGAATAATGACTCCCAGTTTCCAGAGAAGATATGGAATATTATTCTTTAAACTGCACGCTCGGTCCTCCACGGACAGGTAATACAACCCAAATGAAGCAATATGCAACACCTGTAAGCCCGAAACGCTGTTAATTAAAGAAAATCCAACGCCTTCTTTTCAAATTAGTAAAATGAAACAAAGAAAAGTAAACAGATGTAGATAATTTACGTGATACCGAAGATTTTAAATAAATTTTCACAGAACTGCTGCATTCAAGCATACCGTAGTGTCCTTATGCAATACTATGTACACATACACGTTCTGTAAAGAGAATAAAGTAAGTGATCGGTAAAAATAGCAGCAACTAATGTGCGCTGACGCACAATCTGGGATCATACATTTATACATTTGACACTGATGCAGCTCAGTGTCAGCAATACAGTACCATTCGTGGGTAAAAAAAAACTATACGCATGTATTTCAGGACGTTGCAGAATTTTTCAGCATAGCTGCTTGCATGCAGATCGGTATATACGGTGATTGCAATAAAGAATTGAACATCTGAACTTTAGTCTGCGTCAGCAGTGTCATCTGCGGTGAAAATATTTTAGTCGAAGCAAGAAGGAAAACTAAACAAAAAGAACAACGGAAACATAATTTGAATAAACAGAAGAATTTGATTCAGTGAAAAACTCTTGTTGATGCGCTACGCACGTGGGTATAAGAAACAAGAGAGATATAAAACGTAAGATTCGGAAAGGATTGCTCATTTCTAACGCAAAAGACAGCGTCATTGTATAAAGAGACGTATTACTTCTACCGTATGCAGACTATGAGGTTAGTTAACTCCTCTTGTATTTGCTCCATGCATAATGCGTAAAATACAACTGTATCTACATACATAAATACAATTATAAAAACAGCATATGCTGTATACGGCATAATTATATGCAATGTACATATATATATGTAAACAAGAAGGCAATTTCTTCTAACATAATATGAAATTATTTGTTTTTATGTATGTGTGTGCTTGTTCCGCTTCACCAACATCCAAGACAGGAAAACTAATATCATTATCGTGTACCCAACTGCGGTTTGGTGGTTGAACATAAAGTTGTGGCAAACTTTCGCTTCTCTGCAAAATTTTTCCTGAGCTTACAAATAATATGCGATTCTATCTGTCTCTTGTACTATTAACCTGCCCATTCCAGAAAAGCTGTAATTATTAAAGGAGGCTATAAGAAAAGTAAACCTTACATAATGATGTAGTGAATAGCCCACTATGTGATGATGCACAGTTTGTTGCCTGCGTGCTTGCTTATAGAAATGTTACATAGGCGAAATTCATTTCGACGAAGTGGTTATTGTTTTGTCAATTTAAAATTTAGGCATTGAAGACGGGTCTGATGTTCCACTTAGACGTAACATGGATACTGTTTTCTCTTTCTTCCTAGAGCAAACCTCTGTCTACTCTCAGCTGGTGATGCGAAAACTGAGTAGAGCAACGAAGGAAAATAGAAATACGTCCTTCTCGTGCAGAACCACAATGACAGCGAAGATACTTAGATTATAAAGTAGAATTTTCTGCCGTCCTATTCATGGCGGCACCAACCCTGCCACTGAACACGCTTCAGTGATTCTTAGAACCGAAGTATAGCTCATACGTTATGAGTTAGTATCAATATTGCCATGACATAATAATATTCTACATTTCATAGTAAAGTAGGTGAAATCAGAGGTGGTATTTAAACAATATAATATAAAGGAACTCTTATAGTTGTTTGTTCAGAAAACTATACAGAAATATCATGATCTTTTGTTGATGAAATCCTATTGAAATCTTATAATCTTTTGTAGATAAAACTTTGTAAAGCTCTTATAATCTTTTGTTGATAAAATTATGTAGTCCTTCTGTGGCCAAAATTATTTAGAAATCTCATTATCTTTTGTTTATAAAATTATATACAAATCTTATGAACTTTCCTTGTCGATAAAAGAAATAATTTTCAAAACTTAGAAGGTTAGTATCGCGATCGTATCAACAGTAAATGCAGTCAGATTTCCCTAATAGCAACAAGTAGATTTGTGTAGCTATATAAGTGATAAAAATTTAGATAGACAAAATACGTCAAATCGTACCTTGTAAAAAGCTTTCATATATATATTTCGTTTTCAACTGCCTTAATAAGTTAAAAACGAGGCTTCTATCTTCGGTGAGAGATGGAATAATTAGTCCTGACTCCTGCGTTGAAGTTTTCTTATACAGATTGCGGTAATTCCATAGTGTTGTGTCTTCGTGATCTTCATGCGACGCGTTCGATCAAGCATCGGTCATCTTCAGGCCGTAAGTTACTCGCTAAGCTCTGAACGGTTTGAGCAAAATCTGAATTCTTGGCAGTTCTTAGCACGTACAGCACACGCAGATTACGGGGCGCAAGTGGAGAGGCGGGCCCGCCTGTGATTGACCGTGTATGAATGTGCCTGTTCTGCTGATGACTTCTCCAGAAGACTTCACACATAGGGATCAAGGCCACGACAATATCTCGGAGGCTAACTTTACATTTGAACTTAGTAGCTCCCACAGCTCACACTCTGCAGCACCACAACCTAAGTTCGACCCAAGAAATGATGTAACTGGAACTAGAATCAAAGAACCATAACGACAAAAAGACAACCAGTGCCTACAAAATAGATGAATCTCTTCTAATCCCAAACCTGCAGTGTTAGAGATACTTCTGAAGAAGTCCGCACTAACGGATGCCCTTCGCATCAGTACAAGCAACCCTTGGGGCCTGTTCAGAAGCAGCTGCTGGCCCGTACTCCTGACGCGGAAGCTTGGGACTCCACGTGCAAGCCATGGACGAGTGTCATCTAAATTCTCCTAAATTTCAACCATGTGTGTAGCTCCGTACAGATGTAAACCAAATATGTTAGTGTAGCTAATGTAAGAATTGCTTCACTACGTAGTTAGCGGAGTTCTAGGAAATGGCGGAGCGAGGCTGGTACTTATTTCAAGACTGTGTTAAAATCCCAACACATAGTATATCTAAGATTGGAGACAGCAATGCCCACCGAGTCGAATCTCAAGGTGTTTCCTCACACCCTGCAAGGGAAGTGATGGGCAAGGAGCAATGCAAAACTTCCTTCTCGAGGTTCAATATAAGCGCCGGACCGTGCGCAGCACCTCGTTCATTTGTTAGGCGGCATCACCAGCCAACAGGGCCCGGCGTTGAGCTCCGTATCTCCATTCTACATGTTGTGTGTTAGTTAGTTCACTCAGCCGCCAAGACCAGACTCCAACGCTATTCCCCTTGCTTTAGTGCCTGCGTGCACTATCAATAACGAACTCACGGTCCCTGGTAGCACTGTAGGAATTCGCCCAACTTGTATGTTGATTCGAAGAACTATAAAATGCACGTAAAACTCCAACCAAGTTCATATTCCCTACGCTACCTCACGACAAAGAGACGGCAGAAAAGTAGCCAAGCGGCGAGTAACAAGTAACAGTGCGCCCTACAGAGAAATAGCTACCCCACGGCCCAACCATCCTTTTAACAGTGACAAACAGCTTTTAACAGTGGCTTGACAAGGAGAGTCTGTCAGACTGCCTCCTAGGACTGTAAACCATATCCGGCTGCGGTCCATTTAACAGTGGCGCCGAAGGATGGAACAGCGGAAACAGAATTTAACATGCAGCCAATGAATGACAAGCCACAAGAGCACATCAATTATTAAAGCTACATAAAGAACTGATCGCATGAAACAGAAGCTGCACAATCAATCAGTTGGCCAGCTGCGTTATAACCAGTCAACCAATCGCAGGTGAGTCCGCCCGCCCGCTTGCGCTTCGTAATTTGCTTGTGATGTAAAAACTGCCAAGAATTCCGTTTTTATTCATACCGTTCAGGGCCTACCATGTAATTAACAGCCTGAAGATGGCCGATGTTTTGTTGAACGAGTCGCATGAAGATCACGAAGACACAACAATAAAAAATACCCCCTACTGACTGCAAACTGCATTGAAAGACCTCAATACTGGGCAATTATACCACCTCACCAAAGAGAGAAGCATCGATTTTAACCTATGGCAATTGAAAGGGAATCAATAAAGCGATAATAAACATAAGTTTCGGCATTATTAAAAAATATGTATCAGAGAAAAGCTTCTATTAACTTTCTCAAGTAAAAATGTATGTATTTATTATGTGTTTGTAGATGCAACAAGTATATTTACATAATGCGAGTTCGATGTTTCTTTCAGCTCATAAAAAGTAAAGCAGAACACAGTATACACTGTGTCCATTACTCTTACCTCTAGAGTATAACATAACAGTACAGATCGCAAGAGGTAAGAGGTGAGCAGCACAAACCCACTAAGCACTCACGTAAACTGATGGCTGACAATACACACACAATAATTTTTTTAACAGTACTGAGTCGACATAATTAAATTTCTTTAACGTTTCACGATAAATGATCCCATCATCAGAAAGTCTAAAATTTTTATTAACGTTCGGCCTGGAATTCTGCCTACCCATATTCAAACCAAATTATTACAAACATTTCATAGGATTTGAGAACTTAGCTAACAGACAGAAATCTCAACCACTGCGCCCAAGTTTTTCATTTGCCGAAGTAAAAAAACAAAATAAAAGAAACTTGTAATAGCATTTACACCTCTTACAACAAACATAAAGTGTTTTCTACAATTTTTTCCAAATCCGATCTATCTTTGTTATCTAATTTCCACAAAGAAAATCCCGTTGTTGTTGTGTGCAGACCCGACAAGGGAAGATGTGTCGCCATTCTAGACAAAAACCAGTACCATCAAAAAATGAATGCAATCCTAGCTGATACTACAAAGTTCACAATTTACGACTTGCACACCGACCCTTTCAAACTTACCCTCAAATTCATCGACAAAATCCACAGATTTTTGAAAAAATTGTTAGACCAAGGCATCCTCACCGATTCCACTTACCGTTCACTTGACAATTCAGGTGCTTCCCCTGGAGTCTTGTACGGCCTTCCTAAGGTCCACAAAGTTGGTGCCCCCTTGCGACCAATTCTAGCTGCTTACAAAACACCATCCTACCGTATTGCAAAAATTTCTTGTTCCATTACTTGAACCGTTTACTACGAATCAGTATACTTTGCGCAATTCGTATGACTTTCGCGACCGCATCAAAAACCTCCAGTTGCCTCCCAATGCCTCCTTAACCAGCTTCGATATCACCTCTCTCTTCACCAACATCCCCATAAACGAAACAATAGATATTATCTGCAGCCAAGCCTTTGATGACACGGACCTATTCCACAACATGGATAAACCTACGTTCAGAACCCTCCTTAGTCTCGCCATTAAAGATTCCTTCTTCATGTTTAACAATAGACTGTACAAGCAAATAGAGGGAGTTTCTATGGGCTCCCCACTTATCTCCTCTCAAGCAAACATCTTTCTCTGCCATCATGAAACTCTCCGGCTCAACGACTGCCCAAATTACTTCAAACCGATCCACTATAATCGTTACGTAGATGAAACTTTCCTCATATTCAACAATAAAACAGATTCCGATTTATTTTTGCAATGTTTGAATAGCAAACATCCGAACATCAAGTTCACCGCCGAAAACCAATCAGATAATTCTTTAGCGTTTTTAGATGTCCTAGTAACTGACCAAGACTCTACATTAACCACTGGAGTTTATAGAAAATCGACATTTTCAGGCCTCGGAACCAGTTTCTTCAATCTCTGCTATGATCAATTTAAAATTAATGCAATAAAAACCTTGCTATTTCGAGTATACCATTTGTCTTCGTCCTACTTTGCATTTTCGAACGAAGTCGACTTTCTCCGAACATTCTTCAAAAATAATGGCTACCCACACCACCTTCTGGACCACTACTGCAAATTATTCCTGGACAAACTTTTCGATTCCGGCATTAACAAATCCTCAGTCCGTAAATTAAACTTCTTCCACTCACTTCCGTACCACAACGAAACCTCCGTCAGTGCAGTAAACTCTTTGAAGCGTTCCTGTCTGAAGCGTATCCACATATAAACTTCAAATTCTCCTACAAAAACACATTTACCATTGGGTCCTACTTCAAATTTAAAGATAAACCCCCCACACCACTACAGTCCAGTGTTATTTACCTTTACCAATGCCAGGCCTGTAGCGCCTCTTATATCGGTAGCACTGGACAACATTTCAGAGCCCTCATTGACCAACATTTAGGTGTATCCAGTCGAACCTTCTTACCACTTGCAAAACCCTCACACTCAGCCCCTCGTCTGCATTTCGAGCAAAACAACCATCCTGTCAGCAGGAACAACTCCTCAATCATAGACTCTTCCAGCCCAATCGAACTCACAACATTAGAGCCCCTCCACATCCATAGTACAAAACCTAGTCTTAATATTGTGACCTCAGCTGTACCTCTGCACACCGTCCATACCTAGCCTCACATCTGCTGACTGTGCAGGAGCTGACATCCGGCCCCTCTACGTAACTCTGCTCATTCGCATTTCAGACCTCCCCCAAACAACACCCATGCTCCCTTCCTCGATTTATAAATAAAGAAATTTTTGTATTTTTATAGGGTACAGATATTTTAGACTTTCTGATGATGACATACTTAAATCTCCCTCTAGGCCCACTTGCGAGAGGCCCGATTTCAGTGAGCAGTCAAAGTATTGTGTAGTCTATGGCTGAAACAAATAATTAATTGAACAACAATGTAATTGGCAACGAGGACCACAGGAAAGGTTCAGTTGAAGTCAGTATTCGCCGAGCTCTTTGAAATCTGAATTTATTCCGAAGTGTGACCAGCGGCCCCAATTTTGAGAGTGATGTGTTGCCTCAAGGCTACAGAGCTTCAGATGGTACCGAGAGTGCCACCTCTACAAGTTCTTTTATCTGAATGCTCTTTTTGGCCGACTCTGTTGTAGTTGGGACCAACTGGCGCCCTAATTATTTCCATAGTCATGCTCTGCTTGCGCGCAGGATGACGCTCGGTTTTTTTCTCCAAATATACAGGGTCCCTTTCTATGTTACCACCGGTGCTAGTTAAATTAAATTAGTCAATTTTGAATGATTACCGGCACGATATGCGACGTCCCTAAGAATGGGGAGGAACATAAGAAGTCATTTGATACGAGCTGTTGAAGTAATTTTTAAACACGCTCACAAAGAACATTTTCCAGTTTAGCTGATGCGGCAGTAGTGCAGCGCGTTCTCATTTAAGCTCCAGACGCTAATACTTTGGAATCGCGTTCCATGATAATTCCTGATGGTGCTGGAAACTATTGCAGAGTAATTATTGTCGCATGACAAACTGCACAGATAAATCTCGTGCCTATTACATAGCTTTTTACAAACTCTAGCAAGGCTGGCGAGTATTTAAGCTTTTCAGATTTCCTATTGTACACAAGAACCCTTCTGATTTTCAAAAAATTGAGCAAAAAATAACTGCAAATTTCAGAAAAAAGCCAAAGAGACAAAATGGATCCACTGATACTGAATGGACCCATCACTTATGGACACATTGTCCAGGCTATTGTTGCTGCTTCCAAAAATGTACGGAGGCGCAAACAATATAAAAATTTTCATACTTGAAACTGTAGTTTAATTTGGGCAATTGAAAGCTAGGTTGGGCTGAAAAACATTATAGTTGACTTTTTGCCGTTGCACAGTCTGTAGATAATACACAAATAATTCATTCAATGTTTTGATCGTCACGATGCAGGACACCGACGCCACGGCTTAGCCCTCAGGGGTATATTCTAGCAGGCCCTTTTCCTGCCACAATATACTGGGTTCTCACAACCCCAAGGGTCATTAGTGCCTTCTCCTCAGGGGATGTTGCAGCTTGCCGCAGTTCCTGCAGGCGAGGTTAGTTTGGTAAGGTTAGGGAGGCTCTCAATACTTCCCCTTCTGTTTCGGGAATTGAGCCGCTGATCAAGGTGGCCGACTTATTCCCACTAGACTTCTAACTTCTCGTTTTTCGTTTCCTTCCCCTGCGCGGCGTAGCTGAGCATACGAGTTCAGCCGTGCCCGGGGGTTGGAGATGCGTAACTTGCGCCTTTTTCCTGCCTGTAGCGCACTGACCACTTAGAATCTGAGGCTTACCGACAGAAAAGCTGAGACAAAATACAATGGTAATTTGAAACGAAACGTACTTCGCGCCTGGTGCCGCACGAGCCTGTGTTAAACTACAGGAATAGTTCGGCGCGATATAGATATTGTGTCCCTGATGCGATAGTAAAATTTTGTACTACTACTACTACGCCTTGGCTTACTCTAAATCCACAATAACGCCATTAGATCTGATGATGCCTCTTATAAAAAAAAAATTGTGTCATTTCAACTTGGAACAGAAAAAGGAAATTTACACTTTTTTAAAACTGTACTATTACAACATTGTAAAATCTCCGTTTGAACTTCAGCCTAAATATTGAGCCAGACTTTGAAAACTTAGCTATGAGGCAGAACTCCATTTTTGCAGCTTTTGAAAATGCTTGTTAGTAAACATTTCTTGATAAGTTATAAAATATTACATTTATGAATTTCTTTGTGCGTAGTACTTAAAAACTGATCTGTGTTGAACAAAAAAAATCAGTCTACCTGCAGTCTTTATCACGTTTTGGTATCTAGAAGATGCCACCCTGCAGTAACACTCATATTGGAATATTTTTGTAGAAAATTTCCTTCATGCCTTCCTACAGTTACAGAATACTGCCCACATTGCAACGTGCCAGCAGAATAACGACATCTCCATGCGTAATAGAAAAACTGTTCGATGGAAATCTATAAACCCGCTTGCCGCGTCTATAGCTGCACGGCACTGGATCACGGGCGAGGTAGACCTTCAGACAATACACCGTTTGTGTCAGTATTAATCTGTATGAGATACATGAACACTCACACTATATTGCTTCATTNTCTGCTGACTGTACAGGAGCTGACATCCGGCCCCTCTACGTAGCTCTGCTCATTCGCATTTCAGACCTCCCCCAAACAACACCCATGCTCCCTTCCCCGATTTATAAATAAAGAAATTTTTGTATTTTTATAGGTTATAGGTATTTTAGACTTTCTGATGATGGGATCATTTCTCTCGAAACGTTAAAGAATTTTAATTATGTCGACTCAATACTATTAAATAATTACCCTAAAATTAGTTCACAATAATTTCTATTACCAGCAGCACACATTGAAAGTTTCACGGTCCGGCATGACATTGTTGTGGGTATGGGTTGAAAATACGTTTTCGATCCCACCAGATCTCTGTTCTTCGTGAGCAGCTTAATAATTATTCACTTGCTCTGTAGTGCCCTGGTGTGCGTCATATACATGCTATACGGTACTTACCCCGTTCACTTTACGGTATTTACGCAAGTTACCTTACAGTATTTACGCTATTTACGTTTCAGTGTTGACGCTATTTCCCTCAAGAGAGATGTGCAAACTATAGACAAGACACAAGTGTGTCTGTGTTTTGGCTACAGTTTCCATGCTCCCGCTAAGGCTATAAAGAATCCATTGCGCGCAGGGCAGCACGGGGTATGTTTTGATTATGTCATTCGGATGTTGGAAGAAAGTTTCGGAATGATCAGGAAGACCCTGGCTTTGAAAAAAGTGCTAGCTAAGAGCAGACAGTGACCAACAAAACGGTAATAGTATGATGATTGTCGTTCGTCCCTACGGTACCTGCAATTATGCTTGTCTGTCGACTCTGGCGCTCAGCTGAAATAAATGCGAGGAGTCAAGTCCGGACTCGAACTGAGTGCCTCAACATTTTCGCCCCGACACAGTATACCGCTATCGGAAATGCATAGATGGCATGGGACATTACTTTAAATATTCATTAGGAAAATTATAGGCAATTATAAACGGCACCAACCTTAAATCGGTCGTCGGTGGTGTAGGTGTAGGTCGCCACGGTCAGGATGTGTAGGTCCCTTTGCCGGATCCACGACACCTGTGAGTAGAGAAAATCTTTGCATCAAGTCGCTCAAAGCAACACAAAGCGGACCCGGCCATAAAATAATCAAAGGTAGATATTTCCAGTGATTTTTATCCGTGACGATACTATAAAGAAATCGCAGTAGTAGCCGATTCGATCTTCGAAGACGGCAAGTAACCAATAATATCAAGCAAACTAATGCCAAACAAAATACTGTCAAACATTTTTAAACAATCAATAATATCAAACAAACAGTAATATCAAACAAACGATATCACAGAAAGAATGATATCACAGAAACAATAATATCAAACAAACAATAAAATCAAACAAAATTATGCCAAACAATAATATCGAACAAACAATAACATCAAACAACTAGAACGCCTCGTGGTGTAAGAGCATTACTCGCGGTTGGTAGCAAATTTCAACGCCGTTATTTTGATGGCCAGCTTACTTTTGGCATTTTCACATCTAAGTCAACCCACCTGACTCACTACAATAAATTATGAACGTTGCTCGACTTCTCCTTTTTTTAGGTAGACAGACTAATATAAGAACAAATATATGTATATACTTAATTGAATCTTCAATGAAAACATTATCACATCTCTCCTTTCGTTCGAGGGTGACAATCAATAACATATAGCAAACACGTCAAACAAAATAATACAGTACCTAACGATGGGGCGCAGGGCGTTCGGCTGCAGCCAAGCATTACCGTTTGCTTTCCCGCTCTGGGAAACAAGATCTTCAGAACGTTTTCTCCTACGGTTGCCTAAGCTTAGCACAAAACAAAGTTCTGTCTTTTGAACTGCTCAGAATCGCTGCTAAAATATTTAACGTGATGCCATCGATTTATGGCGGCTTGTTTGGGTAAGGCAAAATGAAGAATAATATTTTTTTACAATATTTAGCCTAGTTGAAGAAAAATATGCATATATATTATACCATTACGCTTTCTTTATCAGCAAATATTTTCCCTTTTCCTAGTACAATAAAAGGGCTTCTCCCTATATAAGCAGCTAATATAATGTATAAACGACGTGGCAAGACAAAAAAGGGCTATACTTGAATGCTCTAGTAGGTACCTACCTAGAAACGCTTTCACGCCATGCAAGTGAATGCGGCGCTTGATTTGCGGAGAAAGTGTTCACACTCCATTGCAGGGCACTGACCAAACTAGAAATGGAGACGGTCGCGGGAGAGGAGGGCCGCAGTTCTAACAAAAGCCTTCAGTCTCTGGCGTCATATCTCTGATAGCTTGCAGTCGGCTGTAGCCGTGCACTTCTCTAGGACCTAGAGGACATCTATAATATCTGCAGCACGAACCAGTGCATGTAAATTTCCCAATTAGGGTGTGAAGTAAAGCTCACGTTACCTTTATTATTAACGAGTCACGTTTTCTTTCACAAAGACTAATAATTCCTTGTTAGCTAGTCCGGGCTGTATTTTAATAAAGAAACGGAAAATTCTACGCTAAAAGTTAGTCTCGTCTTTCTTTATAAAGCCGCAATTGAATTATCCTCTGAGCAACTAAATCTAGTTTTCCTTCTCTCCACAAAATATGTATATATTTCCTGAGCAGCTAGTATGATCTTCTTTTATAAACAACAGTAAGTCTTTTCTGAGTAATTAATTTCGTCGTCCAGCATGAAAACTTATATTTTCTTGAGTAACTTATATTGTTTTGCCTCATAAAATCATTTTTACGTGAGTTTAGTCTAGTCAATGAACTAGTCGAATCTTCCTTCAAAAATAAAACATAAAAATTCTAACCTGAGGAACTAGTTTGGTCTCTATTTATAATTTTTCCTCCTTAACCAGCGTAGTTTTCGTTCACGAAATACTATAATTCTGCGCTGAGCCACTAGTCTTGTCTTCATTTCTAGTAAAAACAATAATTCTTCCCCCCAATGGCAGCAGCAGCCTTGTGTGCGGAACTGATGGCACTGTAGGTTCCGGGATCGGTACCAAGCCAAGTAGGAGCTCTTAGTGCCAATTGGTGCGCTAAGTCAGCAGTTGCGGGGTATGTAAAGCTACCGTGGGGGCACTTACCTTGCCCAGAAATGAAAGGGTAGGGAAAAGGCTGTTGTTGCACACTCCGTCGATGGAGCCATAGTTCTTGATGACCCGTGATCGCCTGCAGCCGTACCTACTCCTCTAAGGCTCGTTGGCCTATATCCGCAGCACAAACTAGTGCTTGTGGGTTACCCAGTGAAGAATGCGGTCAAGCTGACTTTATCCTAGCATTTAGTCATGTTTTTCGACATCAAAACACAATGAATTTCTTCTTCGGAATCTTATCCGATTTTCCTTCATGAAGAAATAACCATTTTTTTCGTCACTAGCCTACTATTGATTCACAAAATGGAAAAAAAAATCACTGCAGCTTGCTTGGTCTTTACCAGGAAAAAGCAAGTCAATCTTTTCATCAAAAGTTATCTTTTGTTGAACACGCGCGCGGCAAATGGGGTCTAGTCCGTCATTTTCCTGCATGAGGCTTTCAATGCTTTTTTATGCATCATTCTGAGGCACTCGCGAGATTAAAAACCATTCTTCATTGACCTTAGACAGGCCTGCTGTTTGGCCCGGAGCATAGTCATATACTAATATCATTCATATTACGTAGAGCACCTATTCCGTCTAAAATAACAGGATCCATAAGTTGAAAAATTAAAAACAAGTAAATGTGTAACTAAGTGCAAAGAGAAATAATGAAATAATTGAAGCAATTATACTGGTGTAATAGACAATATGCCTTCTCCATTTGTGAGAAATTATTAGTGCAGGGCCTATTTTTCATTATTATTTTTTTTTTTTTTTTAGTCAAAACATCACAACTAATTGCACTGCGTATCCATTTAAGAAATGATGTATGACGTGTACGTCTCCCGTCAATATACATGGATTTAAATTTAGGTAAATGAATATAAGTAAATCGAAGTTAGAACTCAGCTGGCAACAGCTGTGCTTCAATAATGAAAATTTCTTAAGTGACTCCCTGAAAAGCGG
>LQNS02276929.1:3093461-3104670 GCA_001587735.2 Parhyale hawaiensis | reverse complement strand
ATCAAATAGGGTTACCAAATAGAAATAAATGTGCAGCAGGGGTCGAATGTGTGAAGTCATTTGGCTACATAGCAAGTCCGTTTTGGATGAAAATCGAATAGTGAATCCATCAGTAAATTTAGACAGCTTGATGTATTTGGGAACAACTGCAAGTAATGTTTGAAATTAATATTGACTCATTTTTTTTTTAGATTTTAGGCATTTTCAGGTGGGCCATGAGTGTATGCAACATTCTAAAACTTACAATAATTGCTAGAAGAAAATGTTAACGGCATCTGAGAAGGTTGAAATTTTGAAGCTACGCAACATCAATAAACCTTCATTCAGGATGCTGGAAATCTCGAAATTTATCGCACGTTTAGTCATCATGCTGCGAAAAAAATTGTTAACGAAGGCAAAGTTGAGCGATGAAAGCATTAGAGTGGTAGGTCGAGAACAACAAGAAACAGAAAATTGAGGAAATTTAAAAGATCTTTAGCCCAAAATCCCCACTGCACCAGCATGGAAATGTTCCACAACCACAGAGTCACAACGCCTTAAATGAACTCAAAATTCTGTTCTGAATAAGCTGGTGAATCAGAAGTCACCGACAGTTTGTCTCCCTCTATACGAAATCAATAATGAACAAGATTTTTCTGAACAACAAAATATCTGGAAACAGAAGTCCGAACTGTCACTTCCACAGACGAGTCCCGAGCCACACTAGACGGCCCTGACGGATGCGGGCGCAACTGCTTATTTGCGTTATAGGCGACAATAAGGGGGTAGTGGAGTTATGTTTTGAGCTGGAAATCTCTATAATAAAGTTATCGGACATTTATCACTCCCAGCTGACATAAAAACAAATTCTGCAAATTGTTATGCATTCCCTCAAGACAACGTTGTACCCTGGTTCGATTTTCAGAGTGATGAGGTAAAGACAAGCCTCAAAGCAATACATCGTATATGACTAAACGATGGTTAGCAGATCAAGGCAGCGGAGAAGAAAAACTCATGGAGTGGCCTCCACAGAGTCCAGATTTAAATCCCATTGAGAATATTTGGTCCATAGTAATGAGAAAGACTGTGAAAAAGGACGTCAATTTGGAAGTAAGGATGAGCTGTGGGAATTTGGTGGTATGCCAAGTTTCACGTGCAGAAGTTAAGAAGTTAGAAGGTGTGAAAGTTATAATGAAACTCATATTATATGTTGATAAAGACTGGATGAACGGAGCAAATTAAATACTAAAATTAAATGCATATCAGTAAGCACTTTCCAAAATTTCATATTGTTTTTGTCACAATAGTTTTCACTTGAGAAGTGTCTTCTCATATTAGTTTCCAATAATGTTATGAACAACATATTTGCAAGATCTTCTTGACTTGTTTTCTGTTATTTTTGCTAAAACGTGGCTTCCAATCACTCTAAGCCCACAAGAAAATTACTAAAATAAAAACAAAATCAAATTAAATTTAAACACAGATTTCAAATATTCTCATATAAATCAAACTATTTTAACTAATTGAACTCACTGTTTAATTTTCATCCAAAACAGGCTTTCACTGTAGAAAAATCCTCCTGTAAATACTTTCGGCATGTACAATATACACATTTTTTTATTATAGACTTAATTTCGGAGACTGATGTGGAATGGGTCATGCACCTCTAAGGTACACTGAGAGTCTGAAAACCGGCTGGAATGCATGAACAGTTTGCTCTCATACTATGCACTTTTGTGCATAGAATTTATTCACCAATTATTTTGTACACTTTCATCAACAGCGTATGATAGCACAGCCCTGCGCAGCAGAGGAAGCGTAAATAAATATAAAAATACAGAGATCCACAATCGGGAGGTTTAACGATAAACATGGTCCCCGATATCGGAGAAGCCGCGTCGCATCCATTCTCTGCTCTCCGTAAAAAATAAATGCGGGCCGAAATTCAAAGGAGACTCGGGCCAAGTCTTTCCTGGGACAACTGACTTACAAACTGGGGGGGGATTTTTTTGTAGGAGATATTATACGGGAATGATACTGGTGACAGTTTTGCCCGGTTTGTCGCGTAACACTGAAAAGCTTTACAAAAGGCCCTGTACTACAGGCACTCTACTTTGCTCTAGGGGTTTTGTTTCATGCTTTCTGTTAAACGGTCGGTTGCATCTGTCGCCACGGTTATCCTGTTCCAATATAGGCACTTCAGAGCCCTATGCTATAGCCACTGTCTTAGGCGTTTCTCTAGAGCCATTCACTATAGGCACTCCACTGTAAGCATTCCACCATACGTATGCTATTGTAGGCATTCCGCTATAGCTACTTCCCTATAGGCACCTCGCTACTAGCTCTCCAAAACACCACCATATTCATTCTACTATATGCAGGCCACCGTGAGCAACCCATTATATGCACCCCCACTATTGGCACGCTGCGGTAAATGCTCCACTATAGGCACTCCAACATAGACACTCCACAGTAAGCACTCAACAACAGACACTCTACAGTAAGCACTCTGCTGCACGTCCAAGATAAACTCCGCTATAGGCACTCTGCTATAGGCACTCTGCTATGGGCACACCACTTTAGAGACGCAACTGCAGGCATTTCATTACAGGCATTCCACTCCAAGATTTCCTCTATAGGAGCTTCGCTAAAGGCAGTCCGGCGGTCAGTGAACTTGTCTCAAACAATTATTCACACTCATCCCGTCCCTGCAGCTGGTCCGTAGGTACTCCACCACCGGTTATACTCACCACCATGGGTAAATTCACAGAATAATACTACCCCTCCTACATCTTGTTCGGGTAGTGACATCGAATTCACTTGTTACCTTGGCACAAATTACGGCTTCCAATTCCCATTCTCAGCTGACAAGTTATTTCAAGCAGTATATTCACATCTCTCACATACATATATATGTATATAAGCCAATTTCATATGCTTAAAACGATATGCTTAAAACGACAAAATGAACATTTGACTACCAAAAGCCCGTTAGCTGAACCAATAATGCCGTTAGAGCGGCAGGCGGTCTGGCCGTCTAACTGCCGCTGCACCGTAAAGCTGACGTAAAACTGAAAAAAAAATTCGACAAAAAATTAAACTCATAATTTCAATAAACTTTCTAAAATATACGGAACAGAAAACAAAAATTCTCGACATAACACGGAGCTCGAAAATTTTTTGGTGCTGACACCAACCGCCCCGACCAACCCCTTCTCCCACCACCCACCCCCCTCCATCCGGGAGCTTACCCAACGAAAAGCTCGCAAGCTTAGGCTGAGAATAAGTTAGTAAAGCAATATAAGGTTCTTCTAATGTCCCTTTACAGTTTAAGAATGTTAGAGGAACCAGTCCCTGCCTTCCTAACCTATTCTCTCACCTAACCTAAAGCGCTGGTTCCTTAGTGAGCTGAGTAAATGTGCAGCGTCGGTTTAACCTTCGAGATATAAGAATATATACTGTATACTCTATTACAATGCCGCTAATGAGTTACTATTATGAGTATAATGGTGCCTTATTCATTAGAAATGACGCATAATAACATCTATTCACGGTAACTTCCGTGCTCACTGTGACTCATAAAACAATACCCAATGAGCCTTAGCTACTCATAATCTTCATTATGCAACTCCTACGCACAGGTCGGCATAGTCACTGCCGGTCCACTCTGGACCTCACTCACAATAAACATTGCTCATTGCCTTAGCGAGACTCGTCATTCTGTAGGGAGTTTGCTATTCACCTTAGCTTGGACTCATAGCAGTGTTACTCATCGGAGCTTCCACTAGTGCAATTTAATGTTTTACCTATCTAAATTACAGAGCGTGGAAGATGGCAAGCAGCTGCCGATAGCGACTGCTTTATTCGTCGTCGTACATATGCCAGTAATGATATTCATGTCCTCTTCATGAAGAACGTCTTTCACATTTACTAACGAATATGATCCATACTGTGAAGTATTGAGTATTCGCACTGTATTAGATGCTCATCACAGTGTGATGAGTGTTATGCATGCAGTTGCGAATGTAATTCAACATTGTCATTGTAATGAATATTTTTTTTTCATTTTGATGAAACAGCTAGCGAACATTCAGCTCGCTGAAGAGGTTACAATGTAATGTATTTTTGTACAGATTCATCTTCTAAGGCCACATAATTGCGAGTTATTTACAAAGAAAATAAACGAAGTGCATTTTTGGACCATGCTATTCATACCCACATGACGATAAGTAGAATTATATTTAGTCTTCTAAGAATTTCGTTCGGTTTCACTTTCGAATGAATTAATATGTTATTCTTATGGAACTGTTATTCATAGCCTATTGCTTACAATATTTTGTTCCTTTATCGAAGTTATGACGGTACTGTCTCTGGAATAATTATAATGAATATACTGTACTTTATTGTAAAAGTAATGTTACATTTGCTTCGTTTTAAATAACTATTATGTATATATTTATAACAATCTTATTCTATTCCGCCTCTTGTTCACCCTCACTCGAAAGCGTACAATATGTATAGTTTACCTTTCTTAGAATGCTATCCAAGCGATTTGAAAATTATTCGGCGACGATTGTTGCTTCTCTACCTGTCCGATAAATTTACTCTCACTTACTGATAAATATTCTGCACTACAATTCACACCGTGAGTATCACATCTACTCACAACACACCACACGCACCGGTGAGTAAATTTCAGACCCAACGTACCCACTGCTCCGCTCACGCTCCCTTCTATCGCAATTAAACCGAGCATTGCTAAATTGTCCGGAGCCTTCCTGTAAATTCAAGTCCACGTCTGTTCAATACAAACGTGCCTCTGCCGGCAAATGTATTACTGTGAGGGCCCTGCTGCAGTGTATAGATGTGGCCACTTTGTAGGCTACTATCGTAGATACAGGTGATGGTCGGTGCACTGAAGTGCAGGGAAGTGTAGAGCTTGGAAGAGGTTACAGATTGCGGTTGCTAACAAGTTACTAACTGCAGGTGACACATAGCGAATGGTAAAGGATATGGATCGGGGCACGTAGCAGGCTACTCGAGATTGGCGACAAAACAGTGTATGGAATAACAGCGAGATGGTATAGATCTGGGCACCAAGCAGGCTATTAGTGATAGGTGATAAAATAGTGTATGGAATAAAAGCGAGATGGTATAGATCTGGCAGGGCACCAAGCAGGCTACTAGAGATAGGTGATAAAACAGTGTATGGATTAACAAGGAGAGGGTATAGATCTGGGCACCAAGGAGGCTACCAGAGACATGTGATAAAACGGCATTTGTACTTGCAAGGGCGGTGTACCGTTACATCGGTGGAGCGTATTATGTTACCGCTCCATTTCAGGTTCAATAAATAAAATAAGACCAGCTGCATCGTTTGGTTGATTAACTTGGATAAATCTAAACTAAATGAAACTGATACAGGTTTCAAACACAGTGGTATTATCTGGAAAGTAGTAATAGAAAACCATTATGTTTGCATTTCTATTCCTTTATCATCAAAACAGTTGATAGGATTAATACTAGCAGAAGGACTAACACTAGCAGAAGAACTAACACTAGTAGAGAGACTAACACTAGCAGAAAGACTAACAAAGCAGAAGGAATAACACATGTAGAAAGAATAACACTTGTAAGGAATAACATTTGTAAAGAATAACCCTGTCTGAAGGAAGAATAACACTAGCAAAATGACTAACAGTGGAAGAAACGTTCAAACAATGTGGTCGGCAAGAGGATTAAGCTTAAATCTTTATACGAAGTCATTTACGATGGCCAGCTAATCATAGTTCCTCATATGGATGTTATGTCCAGCAAAGCTACCGCCAAGCTGACCGCCCCGAGAAGATCTCTTAATAATAACATAGGAAATTTGGGAGGCCTCGTGGCATGAGACGATCTGCTGCGGTGGAGGCAAATTCAACCCGGTGGTGGGAAATTCAACGTTGTTATTTTTTATGGCCAGCTATGTCTAGTGTTTTTGCATGGGTCACATCTAGGTCAACCCACCAAACTCTCCACAAAAACTATGAACATTGCTCAACTCCTTCGACCAATTATTGGGTGGACAGACATAGAAATATGTATACTTAAATCTTCAATGAAAACATCACCTCTCGCGCTTCGTTCTCCGGTGATAAATATAATATATACTTATATCTTCAACGAAAACATTACCACCTCTCGCACTAGGTTTGCGGGTGATAAAAAATGTAAGGTAGAAAATCTGGCCTATTGAACTAAGTGTTAGCAATGAGGAGGGGAAAGGTATTTTGTGTATTATTTAGAGCTGTTTTGAGTTTGAAAATATACAAGGACTCGAGGATGCGTAAATCGGTTTTGCAAGCAATGCTTCCTATTATTTTAAAACAATTCAACGTGACTGGAACACTACGATATTCAGCGCGTGATCTAATCATTTAACAGAGGAGAGGGAATGGGAACCGAGAGAAAGACCAGTCCGACAACTACGGCCAGCGTGCTCCGAAACTCTTGTCAAAAGGGTACGACAGATGGAACCTACATACCTTAATTCACAACGTGAATGACTAAATTGATAAACCAGAGAAGAGAGCATACCAGGAGGTAGTCTATCATTGAATCGGAAAAATGAACCAATTGTATAATTATTGACCAGAATTGTGTGAACTTTGAGTTATGGAAAGAATTTATTTATAAGAAATTGAACGTCTTCATTTAACTTAATAGACTGGTGACCAAAGCACGGTAATTTGATAAAAAAAAACGTTTGCTGATTACAAGACTGAACTGCTGGAGAGTGATCGTAAATCTTTGATAGAAATGTATTGATTTGTTGATCAATAGCGAAAGATGGAAAGCCATTCTGAGTAAAAAACCGTCGCAAATCATTAAATTCTTGGTGCAAGTTGTCAAAATTAGTACATATTTTAAACGCTCTATTGTTGAGAGTCCAAATGCCGCTGATTTTAGACTTCTTTGCACAAAAGCTAAAATAACTAGTACCTAAGCCCGACAAAGATGGCTTCCGATAAACAGAGCCCTGGAATTTGCTGCCAACTCTTTGGACGCAGGCATCTAAAAAAGGTGAATGGTTATGTGCCTCATCTTCCATAGAAAACTTAATACTGCTGTAGCGTGAGTTTAGGTATTGTAAAAAGAGGTCAGCGTGAGATCTATCTCTGAATAGTGCAAACGTGTCATCGACTTACCTTTTGTAAATTACCGGCTTAAAATCCTCGGGGCAGTCTCTTAACCAATTCTGTTCATGGTGGCACATAAACATATTTGCAAAGGTTGGACCTAAGGGTAAACCCGTACCCAATCTCAAATTTTGCTTGTAGTATTTACCAATGAAAATAAAAAACTAGTTACGAACTGCTAGTTCTAACAATTTCTTCATAGTCTTTCGCGAAAACACCATGGAAGTAGAAATGTCGTTGAACGGTTTCGATAGACAGATATCAAGTTTCTCTTAATGGTACATACGTGAATAGATTATCAACAGCAAACGACGCCATGAGCAGCTAGGACTGGTCTTCCTCTAGGTATGATTAGATCACACGCTTAAATTTGTAGCGTCCCAGACACGTTGATTTTAAAATACTAGGACGCACTGCTTACAAAATCGATTTACGCATCCCAGGGTCCTTGAATATTATCAAACTCAAACCAACTCTAAATGATACACAAAGTGCATTTCCCCTCTTCATTTCTAACACTTAGTTCATTCGGCCAGATTTTCTACCTTGTTTTTTTTAGTGGTATCTTTATTTATTGTTCTTACTCTATTCTCATTTTAACTTCATACGCGTATAGAACAGATTAGTTTTTAGAATTAGTTATTAGAAATTGATTTTAATTCGCAACAGTTTAATTTTCTCGTTTATTTTGTAACGGAATCCTACTAATGATAGACGGTTGGTCCGAAACGTTCCATTTTTATTTAGTGATAGCTTCTTGAATCTACAGTAAGTGAAATGACTTTACGCTTAGCAATTTTTGCCTTACTTTTCATTTTGTCTCATTGGGTTGCGGTAAGAGTAATAACAATGCGGCGTAACACATATAACAAGACGGTACAGACCTGGTGGTCAACAAGCGAGCTATACTAGTTACTAGTGCCAAATGATAAAATAGCAAATAGATTAACAATAGGGTGCAATTATAACAAAGCGGTAGAGATGTGGACACTATGGCAAGCTACTGCATACAGTTCGATAGCAGCACACTGATTAAAAAGTGCTATAGATGCAGCAATAAGATGGTGAAGATCTGGACACCGTACAGCTCACTAGCTACAGGCAATTGGTTGTGTACTAGCTAACAAACGGAAATAGATGCAGAATAGAGTAATCTATCCGGGCACATACTAGGTTGCTATTGATGATAGGTTAGAGAGGAAGAGCAAAGAGGTACAAATACTCTGAAGGTAGCATAGGTCTGAACAGCTTACATGCATCTCAATGGCGGAGTACTGCAATCAGATTACTAAATAATGTCAAGTACATTCCACTTAGAATGATGAACAATTTGCGTACCAGACAGTTAAATTCATGCCAAAGTTTATTTCAGTCAATATTCAGCTACTCTAGTGAGGAGCGACGGCCATTATGTACTTTTGTCAGTATGCTCAGACACGTCAGCAGAGAGCCCACACATGATACCTACCATGTACAGCGTGATACACGCCGCACATTCCTGCCCACATGCCCAGATCGTACCCCTAATAGAAAGCAAACCAAACACGCGATATCTTCCACATGCCGTGCTACTCATAGACTCCTGTCAGCATGCTCATATTCACTTATCGAGACCCAACACGAGGTCGCACCCACGTAGCGTGACACACAGCGCGCGCCACAAAATTATTAGTTTCCAGGTAATTGAGAGGCTTTGCCAATTTAAATTTACCCTCGGGAGTTCGCAGTGCACTTACATCCTTGTGTCCAAGATTCCGAACAGCGCACGGTAATCTGGCCTCGTGTTCCACCACGGCGGTAACGTTCCTGGGCCTCATGCTGAACACGGCTGAGGAGTGGCTGTTGCCGCGGCCCCACGTGATCCGATGCTGGGGCCCACTGCGGTCGTAGTGGCCTGCTGGTACAACAGTGGAATAAATTATGAATTATATTTACTATGGGAAATCTAAGTTTTAAACTGTATTTAAATAAATGCTATTCCTATAGCAACTTGGGGTCTTTTCTGTGTCTGAGAGTATTGAAAACGTGTTTAACTGTGACGGGTGCCGTAGTGTTATTTGAACATGCAGTATATTGTATAACTATACATCATATATATATGCATACATAGAGGGAGCATTGCTTCTTTGACGCAAACTCAATCAAAAATCACTAAATTCTCGTGATTAATAACCCACTCGCTTTTTTTCCACTCTTCTAAAATTCTTTACGCGGGTACGATCAAAAATTGGAACGATAATTCTAAGGCAAACAAAATTCAAAAGCTTCATTTCATCAATAGAGTTTATCAGATGTAACTACAAACGCTTCTAATTTACTTCCTTGATGCTTTACAAATTCATATGCTGGCTCTCTTTAGTCGCTAAGTGCGGTCCCACAGAAGACACCCAGCATCGGGACTCCACACACCGTGAAAAGTCTTTTCACCGTCGGTCTTTTCGCCGTTAGGTCATTTCGCCGTGATGTGCCATATATTTCTTGATATACATACATTACACCCAACCACGCCCAACCTAATATGCTATTATTACTAGAAAAAGTTTCAGCTTCAGCTTCTGGCCCATAGACCAAGTCGTGCAGCAGAAATTCCCAGAAAAAGAAAGGGTAACTTATAAAAAGAAACGGTGGAATAAAATTAAAAATACAGTAACTTAAAATGCAATGATGCACAACATCACCGATCTTAGTCATTTACTAAACACGAAATAATTATAAAAAAAACATCCAACTAATGTATAATGACTTACAAATTCCAAATCTAGTTAGTTACTAGAAAAATTAAAAATCACTTACTGAAACTTAAAATCTAATATACCCTTAAAACTTGCACATCTTGGTCATTTACTAAAACATGACCGAGTAACTAAAATGACTAAAATTTTGTCAATCTGCAGTCCACTTGAATGTCGTTAGTTAGGCTGGTGTTACCACTTCTGTTCCTTCCCTTGCATGGCCTTTAGATAGATTCTTACTTAGGCTGTTGTTGCTTTGTTTTGTTCTTCTTATGTACGTCTCTTAATGGGTTATAGTGAATGCTTTCGTCCCTAACTTTTTTATTCCGACAATTATATGTTTTTTTCCCTATTTTACAGCACTGATGATAGATATATTATGTTACGAAACGTTTGCGGTGTAGACTACATAGTAAACATGTTTTTATATGTAGTGTGGTTCTCCTATTTATTCTACGCATTGTTTCATATTTATCGATAACCTTCATGCTCAATACACCATGAAAATTCGGTGCAGAAGGTAAATTGAGTTTAAGTCGTCCGGCTGGATCGGTCTCAAGTGACTGGCCGGGCAATGCGAAGCCTCTGCCGACCGACCCAATGTTGACAATAGCTTGGTCAATTATAAAATTTTAATCAAATCTTATTCCTTTTCATTTTTGTTTAGCACATTTTAGTTATTTTTAGTCACTCGGTTGCATCATAGTAAATGACCAAGATGTGCAATTTTCACGTGAATTTAAGGTCCAGTATGTGATTAATAACTTTATTGCATTTTTTCGGTAATGATTGGATTTGGTATTTTGTTAATTATTATTTTTTAATTTGATTTTTTATTATTTTATGTATAGTAAATTACTTAACTCGGTAATTCTGTGCATCATTACATTTTAGGTTATTATATTTTTTCATTGTATTCCACCTTTTCTTTTTATTATCCTTCCACTTTTTGGGCAGTTCTACTGCTGAAGCTGAAACCTTGCATATTAATAATGGGTTGGTTGGATTGTGTGTAAATTATATATTACCACGCCATTCATATTACATCACGGCGAAATGACCTAACGGCGAAATGACCTAACGGCGAAAAGACCGACAGCGAATTGACCGACGGTGCATTGACCAGCCGCGAATTGACCCACGGCGAAGAGACCTAGAGCCCCACACACGTAGGGTGACGTGAGAAACGTCACCTGTACTTCTTCCGAAGACCCACAAGGTACACAAGGTATATCATCAATAGGGTGTATTAAAGCTACAACCGCTCCTAATTTATTTTTCTTTTATTACGAGAAGATTGCCAAGCTCACATTTTTT
>LQNS02276929.1:3023548-3035286 GCA_001587735.2 Parhyale hawaiensis | reverse complement strand
CAATCCTGTCTGATGATTTATATCCCAGCGCTCACCATGTTATTTTCATCATCAGATGGTATACAAGATACAAGTTTTCTTTACATACTTCCATCCGCTCGGAATTTCGTCGATGGTTAACGTCTTGGAAAAATTGAGCTCAGGACTCCTTTCTATATATGCTGTGTGAGGCAATGCCGCTCTCCGATTGGATGAGCCACTCAGCCAGTTTAAGGGAAAAGTTTACTCGCAACGCTCCCGTAGGATAGATAGATAGGGTGCACTCCTCTCTATTGGAACCTCCTTGCGTAGAAATGCAAATGTGGCCCCCGCGTAAGAGTGCAAAAAATGTATCCCTACTCACGTCGTCTTCTGTAACAACCACCAGGTAATCATCTTGCCAATGCAACTTTGCACGGCTTCTTGGCTTTTATTAAAAGCACCTGACGTGCTTGTGTTTATTGCACACAAGAAAACAGACTAGAGAAAATTATTGCCTCCACAAGTTTGCGTAATGATAGCGTTTTGTCTTGAATATAAAGCGCATTGTTGCTTCACGGTATTGTTTTCCTATGCGTGCTATTATACCTAAGACATTCATTCAAGCCACAAAGACAGTACAGAAAATATTTACCTGCATTCCCTGTTTTATGTGGCAAGAGAAAACTGAAGCGATCAAGAAAGCTTTGAAAAATCATTTTATCTTCTTAACGTTTGATTGTCATTTTCATTATGGCAACAAATACTGTGATATCTGTTAAATAATTGTTCAAGTTACGTAAGTTGAACGTGCAGAAAAATGTTGGCCTACACTCTTAGTATTCTGCGCCAAGAACAGCGAAAAATTACCAACATGTCTTGTTGTTCATTTGCAATGCAAAGCCTGATCTTTTATTTTCTAGTAGCGAAAACAGGCGAACAAAAATATGCGTTGTTATTATTATTTTTATTTTTTCTCGCACGAGAGAATTACATTCGTTCTCTCGTCGTTTCCTAAGCAAAGAGCGGCTAGCGGCGACCCGACCTGAGGAGAAGCGAGGAAATCAATCGTGGGAGGCCAGACAGGGCGACGTGCGATCCTTCACTGGGTCGCTTCGTCGCGGTAACAAATGACCTCCATGATGACGTGCCGCAATTGAAATAAACTTAACAGCATTTCCCCTTGTTTTCTTAGCTAAAAACTACCATGGTTGCCAAATGATCGGGTCAGGGGGCTGCCAACGTGGGGTGCGGTGCCCCTCAGGGGTGAAGCGCAGACGTTGGGAGAGTGGCGGGATGGCATCAGCTACATTTCTTTAACATAGAACTATTTTTTTATTATATTAAGGAGTTAAAGTCTCCGTCTCCACAACAAAGGCGATATCACAGAGGAAGAAAGAAGGGACATATAGTATGACGATAGACACGTGGAACCCATGCACAAGAGTATTCCCACACAGGATCAACGCGCATGGGAACAGCAAGTCGGGAAAGAAAAGGAACAACAGATGGAAAAAAGATCAGTAGGAGTAAAAGATGGGAAGGAAGCAAAGTGGGCACGAAAGACAGAGGTCCCGAAGGCCTAGCTAATGCCTAAGGTGACCTACAGGGTCCCCCTGGCATAGAACTAGAGTCCTTGAGAAGCCTCATAGCCCGCAGTGCAGCACAACGTTACGCGGCAACAGTTAGCCTTGCGATGACCTCTCAGCCTCACCAGACATTGCCCCCCCCCCCCCGACGGGGCGTCAGCCAGTATATTACTGCCTCACTTTCGCTTCGCTACGACTACATAGCAGCAAAATTATTACTGTCAGTTGAGTGCCAGAATTAATTAATAGCAGAAACGTATCCAATATTATATTACCAACAAAGAACCACAATTATTTAATGTCATTTTAGTGGCGAAATCATTGTTAAATAACGACTAATATTAATGTATCTCTACCATATTATTAACTCTATATAAATGCAGAAATCAAAGACTTAAGTAACAGTAAAATAAGAGCCAAACAATTATAAACAGTGAATCATAATAAAACAAATAGGTACATGATAAAATGGAAAACAAAATGTGGGGGGGGGAGGAATAGGAGCTACTGACGCCAACCCCCCCCCCCCCATCTCACCGGCGTCTGGAAGTCAGGCGAGCATCAGCCAGGGCACAAACGGAAGCGACTGTCATATATAACAATGTGTTGTAATAGCAATTAAATGTATGGTACTTTGATATTTATTACACATACGTACTGGTACATTACAAAAGTTATATGAGACAGGTATAAGTTATAATTAACAGTAGCACAGTACATTTGCAGTCACTAGAAGTTAAACATAACTTTTGTGTCCATAAAATAACCAAGGCTAATACAACTGCTTGGCAACTTCTTTTAATAGCTTTTCCACTACGCTATTGGAAATGGGATCGAAGAGATCAAGAGGAATATTGTTAACAAGCATGCAATTTGAAAGAAGTAGTTCAACGTGTCTCAACATTAACACGCACATTTAGAAGACTAAGAACATAACGTCTCAGTTCATAAGTTTGTTGTTGGATATAAAGACTGATATACGTTTGAAGTATTTCTTGGTGATTATGAAAAACAAATCGGAAGAATTTGGGTAAGGAATTGTTGTAATCATCTTGAAAATGTTTCATTTGTGCCGAAAAGTACATATCACTTCAGCTCATTAGAAGTACATATTACTTAAGTATGCATTGCTCTTTACACGGAGAATTCATCGAAATATGATTATTTCTAACTATTCCGGGTTGATGAATATGGAAACGAGGGTCTACGCCCCAAATGGCGGCATTCTGGTCCAACACTGCGTGAGCTAATGAATAATAAATTATTTTAATGGCTTACAATTAATGTAATTTCATATTGCATAAATTATGCTAGGAGCTCCACTGAGCCTGCGCCCCACATTTGCCATGTGGGCCTTAAAGCAGTTTTTCATCGAGAATTAATAAAAAAAATCAAATTATAGCTACCTACTCAAGCTCTTTGTTATTAAAGACGATAGATGCCAACTCCGCATGGGTACAAGGAGTAAAAAGCAATAATTTAGTTTCATTTCTATCATTATTTAACCTAGGTATTTTCGGTAAGCCACTCAGACAATACCATTAGAATATTAATGACATCTGCCACAGCAGCATCGAAAGTACAACGATTAGTGCAGAAAACAGCATCATCAACAAAAAGCACACATTTCAGTCCATTATTGGTAACTGAATAATCGTGAAAACATTAATTAAACTAGAGCACTCTGAGAGTGCATACCTCCGCCAAGCGAGACAACGGTGGCAAGAAAATTCAAATAGAATCTGAAACCATAATTTTCTTTGTTTAAACTCCAAAATCTAATCATTTGTGCTTTTTGAAAATAATAACAGCTTGCGCAATTTTCTTGAAGATATGTTGATAACTTTTTGAGTTATACTGCTAACAAACGTTAAGACAAACATGAGTCAAATATACAAGCGAATAAACCGATCTGCACCAAAATTTAATCATTTATGTCCTTTAACATTACTAATAATCCCTATAAATTTCATGAAGATCCATTCATTATTTTTTAGTTATTATGCCAACAAGCATAAAATTCAAAACAGTGATAAACGAACGAACTAACTGATCATTACTAAAATTTGGTCATCTACTCTTTGTCATATACCTAACAACTCATGTTAATTTCATAAAAATCCAGTCATAACCTTTTGAGTTATGGCATTGAGAAAAAATGAGGCAGACAAACAAGCAAACAAACGGATGGACATATCTTCACCAAAAGTTAATCATCTGTTTCTCCTAACATGCCAAACAATCCCTGTAAATTTCGTCCAAATCGGTTCATAACTTTTTGAGTTATCTTGGTGACAGACAAATATACAAACAAACAGACAAACACGACGAAAACATAACCTTTTTGGCGGAGGTAATAACAGTGGTCCATGGACACCTCCTTGGGAACACCGGTATTTGTGGGCACGATATGTGATTTGCTATCATTACACATACGTATTGATCCCTTGTCGGATAGATAACTCTTAATGAGTGCATATTCATTCAGCGTCGCGAAAGCCATTTTGATAAAGTATTTTGATAATAGCGATTTGTCGGGCGTATCGGAAAATGCCTTTTTGAGACCAAGGAATAATTGATATATTCCGTATGTTTTCTCATGAAAACACTTCACTAGGTGTAGCTATACAGCATGAAATATCACTTACATAATACATAAGCCAAACTTTTGGTTAGTTACTAAAACCTCTAATTTAAGGGGAGTATTGCCGGAGACTACAATTTTATTTTTATAGTAAAATCCTTTACTTATCCATATTAGGTTTCTCTTTCCTTATACGTTTGTGTCCGAAAATAAGGGACAAAATTTTAAAATTTTATATCTTTTGATTAATCAACAGTCCAAACACGAAATTCTACCATTAAATAGCCCCTAGTAATAACTTATTCAAATTTGAATAAAAATCGAAGGATAAAATTGTCATGAGAAATTTACTCCAATTCTGAAGAGTCCAAAATTGGAGGGAAAAAAGAGAAAAAACTCAGAACAATAGAGTAATTTCAAATTTCTTTGATTTTCTGTCAGAAAGTATTTAATGGCTATTTGCAAATATTGCTGCAGTAGCACCATGGCTAAACGTCAAAAGGTAGATAATTCTTTGAGAAATCCATTATCAAATGGCCGCAGAAAAATTTATATCCGTAGAGAGATATCAGAGACTGTCAAGCGACCTAAGAGTGTTGTTAGAAGGAAATGTAAGTTATATAATGATATGACATGTATAGTGAGCCCATATAGAGCCGGCAAGCACGTAAAGCTAAGAAACGCATCATGCAGCGCTTGGCACATTAGGACCGTTTCGTAACTTCAAAAAGGATAAAAAGAGCAATTATTGATACTACATGCGTATATGTGTATAGACGGACTGTTTTAAGGCGGATGCAAGAAGTTGACATATTTACACGAAGCTCTCAGAAGAAATCTCTTATCAGTGTCAAGAATAAGAAAAAAAGTTAGAGTTTGCCAACAAGAGTGTAATTTGTCAGTATAACAAGTGCAGAAATTAAAGATATTTTTACAAAGAAAATATATTCCGTAGTAATATTGTACCGGTAATCGTTTAAGCTTTCGATTCATCGTGTGTAATCATCAATACTTTTGCTTCCAGAAAAATTTTGAAACTTTTGGAGTGAAGACTGTCTTAGACGTATCATAAATATCAAAGTTAAAAAGGCTTTCAATTTAAAATAAAAAGTTCCGTTGAGCTCGCATGATCATCTAGAATTTAAGATTTTTCGTGAATATTGATAGATTCTAACAATTTTAAATCTGTTTGACGACATGTTGTTAAAATTTTAAAATTATCATTTATGATTCTATGGTCAGTATAAAAAAAATGATCAAAAAATTTACAATTACATTTAGCGATATGTTGCCCAGTTCGAAAAGAAATACCTTTAAGCATAGCAAGAAGAGAATGCAATTCGGAGATATTTAAAATGATCTTCAGATTTTTGTTTTCAGCAAAGAAAGCAATTTTATTCGGCTTGGAAATGATGAGAAAAAACGACGGATGATGAAATGGAACCGGTTAGAGCACGGAAGGGGTCCAAGCTGTCGAACAGTCTAATAAAACCACCTATTACGTGGAGTAGCCCAACTCCGTAAAGTCATTGGTAGTAGCTGTTGCTTATCGTCTCTCTATTTCTCCATCAAAATAGAGACAAATGGATCATTTTTTTAATTTAAATGCGTCGTTGTAACGTAAAACCTGCATTTTCTTCCATCTGCAGAGATCTGAAGCTGATGCTTGCTGCTTCGACGGCTCTGAACCTCTAATTATAGGTAACCCTACGATTCTTTATCGCCAAGTAATAGACTCCGCATGTCGTAATTTTGACCACTAAATTTTGTTTTCTCCTAAAACGCACCCCAACAACTGAATAAGGATGCTGAATTTTGTTTTGTTTTTGAATTTTGTCTTTCGTTTCAAAGGAAACTAACTTAGGCATGTAGACTATCTGCGCCGCACGGCTCCATACCGACAAGCAGACTGGTGTATAAAAACTTAGCGTTTTCGACTTATCTGTTATATTCAGTTCTAAAATAAAATGACCAAATAGTTATAAAATAATTGGAAGGAAGTCGTAAGAGTGCTGAGAAGTAATAATGTGGTCAACTAAACTGCTGGTATGATAGTATTTTCAATAGCAATTTTAATAGTAGTTGAAATATGACTGTTAGTGTGGTAAAGTCCGATTTTTAGCAAAACTGCAAATTGCTTGCTTGTGACAAGTATACAGAGTCCCTGCACAATCCATGACTCCGAACAATAGCGATAGCTCATAGAGGGCCAGATAAGTCCCAGGGTCTCGGCAACTCTCTGGCAACGGGACTGCTGGTCCGTCTACTGCCAGCTATCTATTCTAGTCCTACCAGACGGAGGCACCTCATAATCTAAGTTTCATATATTTTTATGCTCTGAACACGAATTTTTAGATTACAACCGTCGCAAACTAATAGTTTTCCGTTTTGAGGTCGTATTTTTATTGTAGCGAAATGGTTGCTCTTCGTAGTTGCAAAACAATTTATAACAGTAATCTTAAGTCATGTAGTTTGCAAATTCGTACTTATTATTTGACATAATCTTTGGAAAACTTTAGGAGGAAGGGTTATGGCAGGAAATTCTACTAATACTGAAGCTTTGTTAGTGAAGCTGCAGGAAGAATGGGTAAAAATAACAATAAAGGATTGTCAGAAATATTCGGTCTTGCAGTCGAAGATGTGTAGCTGTTATCGAAAACAAGGATCCGTTCACTCAATATTTAACCAGTATTGTGTCTTCCTACTTATTAGACTCTAAGATAATTATGTGTTCAAAAATTCACCTCTTGTCTCTTAATTTTCTACATTTCACAATTTAGAATAAATTTCATATTACTAATTTTTTTTTATCCTTCAATTCTTATTTAAATGGTTATCTACTAATAATTAGGGCATGTATTTACTGTGAAAATTTCACGTTTGCACTGTCACAAATTAAAAGACAAAAAGATTTCAAAATTTTCCCCTGAGTTTTGAACCCAACTGCATAAGGAAAATAAACTTTATTTGTTCTCTTGCGAAAGCAGTTTTGTTCATGAACAAAATGCAGACGCCGGATGAATTAAGTAGGTTTGTGCGCCAAGGTCTCGGCCTTGTAGCTTCAAGAAACACGGCAGATGATTGCTAATGGAAGCATTTAGAAGACATGAAATGTAATAGGAACTGGAGTATTATTTTAACCTGATCTAGAAAGTAGAAAATATTTTGTAATAAGTTTCTCTGGAGAGAATCTCGTGCGCTTCTTAACAGCAGGAAATAATCCGTAGGAGCTGATGCCGTGAATGAAATTTTTTGTCGTCGATACTAAAGTGGATTAAACAAGTCCATCGGAGGTCACTACATCAAACAACCTTGCCATAATTTGATGTAGCAAGAACGTATCTATTTTACCCTACACATGTAAAATTCACTTATTTTCCCTCTAGGTTATACAAACATTTTCAAAAGTTTTCATTGTTGATTTCTATAACTGTGCTTAATACTTCGACTGTATCATTCATTATACCTACCACCTCCAATAGGATTTCGATAAATGATGATGATTATATAATCTGCTATGAGTTTCATGCCAGATACAAGCCAAATTTATGCTCATACAATATCAAATATTGGTCTTGAGACATCGAATTAATGTTTCCATTCCGGAAATATTTTTGCATGCTTTGAATATTAACTACAACAATTGGAAATGAATTCGAAGAAAGATTGATCAGTCTATTCATAAAGTTTTTACAATAGTTAACAGTTAAACTCTGGTATGATATTATTATCATTTGTCTCAAATAATAGAGAAGATGGAAAAGCTGACAAACTGGAATTTAATTAGCGGACTTCGCATGGCAATACAATACCGTGCATTGTTTATTCGATTTCGATTCCAGTGACACACTCTTCTAACCAGCATGAGTTTTTAAATTTTTTCGATCTCCGATGACGCTGTCGCTCTCCTAAAATTTGAACCAGTAACCAAACCAAGAAATAGATATCATGGTCGATTTTACCATAACGGCAGGTTTTGATGATATCATCTACGTCTTTTGACCATATCATTCACGTGATAAGCCACATGCTTATCTTGAATTAATAAAACTTAATTTGCTTCACATTGCACTGTAAAGTTTAAATTAAACATTCGGCATGTTCCACTCGCTTTATTTATTCATTTTTTTATCGTAATCTCTAGCACTATTAATGCTACACTAGAAGTTTAGAAAACCCGTCATTTTCAACTTGTTTATTCTGGAATCTGACACTGTTGTTTTGATTGGAAGAAAATAAACGGCAGTTTCCATTTGCTTAGCCTGGCAATCACTGCCGCTAACAACTTATATTGTATAAACAATTTTCATTTCATTTTCCGCTTGCCTGTGCTGTTTGCTAAGCATCCACTTATCCTGTCCAAGTTATTTAAATATGATGCAAAAGCTAATTGAATCAGTTAGTGAGGAAAACTATCGTACTTGATAGGGAAATATATTTCCAGGGAAGCAGTAAGATATTAAATTTGCAAGTGCAGTTTCCTCAATTTTCACAGAAGTTGAAAGTATACATACTACTAACAACTCAAAAGATATTCTTAATACTACTCGAAAACATGAATCCTGGCTGTCAAATATTTCAGCTTATATATTGCACATACTTCGATACTCTAACTACGAATGTCATTAATTGAAATCTTTAACCACTGATGCTAAACGGTTAAAAAAAATATAAATATAGATGCTGCAGAGTCCTTCATTGAATATATTATAATTACGCCATTTGAAAACCTTTTACGCACGCATTTACAACCTCAATTCATTTGAAAAAAAAAATATTAGGTTATGGAAAGACTTTTTTCTGCATTCTTAAATCATTTTAGGTCCGTGCAGAAATTTTAATTTTATAAAGTTGCGCAAAACTAAGCTGATTAGAATCTACAGTAATAATTTTCTTTACAAATACAGCCCTTTTACATTCATTTCCTCTTCTCTCCAAATCATTTCGGATTTTAAAAAGTTTTTAAAGACCTTCTCGAACTCAATTATGGCTCCTCTAGTAACTTTTTTATTCTTAAGCAAAATAAGTGACGCAAACTTTTTACCGTATCATAAAAAAATAAAATTTCTCACAGCATAAATACTTTCATTGCATGGCTGTAAAGTTTAATATTTGTGCTAGCTTCAAGAAATAAATAAACTACTGGCGGTGCTCTTAGAGTTTTCAGGGAAATAAAGAATGCATCACGTTTCTATCATTGTGAATAATTCACTGTAGTTAGCTTCTTCTGTACCTCTATATTCACACAAATATGTATTTTAATCATTGTACGCAGCTTTAGTGTAACTATACAGATGTTGGCTGAAGGGGATATCAGCCTGCAGATCATGACGCTAGATTGTAAAGGTATGTAATGCAGCCACTGGTTGTCATCTGCAGCAACTTACAGCCACTGACGGCCATCTGCAAGGACTTGCGATCCCTTGCGGCCACTTGCTGCAACTGGCAGCTACTTGTGGTTAGGCTACCTGCTGCCACTTACGACCCCAGGCACCAATTTAAAAAATGCTGGATGCCGCAAATATCGGCCTCTGTCATTCTATGCCGGGGCCGGAACTGCCCATGTTGCAGCTAAGGAATCATACGCTTTTTCCTGAGAATCATAACCCCCTTCCAGGCCTGGTGTCGTATATAATGTGACCTTTCGAGATTCAGGTAGCTATACCTAGTATGCGTGACTGCTAAAATAAGTTCAGTACCTACTGTAGCTGTATCAAACTTAGCATAAACTATTTTGAACTAACTTAACCTTTCCTAACACATACTCTCAGGTAGGTTGTTTATTCTACCAGCGATGATTAGGTTGACCTCGCTCTAAACTTCGGTCCGGGCTTTGTACGTTGTCCTCTCCAATACATTGCTTCATAGTTCCGCCACCACTACACAGCTCCCTGTGGTGAAGTAGTGAATATCTCCGTGAATTTTGAGCAAATTTAAATTGTCAGAGACATCTTTTTTTTTAGCGCTAGGGTCATGAACATTAAATTGTAGTTTTGTTCAAGGAAATTTTTGCTCTGAAGATGTGGAATGTTTCGCAATTTGGGCTCTTTGGTAGGCACCAGTCCTAAAAATGTGTAGTGTAGGAGAAGTTTGGTTATAACCAGTTTTTTTACAGTCGCTCAGTTACTTAAACTGCAATTTACACGAGTTTACAATTACTGAGTACATATGCACTTCTTTTCACTTCTTTACAGTCACTTACTTACAATTCAAATTACGCTTGCTTACAGTCACTGAGTTACATGTACTGTCCCTTAACATTTGTCTACAGTCATTAAGTGACTTACACTTCCTCTCGACTATTCGCTTATATATGAACACGAACTATTTCACGTACAGAATTTAAAATAAAGGCTGTTTTATCACCAAGCATACATTTCCTTTGCACCACGTTTAGCTACACCTAGTAGCACTCGGTGCTAGCAGATAAACGATACCAAATAATATCTTTCAGAATTTCTAGTAAAAATCATGGCGCTGCGTCTTTAAATCCCCTGAAAAGCTACCTAGTCGTAGTTTCTTTCACCCGCAGATCCATATCATGAAATTTTTGTATTACATGTATTGTCCATATTTTCTTGCTGCAATGTATGTTTCGAAAATTCTCACACTCTAATCCTGTTTATGCCAGGCAGTGTTTCTGCGCTTATTATAGCCCCACGAGAAACAAGCCTTTGAAGCGAGGGATCGTAGCCTGGTGCAGATGGGATGAAGTAACTTGAAGCTCTAGTCTCTGTGTCTTTGCTCAATAAAGTTTCTCAACAAACAATTACTTTAGAAGACGCTGTATACTGCAGCAGTGTCTGGAGCTCCATCAAGTGGTACAAAACTTGAAGCGGAAGCAAGGGAAAGTGTCAAGCGTGGAAGCGGTGTTTGAACTCTGCCACCACCAGTGTTGCAGTGCCGAGAAGTTTCGCAGAAACAAAACTTTTACTGCGCTGCCTTGCAATTTTTCTTTCGCTACCACTTGCGGCAACTTTTTTTCATTTGGTCCAACGTGCAGCGAGTTTTTTTTTTTTTTGTAACTTTTTTATAACAAGCACAGTGACATTTTTTTATTTTTATTCCAGGCAACAAGTGTAGCGAGCGACGTGTTGACACGGTAACATGTCTTTTTTTCCTCTCCTTCTTCTTTCTCTTTCAGTAGGTACCATGCGCACTTTGTGCAGTGACAGATTTCTTGCAGTACCAAGTGCAGTGCTATTGTTTTCTTCCATGCGTTAGATGCAGCAAAATATTTTACACGATTTCCAAGTGCAGTGGCATTTTATCCCGCATCAAAACATGGGACTGGCATGTAAACTCAGCTGTGTGCACACTGTCATGTAAACTCAGCTGTGTGCACACTGTCGTGTAAACTCAGCTGTGTGCACACTGTCGACACTGTCGACAATGTCGACAAATGCTCAGTAATGCACATAGGGCTGATGAACCCTTCGCCCCCACTGCATATGAATGGGACGGTATTGGCTGCTGTCACACAACAACGTGACTTAGGAATCACTATTACAAACAAGCTACAGCACAGTCAGCAAGTTGACAAGAGTGTGAAAATGGCAAGCAGAGTACTGGGATTCATCACCAGAAATTTTGAATACAAGTCCAAA
>LQNS02276929.1:2931624-2975128 GCA_001587735.2 Parhyale hawaiensis | reverse complement strand
AAACACTTCGACTCGCCGATGTGATGTAAATTTGCTACGTGCGGTCACAGCTATGTTTTATTTCAGTCCTATTGAGTCCTCCCGTTGCATTCTTTGCTTCCTGGGCTTACGGGTTGGCAGCAACGAGTGAAGCTTGAAGGAGAGACGAGTGCCTGGACGCAGGTATCATCAGGGGTTCCACAATGTAGAGTGCTTGGCCCACTTCTATTCTCAATTTACATCAATGACCTCGATCTTAACATTCGTAGTAAAATCAGTAAATTTGCTGATGATACCAAACTGTTCCATCCTGCCACGAAAAGAGCCGAGCTCCAACAAGACCTTGACCACCTCATTCAATGGAGCAAAACGTGGCAGACGAGCTTTAATGTCGATAAATGCTCAGTAATGCACATAGGGCAGGTGAACCCTCCAACTCCATTGAAAATAAGCGGGACGGTCTTCGCTGCTGTCACCCAACAACGTGACTAGGGAATCACTGTTACAAACAAACTACAACGCAGTCAGCAACTTGACATGAGTGTGAAAATAGCAAGCAGAGTAGGTACTGGGATTCTTCTCCAGAAATTTTGAATACAACTCCAAAGACATCATCGTTCCCTTGTACAAGGCATTAGTGAGGCCACACTTAGAATTTGCAGTTCAGTTCTGGTCACAACATCTGTGCAAAGATATCGATAACAAGGAAAGAATCCAACGCAGAGCAACGAAATTGATACCTCATCTGCGAAACAAGCCGTATGATTGTCGCCAAAAAAAACTGGGTCTGATCTAACTCGAGCAAAGACGACTCAGGAAGCAACTAATAGAGACATTCAAGTATTTGATTGGCTTCAACGACGTACCTACAACGGGACTCTGTGAAAGAGACCTCAATGATCGCTTGCGAAACAACTGTCAAAAACTAAAGCATAAAGCTCGAAGGACGACCTTAAGTCAACAGTTCTTTCCGTATTTCATAGTCAGCATTTGGAATAGACTCCCTTCTGATGTTGTTAGTGTGGAGTCAGTCATCGCGTTTAAAAATGGTCTTGACATACATTGGGAGAGATATCCTCCACTGCTAAGAACTCCTCCTCCAGGAGTCGCGAACTCTTAACGGCCAAAGCTTCCGAGGCCACCTTAATCCATCTTCTTCTCTAAGCTCCGCATATCAGCGGCTCCTGATCGTGTTGAATGCATTCATGATCGTCTCTTTGGCGAGGATTCTCCCCCCCCNTTTTTTTCTCTCTTCTCTTCAGTCTTCTATATCCTACTAACATAATGGCAATAGCTCATAGAGGGCCGGGGCGTAAGTTCCGGCGTTTCTTTGGGAATGGGCCTATTGGTTCGTCATCTGCCGCCTATTTAATCTAATCTAAACCAGCGTCTCAGAAACTCACAACACAGCAACACCACGAAGCCGAGCTCCGTGAGGTTCGCATTCAGTCCTCTACTATTAGCAAAATCCCTGTTGCTAATTGACAAGGTTGGTGCAATACTTCACTTATTTTCCCGGGAATATCTTCGCTAGTTTGCTACAGAATAAATTAGGTGTCTGGAAATTGCGGGTGCCGGGTAGTGCTGAAGATTTTGTAGTGCAATAAATCAATATATTGGCATGTCCAGTGCCATCACACTGCCACACCACATCATCACACTGCCCACCACATCATCACACTGGCTCACCATATCATCACAATGTCTCACCCAATCATCACACAGTCTCACCACATCATCACACTGCCTCACCACACCGTTGCCACACAATACCACGCAAACCGTGACTGACGCTCATCACAGCAATGCGAAATAATTTCCTCACTGACAATTTCCTGCCCCGGTGACAGAGATTGCAGTTTAGACCGGAGATCCAAGCCAGCAAGTCGTTTAAGTAATTGCAAGAGGACGGTACGTGATGTCAAGAAATAATACAAGTTAGTGAGGATCTTGCAGCTTCTAGTACACTAGTGAATGTCGTTAAACACATTCCTATTGTAACCTGCGCGGTGGCGAATATAGCATTTATTACCGAAGAGCGTACATGATTGATTTATTTTTCTCTACTATAACGTTCTTTGAGCTTGTCTCACACAACCTTCTTCACCCTTCAATGATATAACCTTTTTTTTATTATAACCGACAATCGTTTCGTCGCTCGTAATCGTCATTTGGCTATGGACGATAAATAAGACGGCCCGGTTGCTTTACTTTCGACTTTGAAATTTGGCTAATGATGCCAATATTACCCCAACAAAACATTACCATCCTACTTACCGTGCTACCAAATTAAAGTTCACCATAAATTCATCCCAACTTACAAACTGAGAAAAAATATCTGACAACATGGACTTCCAGCATCTGGAGCATCGTGGCATAAACATCAGTATTGCAAATATATAAAAATATATAAGAATTGTCGGTAGCGGCAGGCTAGAGTGCTGAGCTCATGACACTGGACGTTGAAAGGTTGAATACCAACCCAGGCAAGCGAGCTCTTGCGGCGCCTGACGTACTTACTCAGCAATTTATATCTAAATGACTGCCGTTGGGGTACTGACCTTTCCCGGGAATGGGGAGTTCCTGAAAGACTTGAGGCACGGGTTGTTGCATAAGCGCCTTCCATCGATGGCACCAGAGTTTCTGACGATCCGTGGTCGACCGCAGCCGTACACTTCTCTAGTGCCAGTAGGCCTATATCTACAGCACGAACCAGTGCGTGTGGGTTTCCCAGTGGGGGTGCGGTCAAGTTGACTTTATCCTTACGGATGACCAGTGACTCTGTGGCTAATGACTATGACCATGATGAAATTTCCAGCATGCATGCTCTAAGCTGCAGAGAATATTATTCAGCTTCTTTCGCCTAAAGTTATCGCTATTTTAGTATAGAGCAGACGCATATATTTATTAACAACGGACGTATAGCTCTGTTGCAACATCATTAGGGTCAGTAAAAGCACTATAAAATGGAGGGTATTTTTAACATTATCGTGAAATTTAATGGAGTGACAGCCCCAGAGGATCCAACAGCGGTGGGAAATAAAGGACATTTAATTAAATGATACGCGTAGTCATTGCCTTTAGACGCTGCAACAAAGGCGACACAAAGCACTGCGGTAAGGAACAATAGCACGCGATGCTTTAGTCACGAGCTCGCCACATCAAAGCACCGAACGCATTCATCGCAGCAAATTCCGACACCACGCAGGCTGGCAATTCCGACACGAGCGCATAAAAAATTGGGCAGATAAGAGCCTCGGAAGATAAGCTTAATCAGAAGCAAAGCTCATGTTGCCACAGGACGGACCTTGTGGCCTTCAGAACTGCGCGCATCCTTGCAGGCAGGAAACTTACGCGTGAATATTTTGAACGAAAAGTCGTGGAATTCCCACTGCTTTCCAATGCATTCAACTTCAACTCAAAAATGTAGCAAACCTCACCTAAATCGTGGTAGTATTTCGTAGGCCAACACAACGTGCCTTCTTTCTCCTAACGCTTATGTCTCTAACACACGAAAGGAACTAAAACCTACAAAGATTGGAATTAAACCTCTAAGTAAAGTGTCATTAATATTTTAATGCCTTTAGCTTGGATATAATTACCCCAAGCTGTAGATAAGGAACTACTGGACTGACATACTAGGGTTACTTCACTAGGGGGTTCAAATATAACCCTATACGGACCCGCACAGTATATCAGTGACGTTACTGATAATGTTATTCGTACGAGAAACCGTCATTTTGATTGGTTTTATAAGGCTAGAAGCTGAAAGTTAAAACTTCGGTACATTTTCTTTTAAAAGTGAAAATGAAGAATCAATTATCATTACTTCAACTTATTTTGACCTACTGTATATTAAATGATATTCATTTCCTTCTATTTATTTATTTATATTGATGTCAACTCAGTTCATACAGCATATATATCTTCATGAAGCTCTTTATAGTTCAATTTTATTCTATCCCGCTGTCTACATATCCATTTTGCTACAGTTAACCCTTGACCGGACGCATGACCACGAACAGTCACGACTATAATGCTATTCCAACCGAGACGCTTTTCAGCCGTCCGATAAAGGGTTAACTCTATCTTACTCCACTTATCACTATTTAACTAATTCCATATTACCCCACATAACTCTACAAAACTCCATAGAACTCTCTATGACTAAACTCCATTTAACTCCATATGGGCTAACTTCACACAACTCCACATAACTTCGCAGTGCTCCATATAACAATAACTCAAGTCCATTTAACTGTACGTGCGCACCAGCTGTAGGAATGACGGCCCCAAGCCGCAGTAGAGCATCGGCTTGTAATACGACTCTGAACGTCCAAGTCAATTCTAGCGTTGGTAAAAAAAAAGTAATCTGCTGTATATGGTTTACTTTCACAACCGAGCTCAAGTATAAAGCGAGTAGTCCACTTTGGGTATAAACTTTCTAAATAGACTATGTTGCTGTGCATTAAAGGCACAAAAAATACGTAAACTATGCTTCGTTTTATTAATAACTGGTATCTTTCGTTGCAGATGAACCCATGCTGTTTTTATGCAAGGCTTTTTGAGTGCCACTTCCCTCCGTTCGTCTATCGTTATTATCTTCCCCTAAAGACCCAACATAATCATTCTTTTCAGTTCAACGCTCGGCACGAACTTCCTTCGAACTTAAATATCCCATTGTATCATGCTGAATTCAGCAGCTAAAGTCAGAGCCTTCTAAAGGCATTTTTGATCTGCTCATCGGAGTCGGACTTATACGGTAAGCCCACTTGACTAAAACTGTCTGGACCTCAGGAATGACTATAAGCCCCGCCGCTCTAAATCCTGTTGCAAAAAGTAAAACCAACCCAAGCACGCTTGATACGACTGGAAACTCCAGTCTACGACGCAGCAAGACTGTTGTCTCAAATGTATTTCCCCACCTAATCATGCCACCGTAAGTTCCCCTCTATTTTCAGCCAAGCTAAGCTAACACTAGTATTTAGTGCAGCGGTGTGTATCCAAACTCTATAGTTAAGACTTATGTACCTAGTTAGTCTGTTAATTAGTTAATTAATTCAATTCGAATGCTTACTCTAAAAAGAGGTATGGAAATAGATCTAATTGACATCTCTGAGCTTAACTTGTACGCGCTGGGGTTAAGGATTCGAGATTTCGAAGCCGAAATGCAAAAATTGTTTGCTACTGCTAGGCAGAACTCATATGGTATAGCGAATCTTGGCTAAATCAGAGACACCCGAAGGATTTTTTCCCATCGTTTCTGCAGAATTAGTTCCAGCCTTAATAGAATACTACCACAAGCATGGACTCTGACAGACTGGTGCTATGTATTCTTTGCCGTCATATTTGACAGTCGTGAGCTCCTTGATGCACGGATTGCTTATTGTTAAGAGGAGACCTCAACGAGTTTTTGCCAGTAAATTCTTTAATGCTTTTTACCTAGAACTAGCGATTTTTATTATGCAATTTCAACGGCTGTGAATTCGAAACAAGACTTATAAAGCCCGGTGCTCACGTACCAACTTTCGTTGCTGCTTGCAGCCTACAAGCAACTCAACTTATCAGTTTACGTGGCCGCGGCACGGCTTCAGCTTGCGAAACATTTAACTGAATACAAAATTGACGAATATGTCAGTGGATACTGCAATTTTTACACCATTGCCATGTGGCAATGTTAAACTTTCAACGATCGCTACTAATAATAAGCAGTTCAAATCCACAACGATTGATATTTTAATAATTAGTGTACGATGTTCGAAGAGNAAACCCCCACTGTCTCCTGTGCTTATTACTGTTCAGAAGGCTTCTTTAATGAAAATTCAGAATTCCGCCTAAAAAATTGGATAGATATTATGAGGCGTAGGTAAGTGACATCTCCCGTAGCAACAATGAACATGTCCAGATACGATCATGCAGGCGGGCTCAGGTCCCTCAGCTGGAGCGCCCAAGTGCGATCCCCGTATCCAAGATACCGTCTTCGGCACTTGAACCTGTCCAGACACGATCTTACAGGCGAGCTCAGGTCCCTCAGCTCCATGTAGCGCCCAAGTGCGACCACCATCTTCGGCACCTGAATTTTCTCCTATCTTACTCCCATAGAGCGTGACAGGAAAGATATAATATAGTTATAAATAAATAAATAAAAACACGACGTGAATTATTATATAGTACTGATTTTATTCTATCCCACTGTCTAAATATCCATTTTGCTACAGTTAACTCTATCTTACTCAAATTATCGCCATTAAACTAATTCCCTATTACCCCACATAACTCTACAAAACTCCATGGAATTCTGTATGACTAAACTCCATTTAACTCCATATGGGCTAACTTCATTCAACTCCACATAACTTCGCAGTGCTCCATATAACAATAACTCAAGTCCATTTAACTCCACGTGCGCACCAGCTGTAGGACTAAAGACCCCAAGCCACAGTAGAGCATCGGCTTGTATTACGACTCTAAACGTCGAAGCCAATTGCGGTGTTGGTAAAAAAGTACTCTACTGTATCTTGTTTACTTTCACAACCGAGCTCAGGTATAAAGCGAGTAGTCCACTTTGGGTATAAACTCTCTACATAGACTATGTTGCTGTGAATTAAATTCACAAAAAATACGTAAACTATACTTCGTTTTATTAATAAATTGTATCTTTCGTCGCAGATGGACCCATGCTGTGTTTATGCTAGGTTTTTTGAGTGCCACTTCCCTCCGTTCGTCTGTCGTTATTATCTTCCCCTAAAGACCCAACTTAGTCATTCTTTTCTATTCAAAGCTCGGCACGAACTTCCTTTGAACTAAAATGTCCCACTGTATCATGCTGAATTCAGCCATTAAAATAAGAGCCATCTAAAGGCATTTTTTATCGGCTCATCGGAGTCGAGTTTATACGGCAAGCCCACTTGACTTAAACTGTCTGGACCTCAGGAATGACTATAAGCCCCGCCGCTCTAAATCCTGTTGCAAAAGGTAAAACCAACCCAAGCACGCTTGATACGACTGGAAACTCCAGTCTACGACGCAGCAAGACTGTTGTCTCAAATGTAATCCGTTAAGAGTTAATGCCAGAAATACAACTCAACTGGGTGAAGCCAGCGCACCCTTAAGATGTCCGGATAAGTCAAATCTCGAAGGCTTTATTTCCCCAACACCCAAGAAATCGATAAGTCGGAAAGAGAAGAAAGAGCAGAACCACCAAGAACTAGCGATTTTTATGAAACTTCAACGGCTGCGAATTAAAACAAAGACTTATAAAGCCCCGTGCTCACGTACCAACTTTCGTTGCTGCTTGCAGCCTACAAGCAACTCAACTAATCCGTTTACGTGGCCGCGGCACGGCTTCAGCTTGAGAAACATTTAACTGAATACAAAATTGTCGAATATCTCTGTGGCTACTGCAATTTTTACACCATTGCCATGTGGCAATGTTAAACTTTCAACGATCGCTACTAATAATAAGCAGTTCAAATCCACAACGATTGATATTTTAATAATTAGTGTACGATGTTCGAAGAGCTCGTATGAGGTCACGGCCACGACTGCGCAGTCGGATGAGTTCAGTTGTCTCTAGGCTGCTAGCGGCAACGAAAGTTGTTACGTGGGCACCGGGCTTTAAAGTGATAAGCCACAGACGTGAATTTAGACGTACATATATTAGACATAGGTACATTAGGAGAAATTTAGACGTACATTGGGAGAAATTTAGACGTACATTGGGAGAAATTTAGACGTACATTGGGAGAAATTTAGACGTAGCTACATTAGACGTACATTAGGAGAAATTTAGACGTACATTAGACGTACAGTAGACGTACATTAGACGTACAGTAGGAGAAATTTAGACGTACATTAGACGAACATTAGATGTACATTAGACGAACATTAGATGTACATTAGACGTACATTAGACGTACATTAGACGTACATTAGACGTACATTAGATGTACAATAGACGTACATTAGACGTACAGTAGACGTACATTAGACGTACAGTAGGAGAAATTTAGACGTACATTAGACGAACATTAGATGTACATTAGACGTACAGTAGACGTACATTAGACGTACAGTAGACGTACATTAGACGAACATTAGATGTACATTAGATGTACATTAGACGTACATTAGGAGAAATTTAGACGTACATTAGACGTACAGTAGACGTACATTAGACGTACAGTAGGAGAAATTTAGACGTACATTAGACGAACATTAGACGTACATTAGACGTACATTAGGAGAAGTGAACGAAACAAATCTAAAAGCTCATACGATCTTCCCTGTGACTGCTGCTCCTACGACAGAAGTCCTACATATGAATGTGCCCTACAAGCTTCATTGCTCCATTGATATTCTGTCTACTACTAATGCGCCTGTGTTCTAATAGCCACAAATTATGATGTATTTTTAGCTTCTGGCTGAACACTTTTGGTTGCAAACCCGCAGACTTTTTTTCTTTCTGGTTTGCGGTATTATATGCCTTCCTCACAGTTGATATCAACGTGCTAATCAACTAATCAACATCAACAAATCAACACTGACAGAGGTTCAGAGACCGAGTGAGCTCGTCAGTGACAATCTCTACTGCAACTTGAGGTATCAAATGAAGTGAGAAAACCGGCAATAAAAATTTTTTATTTTATTTTTATCCACGCTAGAAAACTTTTGAACCAAATATCAAATTTATTTAGAGTGACTCGTATTTCCGGCATCATATAAGTTATACAGTCTATACAGCACTCTGATAAAGACTAATGTCTATGTAGGTATCTATTTATGTACATATCTATTTATATATTTGCTTCATGTTTCGTGTTGGGAATTTACCGCATGGCCGCTATCATTTTCGAAATCAGCTTCACAAAAATTCAATTGTCAAAAAACAAAGATTGAGGCACAGTAATAAAGGCAATTTTGCAGTAATGGAGAACAACTCAAATTTATAATATCCTGACTACGCCTGAGTCAGAATACGTTTATGCTCACTGTTCCTCTGCCTGGTCTGCAGCAGCATTTCCCGCTGCCACTATAAGATATTGGCTCCCAGCACAATGGAGTGACATGGGAAAAGAAATAGCATTGACCGTTCCTCACCATCCCCGCTCGTGGTGGTGATTCTGTTATGAAGAATACATTGCATTTGCCATATTGATCTTGGCAATGGACATCAGAAGAAGAGGCGAAAACAGCCAGTCCTACATAAATAAGGTATTACCATCCTGCTTTTCGTACCAAAAATGACCGTGGAAATGAAAATCATCAAATTTTCGTTTTGACCATCAACGCAGAGAGGTATGTACGTCACACATCTAGCGCCAACGACTTCTACCGAGAAGAAAAGTTAATGGTGTTCCAGTATCAAAGCCAAGAAGAAAGAGATATGCTTTGAATTCCAGCTAATAAGTGTAACTCGCAGTAAAAAAATTATGGCGAAGGAACTGCTTTTGCTTTTTCAACATTCAAGTCTGTGGTCATCATTGTTTTGCTATATAGAGGCAACAGTGCACCCGCCGGCTTCAGCTGCACTATTTTTAAGCACCAGACTTGCTAAACGACGCTAATTTCACTTTGGAAGACCGTTGGCTTCAGCCCTTCTGTGCTTACCAAAAAATCCGTGCAGACCAAAGTACGTATGGCGCAAAATATCTCCGATTGACCAGCAGCTGCAAGAATACTACCCAGTGCCTCAGCCGTATTCAAGATACGAAAATATCTCCAATTGACCAGCAACTCCAAGAATACTACCCAGTGCCTCAGCCGTATCCAAGATACGATTATAGAATTGCTTCAGGCACGGTCTGTGCCGATACTTTATGCATAATAAAAAATGGACAGATAAAATGTACAAACAGGTAAATATACATCAGTAGGGTTGTGACTTTGCAAAATATGCACGCATATTCTGTACACTTGTATAACTGAATATTGATTTTCATAGTTTATGCTAGTGACATGTATGCATAGGCATCATATTTTATCTAAGAAATCATAATTCAGTCATACAATTGGACAGAATATGCGGGCATATTTTGCAAAGTCACAACCCTATACAGCATTATCTATTGTGATGCTGGTGTCTGTATAAATTAAGTTATCACTATAAGCAAAGTGATACATTATAATTATGAGAATGATTCGAACTTTTCGACCCAATTCGCCATAAATATCGAAAACCCACTGACACTAAATAGCCACAGATGATGAAACGGAACAGGTTGACGCACTGAAGTACGTGCCAGACGTATCTTGGGCTCAGTTGAGCGATGACGTCACAAGAAAGGATTCGATCGTAACACAGTCGAAAACTAGCAATTGCATACCATGATTTCGATATGAATTGTGAATACCACAGTTAGTTTACAAATAGCAATGCTTAATGTGATACTATTGGCCAAATTATCGTAATACTTAATAATTATTTACGTTGTTTTTCCGTAACAGGCCCGCAGCCAGTCGGGCCGTGTGTTTGTAAAATGTCGACCTAAGCTGTGCCGTCGGTAGCAGATCCAGTCCTTCTCTCCTAATCGTAAAAACTGCCTCAGCATTGGAAAAAAATATGGATTTAACATTCGCCAGTTTCAACGTCATTCCGTAAGACAATTAGATGTAGGGAACTGATTAGGCTTTTTTTTTCAAGTTAGCTAACGCGAGTCGGACGAGACACATACTGTTATTTTGCTGTACCGCGAGCAGCGTATAGTAACTGATATTTTTTTGTTATTTTGCCGAGCAATAATTGTATGGCTTCTGCATAATATGTATAAACTTTGGCGTTGATATTACTTCGCCGGAATGAAAGACTTTTGTTTCTCTCTTGCTCTAATGTTTTTCTTACAAATCTTGTTAAAAATTCAGCGTTTAATCATACTCATCTGAAGCAATTTTTGTGACAGCGGTTTGAAATTATAAAGGATAGCAGGTTACTTGTAGAAGAAGAAAATAAATCGAAAAAATTCTGAGAGATTCATTCATATGATTCCATCTTCAGAATGCCATATTACTGTCGATAAAACTCACTTGATTTACTATATTTTAAAGACATAATTCTGACACATGTGGACATTTGCCGGGTTGAATTCATCTGCTTTTTTACGAGCCTTAAACCAAGGCTCTGTCAAAATTTTATCGTTCAGAAAGCTGAAACAAAAGTTCGTAGATACTTTGATATGTATGTTTGTGCAATTATAAATATTGTAGGAGACGTACTCTGAAAGTCCAAATGGAATTATTAAGAAACAATGTAAAATAGCTACTTATCCACATACTATCATCTTGTGACGTCACAAGCTTATTACCCTGAGTGTACGACAGCTTGGGCTCTCCGCGTGCGCTAACCTTGTAAGTATCATTATCCGTACCAAAAGAGTGGTAAATTAGAAAGAAACTGAGTTGGTTAGCTCACTGCCGAATACGCCAGATGTACACTGGATCTGTGACGTAACGTGGCCCAACAAAGGTAACTAAGTTTATTAGTAATGAATAGCAAACGGAGTTCAGAAAAACATTATATGTATACTATACAGTTAAAAGCTTTGATAGTGTCATGATCAGTAACAACAATCAATTATCATACATCAGTTGTAAATAGATAGCCAGAAAGTTTTACTTTCCCCGAAAATTCTGCGATGAAGTAACTCTTGTAGTGCACGCTTCTATCACATTAGCGAGTTCATTTCAACGAATTAAATGCAAGAAACTTTAAATTCGGTAAAAAAAATACGTTTTTCACAGGTGTTACGATACCAAGGGTTTAAAAGGTCCCACTTTTTTATGAAAATGACAAGCACAAAAGTGAGCGAGAGGTTATAGCAGAATAGAACAAAAGATATGTATGTTATGATAGAAATTAGCATCGGTAACATAAGGTTAGACAAGAACAGCTTTCGTTAGAATAGAGTATGATATTAGCTAGAAAATGTTATCTCAAGCGATTAAAACTTGCAAATAAAATGTCTCAGGATCGCTGTTTTAATTATTATGTCACTACGAAAAGCTTTATTGAGCAGCGGTCAAGATATAACATTGAAGTCAAAACTTCACTAGCTCAAAAAGAAAGTCTAATAATTTACGACGGCCGTAACCGATAAATTCGTATTCAGCATATAATAATAATAATAATTAGCTTTTATTAAGAACACATGGGTTCACAAAATATGCTTACAAGCTTACAAGTACATTATCCTCCAGCTTTAGGGTGTAAAGTGCCTCGATCTAAGGGCATGATGGAGGAACTCTGCAAATTTTTCTCAAATATTGAACCCGCAGTTTTGCCAAGAAAGTAACTTTAAGCTATTAACAAATATTCATAGTCCAATTATTATTAAATATTGGAGAAAATATTGTCACACAAGAAACAAAGGGATGCAAATCACTGCATAACTTCTCAGCATTCAAACAAATTCCTTCTGATTATTTCATAACTATAAATATTTGTTTGAAAATTGAACAATGCAGTTCAGTTAAAAAATTCAATTTTCAGGCACAAGTCACAACGTCTGCCGTGATGACGACTTACGTCGCCGACAGTCTGCATGCAACAAACTCTCCCGAATTAGTATGTATCAAGGAGGAAGACATTCATATCAGGGTAGGCATCAAAACTATAGATTGTCATTAAATTATTGACGATCATTTTAGTAGATTTCAGAAAATTAGGGCTCAAAATTATGAAAAGCGAAGTCTATTGCTCAATTGAACTGACTCGCAAGTCATAGTTTTAAAAGACTCAGAACCTCTTGAAAACCAGGCATCAGTGATAAATCCATACAAATACTAAAATATGGACCTTCGACGTTACCACACGCTTTTAAATAACGAAAATAATCAATTTGGTTTTATTTTAGGGCGATATTGAGAGACTGCAATAAACAGTTGCTACAACCGAGATTGCAATGTTGGGCCACTCCGCGTCATCGGCTGTTTCATTGGACAGTGCGACATCTTGGTTTTCTTACGTGCGCCAACCTGTTCCGTTTCATCATCTTTGAATAGCGGTAGAATATAATTTAAAAATAACTACTTCAATTAGATTATAATTGCTTTCGCAAAACGCCCATTCCTCCCCACTTCTCGTGGTTCTGTCCTTCCCTAACAAAATTTGGGGCCACCGTGACGCCGACCAGAAGCTAAATTACGGTTTTAGCTTCTGGAGCGGCCCTGATTGTTGGTAGGGTTAAGAATATCTTTCCCTTTTCCCTCGTTGAGTTTCTTCTCAATTTGCGGTTAATGAGCTCAGAAGAAAACTAGAACGCTCCGGTGGCGTAAGACCATCACCCTCGGTCGGGGGCAAATTCAACGCAGTCATTTCTGATGAACGAGGCTAGCGCACAGCCGCATTCCTTCCATGGATTAGCTTTTCAATAATAACATAAGAAAAAATAGAACGCCCCGTTCTCCTGACGATCTGCCTCGGTGAAGGCAAATTCAACACCATCATTTTTTATAGCCAGCTAGGTCTAGTGTTTTGGCATAAATCACATATAAGGTCAAACCACCAAACTCCCTATAAAAAATTATGAAGATTGCTCAACTCCTTCGACCACTTATTGGGTCGACTGACAAATATATTCATACAAATATATAGAGATTCGATTAGAAGCAGTTAAAGGAATTTTGATACCCTCAACGGGCGTTTCGCTGTTCTCCAGCTCATCAGGTGGGAGGGTCAAAGTTGGTAAATTTAGTGCATGAGTTCTTGCGAAATTTAGAGAGGTTACCATAGGAAGGTGTAACTATGATACCGGCTCTTCCAAAAGCATAAATGAAATTTTCAATTAGGTGAATGTTTCGTCAATTTTCAACTAGTCCACTGCGTTGACTGCAATTACTGCTCGTTGCAAACACACAGATGTACCGAGGACGACAGTCTACCTCCTTTCGAATTTCGAAAGTAAAAGGCCGGCGCATCAGCATGGTAGTCTTCGTAGTAAGTACAAATCCCACAATTGGCGACAGCACACAACACAATGGCTGAAAGTTAACTTGAAGCGGTGGAAGGCCTCCGATGATGGTAGAAAACTTCAATTAAGATGCAGCAACCATACAAAACTTTCGGAGTTTTCCGCCGCCTGCTTCATATATTGAATTAACTTGCATGGCTTCTGATATATTATTTTAATGATATTGCATAAATATAGATTTCGATTAGAAGCAGTTAAAGAAATTTTGATACCCACGACAAATATGTATATTAATATATACTTAACTAGAGCACTCTGAGAGCGCATTACATCGCCAAGCGAGGCAACGGTAGCAAAAAATTCAAATTGGCTCTGAAACCATAATTTTCTTTGTATACACTCCGATATTTAATCATTTGTGCCTTTTGATAGTAATAACAACTTGTGCAGTTTTCTTGAAGATCCGTTCATGAATTTTTGAGTTATACTGCTAACAAACATTATGACAAACATGAGTCAAACATACAAATGAACAGACCTATCTGCACCAAAATTAAACCATATATGTCTTTTAACATTACTAACAAGCCCTATGAATTTCATAAAGATCCACTCATTATTTTTTGAGTTATTGTGCTAACAAGCACAAAATTAAAAACAGTGACAAACGAGCGAACGAACAAACGGATCGTTACCAAAATTTAGTCATTTACTCTTTGTTATACACCTATCAACTCATGTTAATTTCATAAAAATCCATCCATAACTTTTTGAGTTATGGCATTGAAAAAAAATTAGGCAGATAAACAAACAAACGGATGGATATATCTTCACCAAAAGTTAATCATCTGTTCCTCCTAACATACCTAATAATCTCTGTAAATTCTGTCCAAATCAGTTCATAACTTTTTGAGTTATCTTGGTGACAGACGGAGAGACAGACAAACACGACGAAAACATAACCTCACCTCCTTGGCGGAGGTAAATATTCAACGAAAACATTATCACCTCTCTCACTTTGTTCGCGGGTGATAATGATATTTTCACAGGGGAGGGAAGCACAATTGAGTATCTTTGCTACAACAAAGAGGTAAATACTTCAGACGCCTTCCATTCAGAAATTTAAAAAAATTTCCCTGGGCAACGGCTCCTCTGCCGTTTAAGCAGATGAACTTTTTGCTAGGTAATGCTTCAGATCGAGACGGAGGGACCAAAAAAACACAACAGATCAACTATGTATTGTATTATATTAATAATAGTTGAATGCTTTCTATTTGAACCCTGCTCATGCTTGCTCGAAGACTTTCAGCTCTTGGCCATATTTCAATGTACTAAGTGGAGCTCGTGGAAACTCCACAGAACAGAAACAATGTTCTTCAGTGGAATCTCAGATCGTAATATCCTAATTTTCAGTAAACTTATAATTAAGTAACCTGTGGAAGTTCTAGAGAACAAAAGCATTGCTCCTCAATTATGATATCCTCAGAAACGCCAGTAACATGTATTTGGCAGTGAATCTTCTACCTAAGACCTGCGAGAGTCCATCCCCTATTGATCCCTTCTCAGGTTGTATCCAGGATATTTTAAGTATGCCCTAATTTTCCGTTATCTAATACTGATGAAAGCGTCCCGGTCGCACTGTCGTCGTTCCCGACTATTCTGTGAACGTGCATCGGTGTGCGTGCGGGCGGCGTTCAAGTTCGTGTACTGTGCTGCTCGCTGTATCGCAGATTAGGTTAGGTTAGGTTAGGTAGGGTGAGGTTAGGTTAGGAGGTTTGGTTAGACTAGTTCAGGTTAAGTAGTGCTTATGGTAGTGGTGACGCGGCAAGAAAGCTTGCTTGAACGCACGCTTAGCAATGCTCGTACACTGTCTTCGCGAACGACGACAATGAATGCCGGTCGCACTGGCAACAAACTCGCCATTCACTGTACGCTCATCACTGTGCGGGCGTCCTAGTAAGCTTTCTTGCCGCGTAATAACCACCAGATGCACTACATTAGGCACTACCAAACCTAACCTAGCCTAACCTAACGTTACCTAACCCAACCGTTACCTAACCTAACCTAACGCTACCTAACCTAACCTTACCTAACTCAACCTAACCTAATTTGCGATACAGAGAGCTGGCACAGTACACGAGCTTGAACGCCGCCCGCACGTATATCGACGCCCGTACACAAATGTACATAGCCGATGGCGAGTTTGTTGCCAGTGCGTGCCGGTCGTATCAAGTGACTAGCTACTGACTAATGGAGGAACAAACGGATTCATTATTTAGATATTATGTAGTTTTTTGAAGATGATGAAAGGTTTAACATAAGCCCTCTAAGTCGAATAATCCCTCTTCGGAATAATACCATTTCCTGCGCCACGGACTGCAATAAGACTGTACCATTACGAGACCGATTATAATTGAACAATCCCAACAGTGGCTCCATTGTGTGCAGTACACTTGTTACCGTTAAAAAGTTTTCTCTTGTCAGCGGCATTGAAAGTCTACGGATACTGTGAATATATTTTCATTCCACGCGTTTTACAGCGGTCACTGCACGGTTTTGATGGATGCACAAAAGTTGGAGCGGCAGTTAGAACAATTAACTAGACCAGGATGTCACGTTCCAAACGGAGTTCTTCTTGCAAAATTCAGAATACATGCAGATTTTATTATCAGTCATTGGAGTAATTCAACGATATCCTGGCAATACGAGAACTCGTTAGCAACTCTTGGTAGCAGTTATAGTTAGTAAAGGTAAAAGTAAAACTACTATTATACAAGCTGTGTCTTAACAAGAGCGCCGTTAAGTCAACCCTCAGGCGATCCTCTGTTTGTCACGGTTTGAAGCACTCTTGGTATCTAAATGAATGCATATTTTGTTCGGGTGAGGTATACTCGGCGGACTGATGCTCTTCATGATTTACCTCGGAACCGTTACGATGCCGTACAGGCTAGTATTCTTGTTTGTTTTTTCTATCATGTGTAGATGTTTGGAATGGTCTTGCTGGCTCTGTCTTTGCTGGTGCGGGTATTGGCAGCTTTAAACGATCTGTAAACAGAGCTGTTCTCTGATTTCGGATCTTCTCTTTCTTTTTTCTCGCTTGCTGGGCTGGGGGGGGGGTGTTAACCTTATGGAGTTGCCTCCGTTCCCATATTGCCAGTCTAGCGTATCTTGATGATGATATTAATAATAATATGGGGCTTAAAGTATTCTAACTGGCTGAAAGTTCGCAGAACTGCCAAGAAGCATTCTAGACTGACTATTGGTACAAGAAGGTAGCCTAAAGTACTCTATGTGGCTAAAAGTACGTATATATGAATAGATGGCGGAAAGTACTCTAGGAGACGAAACGAACACATAAACCACGAGGAATGCTCAATATGTAGATGAGAAAACACACATATGAGGCCTAACTTATACTCTACAATAGAATAAGGAGCTGGCAATAGATGAACCAGTAGGCCCACTGCCAGTAAAGAGCTGACAAACAGGCGCCAGCTCTCTACGAACTATTTTCTTCACGTCAAGATATAAAAACATCGGATGCTTACAGAAGACGGTAGCCAAAGAAGTGACTGCATGTATGATCTATACGATCACCTACAGCAGCTTAGTAGGTGAGGGTTCTGAAAAGTCAAAATATACTGGAAAGAACGATAATGGAACAAAACTGCCGCTAAGGCACTTAGTTATTAGGAATTAAAGTGATATTGAGGAGTGGTTCAAAGTTGTGGAGGGTGTTGCTCTCAGTACTTATCCAAAGTATTTTAAACGTATTGACAGTGTGTGCTCCCACTACTTCCGGGAGCACTCTCTTTAAATTATTCGCTATGATGTACGGAAAAAATTGCTGGCTTTGCGTAATTCTTCAATTTTGACATTTGAATTTTTCTTCGGTGTTTCGTCATTGAATCCATACTTAATAAAGTGTATTTATTTATTTTATTCAGTAATAAACTGATCATTGATTTGTATTTGTTCGAGATTGATGAGTCCAAGCTCCTTGAGGCGACGCTGGTACGGCTTGTGACACAGCTGGGATGGAAATTTTGTTGCTTTGTATTGGAGTCTCTCGAATTTATCAATATCTTTGAAATAATGCCGCAGCCAGAATTGAATGTTCAGCAAACTTGAAGTGTGGGTACGCTAGTGTCATTGTATCTCAGCCCTTATTTTTATAGGCGTTAGCCTACTTCGAGACTCGACTTCCACTTGTTTTTTCTCGGTACAGCGTGACAGGGAATATTTATGTATACATATGTACGGTATCAACGATTAATAGTCCGACTCGCACTTGGAAATATTTAGGGAGGAAGCTCACAGTCTTGACGTTTTTTCGAGGTAGATTAATACACTTGGAAATATTTAGTAAAACGACTCACAGTCTGGCCTTTTTTTTTTAGGTAAAGAAGTACAGTAGGTGGTTCGCATGCCGCGAAATACCTACTATATACAAGACTCTATTATATAGAATCCGAATTATTTTATAGCGCTTATGTAGTACACTTGACGAGACCTGTGAAAATTTTATATAGCAGAAGTTTGCTCTGCAATTATGTCTTGTCCTTATCATGGCTATGAATGTAAAACTTTGCTGTAATCTAAGTTAGACGGGATATGTAGGTATGACCTGTGAAAAGTAGAATGGTACTTCTTACTTCTGTTGTGCCCGAGCCCGAGTCATGGAATCCCTATTTCCCCTATGTATTACTGAAAGTGTGATCTACAGAAGAACTAATGGAAGGATGGACGAACGACAGACAAACAAGTCTACGTTCTGAGCTAATGGATGGATAGACGGAACTAAAGCAGAATTTTACTGCGTAAACTAAGGAAACTAGGAAAGCCAGTAGTTTAGAACATATATGCAGGCCAGCCTAATGAACATTTGTAATTTTTTTGTAGGCCTACAGATCCTGTCAGTCGATGGCAGTCCGACGATCTGTGAAGAAGAGTAAGTGAGGGCTGGAAAAAATTCATTTTCAATAAAATAATTGAATACCACTTGAAGGCCACAGCATGAAATTGTGCGCATAGTTGGGTTACTCCTAACTAGAAATGACCAGAAAGTTTCAATGGGCCTTCGGGGATGAAAGAAGCGGTACTACAGAACCAAAGGAGTGGCACAGCCGCTTCGAAGATGACCGCCATCACTGGAAACTGAAACACATTCTTGTAGGCCTTCAACTTCGCAAAATAAGTCGTCTTTGACTACTTGGGGGATCCTGGCGATGCAAAGTCGTCGCATCGCGATGAGGAAACTTGCAAGATGAAGAATTGGGCTCCAGGAGAATCTTTGCGGAGTTTGTACTACTCCTCAGTTTGTTTGTGAGTGGAGCCCATTGATTTCTAGCCAGAGTGCTCTTGCTTCTGGGGGAACCCTTAGACTTGACCATCTTGGGGACCACTTAGACTTGACCATCTTGGGGACCACTTAGACTTGACCACCACAAAGCTCTGCAGAAAAGTTTCAGCAAGTGACACTCAAGTTGCTGGATTATGTTGTCAAAAACAAAAATCCGTTGACACTCATTTACTCTTCCTCACCCAGCGACGGTCTTCCATTGCCCGACAACATCTGCAGGATCGAGTAATTCACCAATGCGTTCTAGGCACCAATTTAAGCTTTCCGAGCTCCATTAGTTAGGTACAAAAAATTCAGTCCAGTTGTTTTTTAAATATATTTATGTGAACTCAGACACTAACGGAATCCGTTGAAATTCTCCGTTGCTCATTTTTGCTGGTCTAGTTCAGTAGATGAACGTAGGTACTGCAAAATATAGTAAACGCTTCACTAATTTCGCCAAGAATTGTCTCAATCTCTTGGGACACAGTTGCTGTGGAATCAAATGCGCTTTAACGCTGTGAAGACATGGGGATTAATATGACATAAACTTCGCAGTACTCTGAAGATATTTCCAAATCTGACATACAGTACGTATGAAGCGCTTTCTCTAGAAAAATGTGTTTTTCACTGATCTGTGACCCCATTTTCCCGGCACTCATACTAATTTTTTCATCTCCAATAACTCTCTCTCCTTCCACCTACCAATGCTGTATGTAGTCATTCTACATCTCCCGGTAATTTTCTCGACAATATCATTCTGCTCGCTTTGCAATGCAACGTGGAAAGCATTGTCTAATTGCCCCTCTATGTTTTATAATATATGTATTGTACTCTTTGTATTGTATTAGTTTTAAGAAAATGAATACCTCAATGCGTTGGGGAAATAAATGATTTACATTACGCCCTGCCTACGTAGTGTATCATCATCCACACTTTCCATCATTTTCGCAGCATGCAGCACGTCGCATTGGCGACCTGTATTGTTTTCATACCGTTATTATTTTAGCTTAATAAACTCCCCTGCTCTGGACACTGCATAGGAGGAACAGGGAACAGTCTCATGTTCTGCACGCTTTGTAACAGAATATATTTGCTGTCCGTCATGCCTTGCGTGCAGCAATTTTATCATTCACGAACTCCCCTTCTTGTTCTTTGCATGCACACGCTGAAGGTCATTGGCGTTTCCGGTTTTTCTCACCTTTCGATATTTGCTTTTTTTAACTGCGCTGGGATTGTTACTGCACCTGCTGACTTCTCTTTGGTGTCTTCTTTCCCAAGCACCATAGCGCTTATTCCATTTCACAATTTTATTTTACAAAAGTGAAGACAGGAGGGTTATTAACTAGAAAAGCATGCTGAGAGTGTATACCTCCGCCAAGCAAGACATTGTCAACGAAAAATCCAAACTTGTCCTGAAACCAGTTATCACTATTAAAATTTGACACTAGTGCCTCTTGACATTAATAATAGGTAGTTCCTGTAATTTTCTTGAAGATCAGTCTGTAACTTTTTTAGCTATATCCTGAGAAACACTAAGAAAAACATCAGTCAAACACACAAACGGATAAACCGATCGATCATCACCAAAGTTTAATCATTTGTGCCTTTTCATATTTCTAACCATTGCTACAAATTTCATGAATACCCGTCATTACCTTTTTGAGTTATAGTCTAACAAGCATTTAGACAAACATCAAACAGAATCTGACGAACAGAGCATCACCAAAAATTTATCACATCTATGCCTTTTAACATTTCTTACAATTGAAAGAAATTTCATTGGAGGCGTACCGATACCTTTTTTGCTGTCAATACCGACACCTGGCAATTGGCCGATACACCGATACCTAAAAATCAGTGATACTTTGCCGACAGCGATACGCCGATACATTTCTAAAAAAAAATAAAGCAATATCAGAGTGAATGCTCACAAAATTACCATGAATCTTTTGCTGACTATAAACTATAATTAAAATACCCTATGTTTAAGAATTTCTGGAATGAAAATGTTCATGATAACGTTGCCTAACTGAGTACTTCAAGGCTTCTGAAACGCAGTGGGGTGTTGCGTGAAAAGAAAAGGGAAAAGATACGCAGGGGCAGTAGGAATGGCTCACTCCTAGCAAAGTTATCTTAATTTAGTCCATTTAACCCTAATTGTTAATCTCTACTCTGGACCATAAAATTCGTCACTTTATTTTAGGTTTCAGTCAATATGTGTATTGTGTAGATAACCAAAAATTCGACCATGTTGAGTTTAATCGTCACAGGTTTACCTATTAAGCTTCCCAAAGACATTGTTTTGAGCGTTTGGATTGAATTTGAGACCAAACTCTCATACTAGTTACTCTTGAGAGTGTCGAACACTCAATGTCTATTCTATTCCACAAGATTGAAATTTTGGCTCTCTCCAGCATACAGTTATTGGTCTGTTGCTACTAACACCCTCACATGAGCACAGAATAGTCAGCAGGCCATAGGGTTAAGTTAGTTGGTTTTGCCCATCTTATGTTATATGGTAGCGAGCCTCATGCAGAGAGACTTTCAGAACATCATTTTTTTTTTGCTACATTTCTTCCTCCTACATCCATCCCTTACTGAAGCTGCTTCCGTTCTTCCTCTTTTTCCCGACTTGCGGTTCCCATACCCGTTGATACAGTTTCTGAGCTCTCTAGTGTATGAGTTTCATATTTTTCTCGGTATAGGTACTCTACGTCCCTGCCTCCTCGTGAAACGTTGTAGCTTTTCTTGGCAAGTGCGACATGCTAAAAGCCCATAATAATAAAAAATGCTACCGCTAAGGTTTGCAGTATCATCACAAACAGCAAATCCAAGCATGTGTTTGGAGTTCCTGGCTAGTTAAATCCAATGAGATTGTTTCAGTTTGATTTGGACGACACATGCCAATCAGTAATGTCTGTAATATATACCTGGAAGTTATGCAATGTGGTAAAAAAATGAAAAGTTACTCTAAAGAACAAACTTTCAGTCAAGTTATGGTTAGCTAACTGGATTAGCGGAAGTGAGCCAATCGAACACGCCTAACTTTTGCCAAAAAAAAATCGTGAAACCTAAGCCCTGCGCAACACCCAAGGAATCAGTAGGTCGAAAAAAGAAGGAAGAGCAGAACAACGATAATCACTAAATGTAGAGGAGGGTTCCCAGTTGAGGATAATCAAACGAGTTTTCAACTTATTAGAAGAGAAGCGTCGCCAGAAAACTGACAGCGTTCGCCCACTTGAGCAGCCTTTTGAGGATGGAGGGAGCATGCTGCATTTTTTACAGAGATTTGCTGGTCTAATGCGCGATTTTTTCGCAAGCACACTGCCCGTAGTATCAAAGTTATTGTTAAATTTACTCTCTTACTCGCGCAAGCTTTTAATTTTTGGGTTCGTTTGATTGGAAAGTCAATGGGTTTCATCATATTGGCTTCACTTTGTTTGAACTGTGACCGATTATAATGATAACTCGTGAACGGAGCGCGTTATCGTTTCATCATAAGACTTTACACTAGTGGAAGTAGAGCACCAAAATTTTGCGCAAAACATTTCATGCGTTTGCTCAAGTTCCCTAAGCTTCTGACTATCGTGTGAGGCCGCCGTAAAAATAAAAGATGGGCAGTGGGAAAGGAACACAGATATTTCAAAAATATAAAGTGATGTTTACGTGACCGGTTTATGCGCTATAAACTATCTTTGAAGGCACGAATGTCTGTCACGTAGTAGTAGAAGTTTTTACTAGCGCTTCAGTGGCACACTGCCTATATCACGCGAACTAGTCCTGTGTTTAACCACAGGTTCGTGCTCCGCTATAGGGCTCGGAATTTGTCTCATTTTATATTATAAAGTGGTTGTAAGGAGAACATGATTATCATTATTAATTTACGTATAGTATTTACATGTAATTCACAAAGAAACGGGCAGAGCCGTAGTTGACGGTAGCATTTATCGTAATGGATTGATCACAGCTTGTGATAGAGGTTACATCTGGTAAGAAAAGCCTTGAGGGCATTTCTATTAAATTGGCCGCGAGGTTATTCAGAAAGCATTCCTCGGAGGATGAAGTCAGCATCTCGACCATGCAGGTCCGGATAGCAATCTCTCCGCTAGTCGGAAAAGGTAGGACACTCGGCCATTAAATGTAAGACAGTGAGTGGTACGACGCAGTCGTTGCAATAGGGTTGCGGACGCCTCATCCGCAGATAGTCGTGAATAAGTCTCGTGTGCCCAATACGTAGGCGGCACAGTATGATGTTCATTCGGCGGTCATCGTTATTTGACGAGTCAGTCACGCACTATATATGAACCTATCTATACTGGCCCTACGACCATCGAATCGCCGTCAGCACAGACGGACAAATTAAACCGTACTTTCCATTTTCTAAGTCGCTGCTAATTTATGAACGGTTACTACAGGTACAATAGCGCTAAAATAAAACAAAACTTCAATTTTCGAGAAACTTGCGTTCATGTTTGCGCTGCATCTTGAACATCTTCCTCCTAAGTCAGCATAGACATAAACTGCCGGCGCTTGTATAATATTTTCGCGAGCACATTTTTCCGAAATTTTCTGGACAGGTAAATGTTTACTGAGTAGGTCTAATATATCCGTTGACGATATTTTTGTTTGCGTTAAGCTAAATAAAAATCATTCAATTCAGCGAATAATTTTAGTTACTGCTGTGTGCACGTTGTTGACTAACGAAAGTTGTCCCGTCCATAGAGTTCTAATTTTCTTGATTTTGCAAAAAGTATTAATTGTATCGGCCATTTAGACCCTCTTTGACCGATACCGAGACCACAACAAAATGGCTGATACTGTACATTGCCTGCCGAGACTGATAGTATCATACACCATCTAACTTTCATGAATATCCATCAATAACTTTTTGAGGAGCTACAGTATAACAAACATTATGACAAACATCAGTCAACAAACAAACTGTCAAACCGAGCATCACCAATATTTTGTTATTTACGCTTTTCAACACTTCTAACAATTCATAAAAATTTCATGAATATCCGCAGATGAATTTTCGAGTTATGGTCTGACAAATATTTTGCCAAACATGAAACTCACAAACGGACACAGATCATCACAAAAGTTAGTTATTTGCTCTCTATAAAATTCCTAACAATTCACGAAAATTTCATGAAAATCCGTCGATAAATTTTTGAGCTTGTTACCAAGAAAAAGAGGCGGATAAACAAACGGTTAGACGGAACTTTGCTACAAGTTAATCAGCTGTTCCTCCTAACATGCCCAGCAGTCCCTGTAAATTTCGTAAAGACCCGTCTGCAACTTCCAGAGTTACCTATCTTGGTGACAGATAAATATACAGACAGACAAAAAACTAGACAAAAACGTAGCCTCCTGGACGGAGGTAATGATAGATCCACACCAGAGTTTATTCATGCATGGTCAAGATCTCAGAACTGATTAAATAAGTGCCTTCTTCATGTCGAAATGAAGTGTTATTGAAAAAGAAATTGTCAAAATGAATTTTTATCCAAGGAATTTTGCTGTACCCTCACGGTTCTGTCCGCAGTATTATTGACAGTGCTAAAAATTGCCAAGAAGGCCGCTTTGCAAAGCTCTCTTCTAAATGGAATTATTGTGTCGAAGACCCCACAGCTTTCGTGATCGATTCTGCATGGTCCTCAAGCTTCTGAGTGGAGTACCTCATATCTGCTCACTCTTGTGTCCCGTTGGGTGTCATGCCTTCGCTTTTTGCCATATTAAGTTTGCCACAGTGCCGGCTGCCCAACGGAGAAACAGGATAAGTGGAAAAACAGCGCAAGTTGATAGCATGGATATCCATGGCCTAGATAAATAAAGAGAAACAGGCAATTCTTCAGCATTGTTACAGATAATCTGACCCAACGATGACGTTGCAGCTTCATTATGATTGTTTATACGTCATGTTTGTAGACAGCATACTAAGACAGCTAGAGTCGTGCAAAATTTCGTTGATGTTGTATAATGGCTCTAAGTTAAGCAAAACAATAACGCAGAAGGCAGTCCAAAGAATACCGTACCTTCAAAATGGATCATCCTGGGAGTCTTGCTATCTATTACAAAAACACAAATATCGAGTAAATTTCCTTCAGTGAATCTACAAGTGTTTAATTCCTGTTTTAAACTTAGACAAAATCTTATTCCCGTGATATGAATTCGTTTATACGGCAACAACGCGGATGGTCAGAGAGACGATAGACATGAATGACGTCATAGGGATCTGAAGAAAAATCTGATGTTCGAATGGATTTGAGCATGTGTGTCTTCTTTGTCTGGGTCGGTGCTCGACTTCCTTTGTCTAAGACCACGGCACTTACTCACGTCGTCATTCCGAACTTGAGTGAAGTTTGCAAGCGCCGAACAAAGGCTAAGTGCAGCAGCTATGGTTGAAGTTTCTACATTAAAAGTCATTGTTTTGTGGGGCGTTGACGTTCCTCCTATGCAATGCTGAAAATATGACCTGCAAAACAAAAACAAATGGACGAAGCCACATATATACACAGCAGAGCGCAGATCTTTATTTACATGTGTTCGCAACGTTATTTTATTGTTCCAGTGCAGAAAAAATCAATTGCGCACATCTAAAATACGGTTAGTGCAGGACACCTATGAAAATGTTACAATATTTGATTTTTCATCATTAGTTGTTTGAAAAAGTCAACTTTGAGTGCACCTTGCCCTGGGAAACCCACACACACTGGGTTGTGCTGCAGACATAGGCCAACTTGCCCCAGAAAAGTAAGTGCAGCTGCAGCCGACGAAGGGTCGCTAGGAACTATGTAGCAACATGAAGGAAAAAGGCTTGAGTGCGTATTTGCCAGATTATTTATCTGTCGGACCAGATCTCATTGTACTTCAAACGCTTAAAACAACGAGGATGTAGCTCATTTATTAGGGCTGTGAAATGCTACAGCCAAATGTCAGGGGATGAAATTATGAAAATTATTTGACAACTCGAAAGACGTACTGAATTTAATTACCCTCCTTCACCCTCTATTTCAGGAATCAATTTGAAATGTGCTACACAGACCACGCTATGCTAGAAAGAGTTGACATTTTGAACCACGGGAAAGGGGACGGCAAAGTTTTGCAGAAGAGAAATTGTCCGCATTCTCTTCATTTTCTCTTTTCAGCCAAAGAACGTGTAGGCAAGTGCAACGTATCTTCCGCAATAGAATTAATGCTATACGGGCATCAACAATGCAAGAATGCCAGTTCTTTGCCATCATTTTTGACTGCCGGATACACAACGAATCGCTTGCGTGAGTTATAGTTGTACTCCTAATTGTTATTTTCGAATATGGCTTGAATTTATGAATCAAATAAACTGAACTAAAATTTTAACCCTGCTACGAGTGGCCGAAAACGCTTTCGTAAGACTGCATTACGGAAGTAACAGTATATGGTCAATTGCCCGGTAAAGGGTTAATATATGTAAAACTCAAAATGTTTTCTTGACATACTGTTAAGAATAATTTCTCGCACGAAAATTTAATAGGTATTATGTTATCGAAACGCCAGTGGAATAGCAACCAAGACTGCAGGGTAAAATTTAAGAATGGCTATATTTCGCAGCAGAATAGAGGTAATGTGAAGCATAACTGGCAGAGAAGAAGGCAAGAATCATTCCTTGACAGGCAGAAATGAAGGTGATTTCCGCCTTCCTTAGCAGAAATGAAGGCCAGCATCACTTCTTGATGTGTAGAAATGAATATAAGAATAACTCTTCAATGGAACAAATGCTGACGAAATTCGCTCCTTGATGGAGTAGGAAAGCTGAAGATACGATGCAGTCTTTAGTGGCAGATATGGAGACATGTATCACTCTGAGTGACAGAAACAAAGAGAAGCATCATTCCTTGAGTGGCAGAAATTGAAAGAAGTACCACTCCGCTACCGCCAAAAATGGATACAAGAATCTCTTCTTGAATAGTTGATGTGAAAAAATATAAACGCTACTTAAAGACAAAAATGAAGTCAAAATTTACTCTTTGCCAGACAGAAATGGAAATACTGTAAGAAACTCTCTAGTAGAGAGAATAGAGACAGAAATTGCCTTTAAGTAACAGAAATACAAACAAAATTCACTTTCACGCTTGCAAAAATAAAACAAGAGTTTCAATTAGAGAATCAAATGACTGCCAAAATACAGTACAGGGTTTTTGCCGTCAGAAGGAAAACAAGAATCTCTACAGCGATTGAAGCACGGCTTAATATATACAGTATATGAAACCATAACTATTGAGAATCTTGTAAATTTGTGATAACTACGGCCGGCTGCCAATGTTATATCACTAGATCAGCCACTGTTTGAACTTGGAGAAACTTTGCTAGAAAGAATTTCACCTCTTAAAATGTCGAGAATTTACAAGCACTATAAGGTTTTGTACTAACAATGCCTGCAAAAGAAACAGAAAAGTTTGCTTAGAATCACTTCGAATAGCTTCCTACAGCCCCAGAATTACAAATAATTAAATTGACACAAAATGATGCGAGCATCAGCAATAGTTTCATAAAATCATTGAGATTTACATACCCGAACATAAGTACCAGTCATTCACTTTGTAGGTAATGATGCAAGATTCCACTAATGTTACAACACCTATTTCGATTTGCATGGCAGAGCTCAAGAATCACTCACTCAATTGGCAGAAAATGATGCTAGAATCAATAACGATAAAATTCTGTGCGTCTGACAGCCAGCGCAAATTCTGACGAGTTTTGCTGTCACAAATCTGTCTCACGACACCATTATTAAATATAATTATATAAAAAAAACTCTTCCACTATCCACCATTCGGCACAAACTACAAACGCCTTGCTTTTGCAAAAGGGACTTATTTTTCTGAGTGACATTTCTTCACGCACACATTGCAACTCGGGGACGCACAGCGACGCCGCACCTCCTCCACCCGTCGCTGCTACCGCCAGACTGAGCTGCTTCGGGGAGCTAGGCCTATAGGGCTGAGTTTATTTAAATGGCGGAGGCCTTTGAATTAACTCGATATGCTGTTGTGCCCAAGGGCTAAGTTACCTGGGAACTCGTAGAAGTTACAGAGTAAGTTGCTCCATGGGTAATGGCGGAGTGAAATGTTTAATAGATAGGTAAAATTTTGTAAAGCGCAATGTTGACTCAAGTGGCGGAAGGCTTTGAATTAGCACATATGTTGCTACTCCCTAGGGCTGATTTGCCAGGAACCTGAAGTAATGCAGTAAATTCCTCCGATTGCAATGTTGTACAAAATAAAGAATGTATGAAACAATCCTGTATGTTGTTGCACTTGCTGACACCACTATTATCGAAAGTGTAAAATGCTTCACAGTAAAATACACTTGCATTAAGAAAAGAAGCAAACTAGTACATATATATATAAACACATCATATGCAGTGGTAACTTTTGCACCGCTAGTTGTAGAAATAAAAATAATAAAAGCAATTTAATGCACAACGTCGTGATTTTAAGTTTTTATGTTTATATATGTTTCTGCATTTATAGGTGTAGCTTTCGTGTCAGGCTCTTAACAAAACGGATTGAAGAAAAATAGCCCAGGTTGCAGAAGATGGCAAAGCGGGTGTTCTTGTATCCTTATGTTTGAAAGCACTCAGTCAACACTGAAATCCAAACAATGAAGATTTTGTTGTTTCTTTTAGCGCTCTCGTGGAGTCAGATTTTTACTTTTTCTGAATACAACAAAATTACGTTTGTTCTCAGTTCATGATGTACAAATTAAGTAGATGATCAACGAAGTATGGAAGAAGCGATGTTTCTGAGTACAATAGGTGCTTGCTTGCTTTCTTCCATTGATGAAGAAGTTATCGCTTGCGAGCAGAACTTTCGCTATACTGAAGTTGTATCGTGACGTATACGGGATTCACGGCGGGAACTTAATTGAAGTCTGTTATGACTCACTGCTTGCTAATATAAGCTTATTTTTTCGCACATGATCTTAAGAAAGGGAGGAGTGTGCAGTGCAGTTCCAATGAATTAAAACAGATAATTTATCCCCTATGAGACAAATTAAGTTGGCCGTTGTTGCGTGTCCTTCAGAGCATGTTAGTAACGAAAGTAAGATCGGTAAAGAAGTGTCGCCACAAATTCCTCCCTGTCATTTTTGACGGCGCGGGCACTCTAGTTATTTTAATTAATTACAATAAAATAATATTCTTTATACACTTGCGAAGTTTTGAACATACACAACAAAAAATTCTTGGAATGGGAACTTATCTCCCTCAAATATTAATTGGAACTGATGCCCTATACATAAAGCTTCATGAAGGCATATGTCTTGAAAATTCATTTTGTAAGTAAATACATCGTGCATTCTAAAAAATACTGCCTTTATATATAATTTACATCATTAAAACTTTTCAAGATTGGTCACCTGTAGCAAGTTAGCCCGATTGACTACTGACCCAGTCGAACTTCAGGATGTGCTTTCCTCTGCATTTTTGCGCTGCATTTCTAATTCAACTGGCATTTAAATTATACAATGGTGGCATAGTTACCTCCGCCAAGGAGGTTATGTTTTCGTCGTGTTTGTCTGTCTGTCTCTTTGCCTGTTTGTCTGTCACCAGGATAACTCAAAAAGTTATGAATCGATTTGGATGATATTTACAGGGATTGTTAGGTATGTTAGGAGGAACAGATGATTAACTTTTCGTGAAGATATGTCCATCCGTTTGTTTGTTTGTTTGTCTACGTCATTTTTATCGATGCCATAACTCAAAAAGTTATGAATTGATTTTGATGAAATTAACATGAGTTGTTAGGTATATAACAAAGAGTAGATTACCAAATTTTGGTAATGATTCGTTTGTTCGTTCGTTCGTTTGTCACTGTTTTTAATTTTATGCTTGTTAGCACAATAACTAAAAAAATAATGAATGAATCTTTATGAAATTTATAGGAGTTGTTAGTAATGATAAAAGACATAAATGATTAAATTTTGGTAGAGATCGGTTGGTTCGTTTGTATGTTTGACTCATATTTATTATAACGTTTGTTAACAGCATAACTCAAAAAGTTATGAACGGATCTTCATAAAAATTGAACAAGCTGCTATTAATATAAAAAGGCACCAATGATTAGATTTTGGAGTTTATGCAAATGAAATTATGGTTTCAGAGCCAATTTGAATTTTTGCTACCGTTGGCTCACTTGGCGGAGGTATGCGCTCTCAGAGTGCTCTAGTTGTTATTAATTTGCAAATATCAAAAGAGGGCACCTGTGGCCCAGCCATGAGGAGAAAAGGCCGAATATCAGATTTTTTACTTCTACGGCTCGGCTGCAAGTGCTCTCGACTGGTTGAAAGTGCTCACCTGTGACCAATATTACGGGAATATAACGCGGTTTTTAACATATTTAATAACTAGTAATTCCTGAAATACGGACATCCAGGATCCATATTTGGAAAATTTCGTCAGCTTCATTGGAATTATAAATATATGACAGAACTTGTGACGGTCTAATCGATCCAGTGTCATTTTGAAGCCCAAAATTCAAGACCCGATCGAGAGTTAGGTTAGGCATATAAAGGGCAACCATCGGGGAAGGAACAATTTGTTAAAAAAGCAACAAGACATAATTGGAAAGCTAAGTCGTAGTTGTTCATTGTTCATGCCAGCAATTACCACCCGCGAAAGAAGTGAGAAAGGTAATGAGTGTTTTCGTTCGGCGTCTATCAATAGATACACATATATATTTGAACATTATTTGTATGGCTTTCCAACCAAAAACTGTCAGAAGGAATTGAACGACACTCACAATCATTTGACAAAGACGTGAAAAATTCAAAAACTGAAAACTCAGCACTTTCATCTCTATAACTGCTTACTGCTGGTGCTAGTTTTACCCCAGGTGACGTCCTAGTTTGATAGTTGTTTTGTAGATTTCCGCAATTTATTTTGTGATGATGATGATAACAATTATAAGATATTAATTTACACACCAGGAGCTAGGCTCCAAAAATATTTTTTATCTTATTCTTTGTATCTTGTCCGTAATACATCAATAATTCTACCACTTGCGTTATTAATATGTCCGTATTAAAAATATGTTGAACACCACATACTTGCTGAAGTGCTTTTCTACATATGCTTCATCTTTTTTATTCTAGCTCTGATAATAAATGCAATATAATTAAATGATAACCGAAAACTTGGTAATAATATTAACTGATATAAGTTTGATATATTACAATATCAGAACTCTTTTGGAGTCTATTCCGCTAACTAGTGATGAAGTGAATATCCGCATCTGTATCAGCAACCGCGGAACATCCGCACTTTTTTATATCCGTATCTGCATCCGCAATGCAAAGATAGTAGTAACATCCACAATTGCATCCGCGGATGTCAGAACTGTGTAAATAGCTAAAGATCCGCAGCAAAGGAGGCGCGGATGTGCAGGTTTATCACTGTACACTAAGCTCATCTATAGTGCTGAAAACTACAAATTCTCATTTGGATTGAAATGTGTGCAAGCGCTGTCCCTGTCAACAAAGCACCATCTAATTTTTTGTTACACAAACTGCTGTCGTGAGAAAGAGTGTGTGTGCTTGTGGTGGGGCGAATAACCGAATCTTCAGAACATCCGCACCTCTTGTGAACATTCTCATCTACATACGCGAATGTTGAGATTGTAACATCCGTAATTATATCCGCACCTTCGGATGTCAGAACGCTTAAAGATCCGCATTTGCGGATGTCCAAAGAATGACCCATCACTACAGCTAACACACGACATAGACTCAACGTTGTAAGCTATGACTCAACGTGCTGTGCACGTTGGTCTGTGGACTCCAGATAACGTTGTTGGCACGTTATGACCAGCACTTTGTGAGACAACGTTATGACAACCTGCATAGCTACCCTGACGTTGTCAATTCAGCTCCAGATAATGTTGTTTGCAAGTCGTATCTCAACGTGCCAAAAAAGCGCTGGGCACACGTCCTGAGCACCTTGTGCTGGGCGGTCCCATAGTGCGTTGTGAAACGTGTTGGGCACGTCCTGAGCACCTTGTGCTGGGCGGTCCCATAGTGCGTTGTGAAACGTGTTGGGCACGTCCTTAGCACATTGTGCTGGGCGGTCCCATAGCGCGCTGCGAAACAACATGCTGGACACGCCCCTAGCACGTTATGATGTGACGTGCTAACGACGTGCACAGTACGTTGTTAGCACGTTGGGATACGACGTGCTAACAACATTATCTGGAGCTGAATTGACAATGTCAGGTAGCTATAGAGATTATTATAACGTTGTCAGTGCGTTGTCTCATAACGTGCAGGTCACAATATTATTATTATTAATGTGCTAACGATATCTGGAGTCCACAGATCTACGTGCACAGCACGTTTAACTGTGGACTTAAGATCTGATTGCTACGTAGAATTAGCGTCAAATAATTATTGTTAGCTTGCTAGTTTCTTGCCTTTAGATTAAAATGGCTATTACTGCTGTAAAAAGCTAAAAAATTTTACAAACTAATCCTCAATACAAGAGTTAAACAATTGAGTTAGTTCTCTTGCTCTAAATATCCTGGAACGAGAAATTTCCATCCGTCTCTCCAGCCCAGTTCCCTGTGTATGCCTTCCATAACTCCCCTCCCCCTCTTTCGAACCCTGACCACGACATTAATTTAGACTGTCGGAAGCTCGGCCGAGCAGAATTTAAAATCTAGCTGACGTTCTCCAATGCCAATACCACACTGTACTATCGTATGCGCAACGTGATGCGAGGATGTGCAGCTCGCATGTTGTTCATGCCACCGTGTCTATGCTACCGAGTTGAAATATATTTTAAGACGACGAATAAATAAGTCGCTCATCCTTGCTTCCAGTTGTTCGTGTGAATGTTTCTGTGGCCTCAATATAAGGCTGTCAAAATAATTGATTCGTGCTTCCGAACAAAATCGAAAACAGAAAAAATGAAATAATGCTGGAGGAATTCGAATTGGAAACCGTGCTCAAGTACAGAACAAAATTTAAAAGAATTGGCAGGTAGTGCTGCCCCCTGCAAGACATAAGAAACCTCGAGTGAGCTAGCATCGATCAAGCCGCTAGACAGTGCGTTGACTTCAGTTCTTCGTGCTTAACTGCATGAACAGAACATTATGCGGGTGCGTAACCTAAATAAGCATCCATGAATAGCTTCATTTGGTTCTGCATTGTAACGAATGTCGCAATTTTACTCAACGCAATTGGCCAATTTTCTAACAGCTGCTCTGTGCACGTGGAGCACACGGATAATCTATTAATTCCGTTGTATTTGTACGATGAAGTGAGCTTGTCTTAGGAAATTTTTTCCTGTTATGCAAAAATGACGTCATACTGATACTGGCGGGATGCTAAGGTAATGCATTCGCACCCTGACGTTCGCCTCGCCGCCATGCAGGGGAATTCCTGCAATACTCAGATACTTGCATCGGCGTTTCTGGCATTCACATTCCAGTAAGAGGGCAGTGACCTAACCAAACCTGGGCATCGTCGAGAAGGTGAGGCTATCACATGAGCCTTCCACCTATGACGTCATAACTCTAACAATCAGAGGTCGGCTTCAGCCGTACACTCATCTTGGACCTAAGAGGTATATATCTATATACAACAGTTGGAACGGGCTGTTACGCAGTATCTATTTTTATGCGGTTCATATCCCTCCTCTCCTATAAAAATCTTTGGGAGAAACACATGAGCAGCAGCTGAAGCCCACCTCTCCTCATAAGTAACTGTCATATCAAACTCGTGAGTACAATCGGAGCTTTACTCCCCGATCTGTGCTGTCTTGAAATTCTTTACCGGGATCCGTGTAGCTGATAACGGCTTTTTCATGGTAAGCTCCATAGCACACTTCCCGGTGTCCAGAGGATGCCTATTATACCATTTGGGCTTACCCATCCATTGCCCCCAGGTCGTGTCGTTTAATTAAATTTACATTACTGGACCGAATCGCTGAAAAATGATTACTCAAAAAGTATGTATACATATGTTGTTCGTGACTAACATAAGGACTTGCTTCACCAAGGACAATGTTGTCCGATACCAGCAGGTTTTCCCACGCACCAACGAAAAGTACTTGCGTGTTTGCGCAGCAAGAAAATTGCACTTTTTGTGCTGCACGAGCACACTAAAGCAGGTAGTGCTCGCCGGTGCACATAAAGCCGTGCTGGTTTTGGGTTAACACCTTGCTCAACGGTATCCACAAGGCCAAACACGGATCCAAGCAATAAATTCGCGGCAACGCAGGCGGTTTAAGAACCACCGACGGAACTGACGACAACTCCCAATCGGCAATTTATAGGCATTTATCGGCGGCCTACGAGTAAAAAGTGAGCGGTATCCGATAACATCCGATAAATGCCTATAAATATCCAATTTGGAATTTACGCGTGAGAGCAAATGGACCCAAGCTCCGGCTCGTAAGATCTGCTGAAAGATATACGCTGGCACTCCAGTTTAATGCCCAAATACTAAAAAAGTGTTTCCAAGATCTATTTAGACTTTTAAAATATAATTTCGAAAATTCTACCTAATAATATCCAAGCCCCTGCAGTAATAACCGGGATAGATCGTAGTAAACGTTTATCACCCGCGAACGAAATGAGAGAAGTGATAATGTTTTCGTTTTGCTTGTGTCTACGTTTTGTTTTGTCTTTCCACCCCAAAACTGCTTCAAGGAATTCAACTATCATCACAATCTCTTGCAGGCAGCTAGGTGGATTGACCTAGATAAGACAAACATCAGAACTACTGACTCAGCACTATCAGCCTCACCCTCTCATTACGGAAGATGGTCTAACGACAAAAGGCATTCTAATTTATTTATATAGTACTCCTACTACATTATTTGTAGGTTACAATCACCTCAATCATAATTTCCGCCAGATCAGTATATAAAGAAGCAACAAACTCAGCCATGATATCGGTACTTCTTCATAGAATTTTACATTTTACGTTCCTGTAGTATTTCACAATCCTGAACCCAGCCGTATCTAGCAGCCACTCACAGGCAGACTATAAAATCAACTTCTGCAAAGGAGTAATTGCGCCCAAACAAGGAAATTACGAATTTTCTATAACGTTAGCATAGGTCAGAAACTTGTTTCTATTTTACAGTTAGAGAAAGGTCTCATCATATCAAAAGGTATTCAAGAAAGTCTAAGTTATTACGCCATCTTCGAGCGACAATATAAAGCTAAGCAATAAGAGCCCAGGGAATCCATATCGCAGATGATACCAGAAATTATATTTATATTTTTAGCTATTACAAACAGCATCCAGGACTCTAAATATGTCATCGGTTCATTCATTTCGTCAAATTGAGCTTTTTGAGTTTTTTTTTTAACTCAAAATAAGAAAAAAAAACAGCCGATGTGTCGGAGAGTGAATGAAAAACCACGTCATGCAACAATCAAATGAGTGAGTGTCCTCAGCAACACGTCAATATGCGTTGCTGCTTCCGTTTCGACAGCTCAAGGTTCTAAGAGCTTGAATTAATTCAAATTTGGAAATATATCCTAAGCTTCACTTGTGACACTTTCAGAACAGACTGACTTGAGGGCCAGCATTTTGGTAGCTTTTTTAGTAATAAACAATTGTGCTGACGAGAGCTCAACAACACGTTCATACGATTAGTTGAGAGAGTACATTCATTTGACTACCGTGTGAGCTCGTCCATAAATTACAGTCAAAGCAATCAGCAGACGCACGTGTGACGTCACATGATTTTTTATTATGTGTTCTAACACACAAATAGGCCCAACTTAGTCAACTTCCCCGCTTGTATAGACATTGGCTTCAGAATATTTTGTGTCAATCTCTCTATATTAGACCTTTTCCTGTGTGTCTTTCATGAGTCTCCGGATGCCTGTCTCTCTGACACTCCAGTAATTCAAACAACGTCTTCTTACTCACAGTTACCGCAACTGGTTTCTTTACATTGGCAAATCGCACTGCTTTCTTTTCACAAATTCGCTTCCGAACTGTTGTGAACTGTTCTCTGTGAGGCAGCAAGCCTGCATATTTCAAATTCCTAGTCAGCTCAGCTCTCTCTGAAAATGAATTAGGCTGAATAATGAACGTGGAGCTGCTTTGAAGCGAATAATAAAGGGAGCTTTCAACAAAATTCTGCCGTGCGTTTGTATGGGGATGCAAAACAGGGAATGGTATGAGTAATGTGTGAGAGAGAGACATCGAGATTGATAGGAAATATTATGGGAAACAGAAGCTAGAAATCATACGAAAATAGAGAGAGAGAGAGAACAACTGCGAATTACGTGCGCAATCATTGAGAGAGAAAAACCCCGGGAGTAGTGTAAGAGTGGTGGAAAGAAAAGCCAGGAATGGTATGGATGTGGGAAAGGGAAATTAGGAATGGTATTAATGTGGTGAAGAGAAACAAGGAATGGTATGAATACGGGTAAGGAAAATCACGTAGATATGGTATGAGTACGGGGAGGAGAAACCAGGAATAGCATGAATTCGGGGGAGAGAAACCAGTAGTGGCATGAATGTAGGGGAGAGAAACCTGGAATAGTATGAATTCGGGGGAAAGAAACCAGTAGTGGCATGAATGTAGAGAAGAGAAACATGGAATAGTATGAATTTTGCTAAATTGCAAATTTCCCTTCATATTGAAGTAGTTTAAACAATAGTTACCACTGCTTCGAGAAGAAAATTATGCTCTCTGAAGCAGTCTGCAAACGAGAGTCGAAACACGGGAACGTTTCTCCTTGCTCATCCGATTTTGTCGCAACGGGACACAATTTCGGCTTGGCCAAATTTCAAAGGTCCAAAACGGCTTAAAATTTAAGCTGCCATTACAAAAATTCTTCAACGGCAACTGCCAACTGCCCGGTTTGGAATATCTCTCTTAATTTCGAGTGAGTTTTGGCTCGCAGTAAAGTACATTTTCTCGCGATGTTCAAACACGTTAAGATGTAGTCACGGTCACAGAATCTGTTGTTCCAGGAAAGTGAAACGTTCTTGTTCTTCGACTCTCGTCAGCAGTGGGCCTGACGCAACCTACTGCGGGAGACACACACATTTTAACTATTTAACATGTGACTTTGAATTTTAACATCAAATTAATCATTTCCGGTGCATTAAGAACTTTTATGAAATGAGACAACCTCATAAATATTTTAAATAAGAGGCCTATGCAAATTTTTTACTTACTTCTATTGTATATTTTCTGTAAGGACTTTATTACTTGAGCACTCTATCATTTTCTTTATAGTATATATTCATGTAGCTAGACGTGGCAATTAAAGTTGGAACAGGAGGGCATGTATTATTCACTGAGACCCTTTCATTATTCATACTTGAGGTCAGGATTCTACTAAGGCGGATACATTCCACTTGGCTGCCTTACGTTCAATTTACGGTGTCGTAGGCATCGTCCATGTGTCTTGTTGTTTTAAAGTAGGACCAAATATGAAACTCACTTTCTGGAATATGAAAATGATCTTCCCGTTCTGTGCGCAAATTGACACCGTGTTAAATGCCATCGGCTGCTCTTAATTGGAGCATAATAAGATTGAAACTACACCCAAAATAAGCATAAACGTCTAAGCAAATAATTAAAGAGCAGTTGAAAAAGCCTACAGAAAGCCCCGACTTGAAGACATTTCATCCAACTAGACATGACTCTTGGAAGATTGTGTCACCCCATGCTACTGGACAGTCCCATGCCTTGATTGTAGCTCATTAAGAAGACGCTCGAAATTGATAGCTAGTTTGAATCTTATTGGTGATGGATTCTCCGCACTTGCTGCCTATTCTATCAACTTTTACTTGTTGGACGAATTTTTGCCTCTTCTATCCTAAGTATGGTGATACACTGGCAGAAAATTTAATAATAATAATCAAAATACATGGTAACAAGGAGATTCATTGAGAAGGAAGAGCTGATTAGTGAGATCCCTTTCTATGATAGACGTTTTAACCTCTCGTTCTGTCGCTGCTCGAACTTCAATACTATCGATCTTTGCTTAAGATTTGAATTTACATTGGTCCGATTCTTATACATTTTCGTAAATGTCTTTTTGTAATGAAAGGACAGTTAATAAAGTAAATTTTCATGAATCTACAGTTTTAATACAAATAAACAGAATCGCATTTTGAATAAATAAAACCTTGTGATGTTCTGATTTTAATAATCAATTTTGTGTTAAAATTATTTCATTTGTAACAAACAAGAAAAAGACAGTGTCTTATTTACATGAATCCACACTTGAACTCGAAATACTGTAAGTACTGTAAGAGCGCATACTTCCGCAATGCAATGTTAACAAAAAATTTAAATTGGTCCTCAATTCAAGATTTTTCATTGACCATCACCAAAATTTGGTCATTTTTTCCCCGTAGCATTTCTGGTAATTCCTGTAATTTTTTTAAAAATACATCCAAAATTTTTGATTTAGGTTTTGACAAACAGATCGAGGCAAACACACAAACGTAAAATAAATTTTATCACCAAAATTTAGTTATATACTGGTGCCTCTTAACTAGCCTTACAATTCCTGTTAATTTCAAAAAGATCTGTTCATAACTTTTCGGGATATGTTACTGACAAAAAGTGCAGCAAACGAACAGACAAACAAAGTAACAGATCATCACAGAACTTTAGTCATTTGCTTCTTGTCACATTCCTAATGTTTCCTGCAAATTTCACAAATATCCGTCATTAACTTCCTGGGTCATGTTGCCAAGAAAAAACAGGTAGACAAACAAACTATTGAACAGATCATCTTAGTGATAGACAAACAAACAGAAAGTACGGTATCTTGATTACGCCTGTGACGGCGCCTGTAACCACTGAAGGTATGCCGTAGTTCTTCGCTTTCGTTTTTGGCAGGGTTGGCATTGTTTAAATCAATTGAATTTTTTTATAAAGTCATGATATATTATTCAATTTTTTTCAGTTTTTACGAAATGGAATATTTTTACACTATCAAATGATTAACTCTTATAAGCATTTATGCAACACGACACCAGTTCTTTTTTTCAAGATGCCTATGGTTCTCCTTAATAGAATTCAACAATCTACATAACTAGCTACATAATTGAAACAAGAAGAAGTGCATGCTTATTTTTTATGGTATTTAAATAATTTTATGTTGTCATTAAATCTAATCAATCATCTAATGGGCCACTATCTGGGTGACTACCATTGCAGCATGTTTGGCAATAATTAAATCAAATTTATTTAGTCAACTGATTAAATCAATTGCCTCTTCATCAAAACTTATGATTTTTTCTATTTATTTGGTTTTTATTTTTCTATGAAATGGAATATTTTTACACTATCAAATGATTAACTCCTATGAGCATCTATACAACACAACACCAGTTCTTTCTTTCAACATACCTATGGTTCTCTAAATAGAATTCAACAACCTACACCTCTACATACAGTAGTTAGTAGTTAGTACTACATAATTATAACAAGGGGAAGCACATGCTTAAATTTTTATTGTACCTAAATAATTTCATACTTTGATAAAAATATCATCTATCATCTAATATCTGGCTAGAACGCCTCTGTGGCGTAAGACCATCACCCGCGGGGGGAGCAAATTTCATCGCCGTCATTTTTTATGGCCAGCTAATCCTAGTTTTCTGGCATGGGTGACATCGAGGAGAGCCCACCAGACTCCCTACAAAAAAATCATGAACGTAGCTCAACTCCTGCTACCTGTTTTTGGGTGGAGAATAAATTTCAGCGCCGTCATTGTTTATGGCCAGCTACTCCCAGTTCTTTGGCATAGGTCACATCGAGGGCAACCCACCAAACTCCCTACAAAAAATTATGAAGTTTGCTCAACTCTTTCGACCACTTATTGGGTGGACAGACAAATATGTAACAAATACATATACTTAAATCTTCAACGAAAACATAATCACCTCTCTCACTTTGTTCGCGAGTGACAATGAGTCAATATATAAGTAACAGTATCGAAGTTACAGTGAAACTAATAAACTCTATTTTCATTTTGCCGAGTAGGCTGCTGCTATAAACCCTTATTAGCTCTTAGTTGCATAAAGTTGAGTTCATATTCAAATTTCTTTCTGAGTATAGAAATCTAGCGATTATCCTTGTCATTTGTAGGTGATCCTTTGTTAACAGCGGACAGTTTCGTTAAAGATACCAGATGTAGATAAACCTTTGCTACATACCAATTACCAGTTACCATTTTTTTCATAATGCTTAACTGTAGACTGTATTTAAGTTTGATTTTTGGACAGTGTCTTAGCTCATTATTTAATCGATTGAAACAACGAAAAAGGAGTTTTCTGTTGCTCCAAATGAAGCTAGTAAGTCAGTTTAACTTTTTTAGTTCAAAATATATTTTTGATGAATCATTCAAATGTTCATATCCTCTCTGTATTGATGAAAGTAAATTGATGGAAATATAATTTTTTTCCATTTTCCAACTGGCGGGGGCAATAGTATTGCAATGATGATGTTGGTGCCGGATAGCAACCACTCGGACCCGAGCTGGTACCGTTTGGGAATGGGCCACGGTGAGGTAAGCCACAGAAGTGGCACTGTTTGGCACTTTACGTGGCTTGAGCAACTTAGTGAGATGTGGTGTCGTCAAACCAGCGTAAGGAGTCCGATGGACGTGGCTAAGAACGCACAGCAACTTTGCCAAATCTCACTTAAGCGCGTGGTATAACTTGTTTCAATCGATAAAATTATATTTACATTCGAATACTCAAAGTGCATTTGTCAATAGATTAGATTTGGCACTGCTGTGTTCAATTCAACCCCGCCCCTAAAGGACTGCTTACGCTAGTTTGCCTATAGTAATTAATAGATACGTGAGCAGCAGTTCCCGGTCGAACTGAACACACTACGACTGCTCTGTCAGCCCACCATAATAGTTATGAGTCAGTTACACTGATTGCTGTGGTAAGTGCCACAGGTATCTAACTAAACTTAATTAACCTTGTTATTTCTAACTTTGAAGTTTTCCAGTATGAAATAAGCGGAATAAACTTATGTTATAGCAAAGTATTATCTTTAGCACAGTGGAGAAAAACGATGAATAATTATTGTATCATTTCACATTATGAAAATGAATATAAACAGAAAAATAAAACAATCAGTGAAATAAAAAATCATAATTTTTTATGAAAAAAATAAAAAATCACAAACCCTCGTTTTTGGCAGGCGGTACACTATCGACCGCAGCCAGAGGCGTAAAATACGCCCAGCTTGCAGTAGAATGACGAACATTGAACGGCCGCCACTACAAATTTAATGCTTTTAATATTAAGAAGGCCTGGCACGCGCGTACACAATAATTGACTTAGCACAGTTTCAAATAAGCTCAGTTTGTTTGCTGCAAGCCAATTGCATAAGATATTTCTCAATCAAGAACTACAGTCCTCACGAAAGCATACAGCTCGTAGCATAGCAAAACCACCAGCACGACAAGGCCTTGAGAGGCACTGCACCCGGAACAGACGTTACCCGCAGCGTGCGGACATACGAGTAGAGCCCCGCACTGACACCAATATTCAGCATAGCTTTCGCCTCGGTCCAGGGAGCTACAGAAACGAAAGCCGGGGCGATCAACACAGCGATTCAGAGAACCGTGTTACAATAATGCTCTGAAAAGAGAAAAATTATGGCACAGTCGATGCCGGACTTAAGAGCGATGAAGTTTTCTCTTTTCATAGCAGATGAGTGCCGCCATGTTGACAATCATGGCGCTATAGCTTCAGTAAATATGCGAAGGCTGCTTGCCGAGACTGGGAAGCACTGATTACGAGATGTAAAACTACTACGGAAGAAAAGCCAAATACGTGAACAGGTTTGTTGGAATGGCAGGAAAATAACATAAGTAGGTATAAAGCAAGGGCAGATGTTTGCCCCTGAAGTGCGCTTCGCGAGGGGGCACAAAATGCGGTACGTTCCACTTTTTAGAAGAGAAATCTTAGCGACAGTGAACTTAACGTGCTTTCGAATATAGAGCTAACATATACGTCTTTTTGATTGAAACTCACTCGAAATTCAGGACATTATTCGAGATTTTACAATTGGCACACACTGTAGCGTAAAATCTGTAGCGGCGGCTGAGCTTGTCGTCTGTTCTTTGCGCAGTGCAACAACGTGCAAGCCGAAACCGTGACCGTGGTAACGCAGTCATATGGGTTGACAAGAACGTTTCGCATTTTGTGTTTTCGTAGGCAAAGGCCAAAACACCTGCAAGTTTGAAAATCACGCTCTAATATTTAACACAAGCGCACATTTAAATTAAACGAAAAATCCCGAATATTTTCCGGCCTTGACAGGCATTTTTTGGCACTGTCCATTTTTTGGAAAAGCTCTGTAAAAGCTCTGTAAATAAATAATAGTTTCTGTGTCGAACAAAGAAAAAACTGTTCTGTCCAGCTACAAGTAATTCTAGCCCTACAAAAAAAATGGTTAATTGGATGACTAAAAGACTTATGCCGGAATCACACTGTACAATCTCAAGCTCAATTTCTGAGCGACCATTCAGCTAGCACATCACCCACAGTACCGTGTCTGCGCTATCAAAATTTCACGGTGTTTGGGGACCGACGCGCAAGTTGAAGATGCGATTGTATGGGTGGGTCTGGCATCATGAGTGGACGCTCAACTCGCTCGTCGTTTCGATTGCGAAGTCGGAGTTGGTAGCCGAGATGTCCTTTGGAAAGTACTTACGTTGAACGACGTGATATATCAATATCTCCTAATAGTTTAAGTGTGCAATTATGGAGCGCTGCTCCGGCATTGTTTGGCCTTATACAGCCGGATTCATACTATTGAGTTTTGTTGCCTGTTGCCCAGTGAATGTCGCCGCTATTATGACGACTGATAGAGCTAGGTCGTGCGACGGCACAATGCAGCATGCTGCAGCTTTGAGGGCGTCGGAGCGAATTTCGGGTACAATACGTTTTATGGAACGCCTGAATTCCTGGCTTTCGAAATACGTTTTTGGCAGAACGCAGCGATAATGTCCGCATATGGACATTTTTTGGCTCAGGAAAACGAAAGCAGCAGCAAAGTATTTTAAATATACAGCGCCGCCCCTACGTTGTTCGCCCACTTTCTGTGCTATTGTTTACGTATTGTTGTGTTTAGTTTAAAAACTTTCTCCACCTTCCTGAAGTTATTCAGAGACTCACTTGTCAATTTTCTTAAAATGATACGAGAATAAAACTTTGTTATGGCAAGGATCACTATATTAAAAATGGGCACAACGTTTCGGCCTAAAACACTGGCCAT